>JAYGXS010000003.1:25253620-25267046 GCA_036362985.1 Ligula intestinalis | reverse complement strand
TTAGCCATTACGCCATTGCAACTGCTAATTATGTCCACCAGGATGTGACGCAAATTGCAGCTACCAATTAGCGCCCAAAATAGAAGACTTTATTGCTGCATAAGCCCTTTGGAATGTTAACTGTTCTTTGCACATTGTTCTCAAGTCTGAAGACGACCTGAATACATTTCCTTGCATTTCCGAAGGAAGCCTTTCCTTGATATTGCGATTTAGCGAGGAATATTATATTCAAGAAGTCAAGATAGGCAAAAGAACGTTTTCAAATAATTTATCATCAGGCATGTACAATAATATAAAGGGGGTAGAATTAGCAAAAGTTGAAGCAACCAATCAACGGTATTTAAGGGGGAAAGGGGAATTGTTAAAAAATCAAAGGGGGCAGGAGGAGGAGGGACGTGTCCCACTATTAGTTCATGTCAACTGGTCATCTCATCGCTTCGCGGCGTCTTGACACCAGTTGTCACTGTCTGCTCAGCGCCTCGCGGCATGCTAGAAAGTGTGCGGACGGATGTTGAGTTTGTTCTCGGTCACGGGAGCCGCAGAGACACTACGGATGCCTTCTGCGCACACAAGACTGGGTTTGTGAGTCATATGGCGACGGACTCTGCCGTCGCAAGCATCCGTTGACGCAGGGACTTGGAGTGTTATGGTGGCACAACACTCGAAACGCTTGGTTTACGTCTACCCAATGACCGCTGTCAGCCAAGTGAGCCGAAATCGCACTAGATATTGACTTGACCTCGCCTTTGTTTACCCAGGCAGAATGGTGTTCCCGCATGCCTTTGGATAGCCGCCTAGTTGTACGACCAATGTAACTTGCCCCACAGGAGCATGTAAAGTTGTAGATGCTCGTTGATGAGGTCTGGAACAGGATTCTATCCTTGCCTTCAAGGCGAAGAAGTGGAGTTCTTGAAAATGCTAATCTTAACTTAGCTGCTGGGTATATATGCGTGATTGCAGCGTTCCGGCGAAGCTGTAGAAGTTCGCTTGCTGGATCACCTTGAAATGGTAATGTAAGAAATAAGGTTTCCTTCTCAGCCGTCGATGCTTCCGATTTTGGTGGACGTTCTTCCATAAACTTATTGATGAACTTCTCGGGAAATCCATTTTCTTGTAAGGTGTTTTTAATGAGTACGAGTTTTTTCTCCAGTTTCTCTGGGGAACAGAATCTCCTGGCTCGGTTAGTGAAGCAGCGGACTAGGCCTCGTTTCTGACTTAGTGGCACAAAGGTGTAGAGATTCGTGAATTGCCCTGGCCAGGTTTTCTTGCTAAATACACCCCTACTTATTTTTTAATCTGATCTTCTACTAAGAAGGATGTCCAGAAAGGGGAGACACTGTCTGTCCTCTTTTTCTAGAGTGTATGTTAACGCTGGGTGCACCTGATTCACTTTAGCTAATAAAGTGTCCAACTCAATACTTTCATCTGATATTACAAATATATCGTCCACATATTCAGCGTAGGAATAGAGATCCTTTATAAAAGGGAAAAGTTCGTTGCTCTCCAGTTTGCCCATGAAGGCATTAGCTCACAGAGGTCCCAGTGGTGAGCTTATCGCTACACCATCGATTTGGCGGTAAAATTGTCCATTAAAGCTGAATTGCACGTTTAACGTGCAGTGGAAGAGTAGTTCTTTTAAGTCTCCGATCGGCATGCCGATTGGAAAATCCTGTTTAACAACCTCGTCACACATATGGCTCACAAACCCGATCTTATGTGCACAGAAGGCATTCGTAGTGGCCCTGCGGTTCCCGTGACCGAGAAAAAACTCAACATCCGTCCGCACACATTCTATCACGCCACGAGACGATGAGCAGACAGTGACAACTGGTGTCAAGACGCCGCGAAGCGACGAGATAACAAGTTGATATGAACTAATTGTGGGACACGTCCCTCCTTCCCCTGCCTCCCTTTGAGCTTTTAACAATTCCCCCTTCCCCCTTAAATACCGTTGATTGGTTGCTTACAATTTTGCTAATTCTACCCCCTTTATATTATTGTACACGCCTGATGATAAATTAATCGAAAACGTTCTTTCGCCTATCTTGACTTCCTGAATGCCTAAATGGGTGTCATCGCTGAATATTATATTGCTTAGAAATAACACCTGCTTAACCAAAAATAATGCCGAAAAATTGAAAATAGGGCTTACTAGGTAAACCTGAATTTTAAGTGAAGAGGAAGCCTGTTCATGCAAAACATCGAGTGAATAAAGCAGCACAAGTTGAATAACGTGAGAAAATAATCGTTTTGTAAAATTTTCGGATGCCTCCATATTACGTGTAATGGAATATATGGCTGCTTTTGAACAGTCCAAAGTTCGACTGTGTAGTCCAGCACGGTTTCATGAGATTTGCTAGTTTTTCTTTCGTTTATACATTGCTTGAGTTACTTTGGACTAAGAAAACCAAATTTTTGCTTTATTTTGCTGATTGCGAAAACACCTGAATAAGATATTTCGTAAGCTCACGTGCGGACATGCTGGTTAATGACTAATAAATTTAAATGGAATTGTCGGGTGCAATCGTAATCGTACCATTTTGAGTAAACTAAGAGAAATTTCCTTCCGCCACATTTCTTTGTAATTTTTTTGGGATTTCGAGTACGACGAAGTTCAGATCGTTCTTATATGGTGATGAAGACTTTACGATTTTAACTGGCTTCAGTCGATTGACCATAAATAGGGATTATATTCTACGTGCTTACCAAAACCTTCAAAGTTAGATATTTCTTAAAAGCATCTACCGGCATGACGAGCTTTCAAACATTTTGTTGACCCAATTGTGAAAAAACTTGCGGCATTCGGCGGGATTCGAACCCGCATAGGAGAGTGACCTTTTAGCCAAGCCAACGCTCTACCCACTTGAGCTACGAATGTCGCGCTTCACACCGTGAGTTTAATCACCCGCCCAACTTTGCCGCTCACATGGAATCCACCAATGCGGGAGCAAGTTGACTGCCCAAGCAGGATTTGCTAAGCAATCATCTAGAATCCACCAGAATGACTACTAGGCTGACTTAATTATTAAGTTGGTTTGGCAGATTAAGATAATTTAGTTGACCCAATTGTGAAAAAACCCGCGGCATTCGGTGGGATTCGAACCCGCATAGGAGAGTGGCCTTTTAGCCAAGCCAACGCTCTACTCACTTGAGCTACGAATGTCGCGCTTCACACCGTGTTTTTAATCGCACTTGGATCGATATTATCCACCCAGCTTTGCCGCTCAAATGGAATCCACAAATGCGGGAGCAAGTTGACTGCCCAAACAGGTTCGGCGGGTTCGAATCTTGCCGAATAACACGAGTTTTTTTCACAATTGGGTTAACTGAATTAACTATTTCTGCCAAACCAACTTAATAATTAAGTCAGCCTAGTAGTCATTCTGCTGGATTCTAGATGATTGCTCAGGAAATCCTGCTTGGGCAGTCAACTTGCTCCCGCATTGGTGGATTCCATGTGAGTGGCAAAGTTGGGCGGGGGATTAAACTCACGGTGTGAAACGCGACATTCGTAGCTCAAGTGGGTAGAGCGTTGGCTTGGCTAAAATGCCACTCTCCTATGTGGGTTCAAATCCCGCCGAATGCCGCGAGTTTTTTCACAATTGGGTCAACTTTATTAACTTTATCCGTCAAACCAACTAAATACTTTCAAACATTCTTTCTGATGCATCTGTCTGCTTGTATCATAGTTTTAAAATCACGCACAATTGTCAATTAAGTGGCGAGAAAATTGGACGTCCACAACAAAAATCATTAATGGATGTGCCTAAGATTAATTTCAAAAGATTAAATATACAAGATGAATTAAAATCCCGTGCAAAACCAGTTTGGTTGTGAATAATACCCGAATTCTCGCTGCTAGGAACGTGCGTGACATGACCTGGTCAAGGCGTCTTTCCAGAATTCACTTGCCACATCCCCTTCAAAGGGGACTTTGCTAAATAGTGCTTGATTTTTTAGTATAGGAATAAAGGCAGTTTTTTACGAATTTGAAACCTTTTGTCTCAGACCTATTAATGGCAGACTTTTGTTGCACAGGTTCATTGCTTTCATCACGCAAATTTCAAGTTTGCGTTATTTTTCAAGTATGATGCAGCAGCCACCCCATGAGCAATAATATAAAAACACCCCCTTCTGCAGGAAATGCTCTCATTTCAGAATAAATCACCACTACCGTCCCTACCAACAACATCAGCAGGGACGTGCAATGATTCCACGCTGCGCGAACTCGCACCTGATTACAGTCATGATCTGCTTCTGAGACAGCCAATCACAGGGGCTGCACATTCTGTGCGCAAGCTTGCCTCACCCACTGGCCACTAACGCTCGCGCACTCGTAGGCTGACCCCTATTTGTCTGGCCAATCACCTTCAGGGGTAAATTGCGCAAAGGCCACTAGGTGGACGCTTTTCACGACTGTCAGACTCAGAAACAATGCTCGTCCCGCTAATTATTCTCCACTTTTTCTGCATATAGAAAACGATCCCTTCCACTCTGGCTCCCATTTTCTTTTCCTTTCCACAGGGAACCGGACCTGAAGTTCGCGCTGGTTAGGATTTTTCCCCGATAGCTTAAGCAGCTGCAATAAACACTTATCGTGTTGCTACCATACATAATATGGACTCAGTTCCTCCCCGTCCTAATTGCGACCACGTCTCGTCTGCATCCATAGGCCCGGTCGTCGATTTGTGAATTGATCGTACTGAAACTAGTGAACCATTGCCTGTACCCTCGATATACACCCATCATACACGCCTAATATGCTAATAATACCCTCAGGACACTCATACTCCACGCAGGTCGAATTGCACCTACATGAGAGCGAATAAATTGAAACGTTCGCATTCTAGGTATTTGCATGAATAGGGAAGAAGGGTTGCCGAGCCCCGGATCGATTTGTTTATTATGTTGGGCTTTCGAATTGTCACAGGAGTCCATCGTCAGAGATTAAAAAAACAGCAACAAAAAGGGGACTAATCATCGTGGGTGAACAACTATCAACTTTCAGGAGTCGTCGGGTCGGGAGGAGGGCAATTATATAGGTATACGTCAATTAGCTGTCAGTGATGTCGGAATTGCACACAGAACCAAAGCTACCATGCGCAGCAGGGAAGTGAAAATAGAATACCGGCTGAATCTCAATGAACAATCTGGGGGTAGTGTGTCGCATCCTATGCCTAAGCTGTCCTTGCTACTATGCAGGCCAAACTGAACGCATGCGTGGATCACGCATACATTAACGCTAGCTGGCGGTACGACGAGGCGACGAATTATCACAATTTTAAACGCATACCTACGAAACACGCTATGTGCTCAACTTCACGGCCGTAAACCTAATCGTCCACGCCAGGTGCAAGACGAGCCGGGAATTTTTTGAAGCCCGGCCCACGGACGGGACTTCAATCAACCGATGTATCGAGTTGGCTCGAGCATACAGAGCCTTGCACAGTCACGTGTAGTCACGCCCAGACGTCTGTCACAGTTAATTGGCCCACATCCTTTTTAAGTACCCCATTTTCCTCGCTGACACCCTGAAGCTAATAAACGTATACCTCTAAAAGTTTCCACTCTGCCCTCTGTTTTATTTGTTGCTGGGTGTTTCCTTCTTCCTTAAGACTTGCCGAATCCTGACAGTTTATAAGTGTACACCCATTATAATTAGCCTATCTTTTGTTGCTGCAGATGGACTCCTGGATCGGATTATTGTGTTTGTGGTTGCGAGTGGTAATACAGGTGACAGTAACGCACTCGACGATCTGGTTTGGGAGCATGTTTGTCCCGTTGTGCCTAGGAGCTGAATTCAGAGTTCTCGCAGACTGTCGCATGACTAATTGTGATATATAGATTGGGTATGGCTGGCAAGGCTGTTTCCTAACTTTTCTGAGATTAACAGATTGTGCACGTATGCTGTGCCATGCTTCAGCAAGCCATGACCCTTGCGGCCTGATGTGCACTAACAGTTTTTTTGGGAACTGATTTCCTTTTGGTTTAGGCGTGTGCGCTTCCACTAGGTCTACAGGCGGTTGCCCGGGAACTGGTGGTGGCGGCGGTTGCTAGCACACTCCCGTCTGTGTCGTCGCAAAGGGCCACTCGGCCAGTCGCTCCGTGCTCATCGTACGAGACTGACCGTCCTGTATATGTTGGGCGAGCTGTGTCCGTGCTGTGTGCACGTGCACAGCTGTGCCTTTGTATGGACTTAGTAGGGTATTGTAGCCGCAGCAACAAAACTACTGTCAATGTGGACACGCTATGCGTCTACGAGCAGATTGGCCGTGTCTGGTCTTTTTGTGTTTAACTCCTCCTGTCGCTCACGTAGTCCTGGAAGGGTGCGGTGTGGTAAACTACCGGAGGCAGCCCTGTGTGTATGTCGGGGCTGTTGTTGCTGTCGGTCGCACCAGTATGTATGCGTGCATACTACTGTGTGAGTGTGTGTCTGAGCGTGTGTGTGTGTCTGCCGTATCATCAACGATCACAGGCACCCTAGCCTCGCAAAATGTATTTCCTTTCCTCGGCAGCACTTTTAATTCCTCTGATATTAGCATAACAAACACTGCTAGCCACCATCATAGTCCTGCAGTCGCATCGGGCACTCTGTGACAGTCCTCCGATGAAAGCCCCGCCTCACGGACGCCATATGGCAACGGAGCATGGGTAGTGCCTTCCAGTAAGATCTCCCTTGTATTTGTCGGTTCCACTTCAAGCGTGTCCTTATTGATACCATACATTTGCATCACACAGTGGTTTATTCGGGCCATTGCAGATGTCTTATTGCAGATAGTTGTGTCCACAAGCAGAAGGTTTCCCCAAATCACAAGTCTGGGTAGACGGAATGAATAACAACGACTTTACGGAGCTCAAGTATCCTTACAGTGGCCGCTGTAAGCGCCGCGCACAATAACCAGCCGTTTAGGAGCAAAATAGAAGATGTGTCGAGCTAAGGCTGTGGAATGAGTAATCAATCGGCTTACGCCAATCAGGTGAGGCGGGAGTATCGATTTCCTTTGACTGTACGCGCGTATGGAGCGGCGAGTGGGTCGATGACGTGGGAAAGACCGATAATGCACGGAGCAGATGATGAGGTATGAGGTAAGCCCTGGCAGAGCGAAAGCAGAGTCAGCGTGGCAGGCTCCTACAGCATTACACAAGGACTGACGTAGAGAAGATCCTTATGAAATGTTACCAGAAATTCTCAACTGTGTTTTCGATCCGAACAACTTACCTGAGAAGGATTTCAACATTGATTATCACAAATAGCAGAACCGATGAGCGGACTCGATGGAATGGATCAAAAATTCAACCATAAAAACTGAGTATCCTGCGCTTACTCCTACTCCTATTTCATGAAATGTCAGCCAAGATTTGCAGAGGCATTATGAATCGGAACAAAGTACTTAAGAAGAGTTGTAATAGTGATAAGCTTTCAAACTAATCTCAAGCTATTCCAGTCACGTAAGGATAGGGGGCTTTTGAACTAGCGGCGTTTTGACCTCTTGAAAAAAGTAAACGTTGTAAGAAAGGCCACTGATGTAGTTGCATTTTTTCAAATTAATTTTCAATGCTTTTTCAATATTTTATCGAAAATATTTTTCTTGCCCCTCTCTGGTTGCAAATTACGCCTTCTTCAAATTATATACGCACAGAGAGAGCGAGAGAGAGAGAGAGAGCGAGAGTGCATTTCAGTTTTGAAAAGTTTCTTTTCATGAGATTTTTGCGACCATTAAAGGTTTCTTCATGCTACCTTGGATCTGTCAATTTATCAGTGTTGCCTATAGAGTACACAAAATAATCCAACTTAATTGCAACTTTTATGAGAAATACGTAACATCAGCCTGGATAAATCTGCGGCAGTTTGAGAAGAGGTAGATGCGACCGCTGGGACAATAATTTTATTCGCCCGACGCTTCGAAATCCGTTACGGATTCATGATCAGAGATAATACAAGAAACGGGTACTTCACACACAGAGGATTGCAGTATTTACAGCATACACTCGCTATGCTACTGCATACCTATGACAACAAACGCCTTTATCTTATCGAGGATAGTTGCCCGCTTGGTCACTAACTGCCTGATTGCCGGTGTGCGAGTCGTGATCTGCTGAGCTTTACTCATTCGTGCTGGATTTGGGCGTGATGAGTGCTCGACCCTCTTGCTCTCTGGCTCAGGCATTGGACGACGCATTCGCCTGTGCGGACCCCGAATGGAGAACTGTTTGGGTTAAACTGAACCTCAGCACGAAGTATGAATTGGACAGGTCATTGCACTTGTTTATAGATTGGGGGGAGGGCTGACTCAAGAATCTCGTCACTCACACGACTGTCATCTCTCGTGAGAATTTTGACCTCGTCAACTTTGACTTTGTGGCCAGATTTCGTATAGTGAGTCTCGACTGGGAAATTTGCCTCATTTCTTCGCACTGCTGCCGCAGGCTCTCCGGTGTAGTTGCTTTGTCTGCGACCGCACTGGACTTTAGATGTATCCTGCAATGGGTTTTTAGGTTTCATTTCCTGACGCCTCATAGTTAACGCCAAACTCTGTGCGACCAAATAAAATAATGATGTAAACAAAGCATCTACTTTTCACGTTTCTTGATTCTCCTTAACAGCACCTGACCGTTGGATCATTGGGAGGAAGGTAACTCCAGTATTTTAGCTATCACACTGGATTCAATTTGCTCTTGTTGCGCCATGTTTTACCGCCGTGAGTGAAGCAATAGATTTAGGCAAGAATACTCACTCTCTCTCTCTTCTCCTCTGCGTACATCGGAGCATGCCATTTCCCATTCAAGGATAAAATCCTTCTCATATCAGTAACTAATTTGAACTACACAAGGTAGCCATATGACTATGATTTCTCCTATGAACTAAGTAGTTGGTTTATCAATTGTAAATGCTGGGAACGCGTCCAGTCCCACGAGGAGTCCCAGCACAAAGAGGCGTCGGAACGCAGTTGTCACGCCGCGGCAATAAGAGTGTGCACCCTAGCTATCGAATTTTTCTCATAGCTGATTGGTCCAGTGTCGCCAACGCTCCCTCATCAAGAGGTCTGAATAAATACCCCACAGCTTTTTATTGGAGTGACTTGCTTGACTTGCACTATGTTGCCTTGACATGTTCTGTGTCTCCTCCTGGCTGATTGACTTTTTTGCTCCCCGTGGACGTTCGGGACGACACAGCCGGGCTAACTCAGAGTTCGTGCTAATAACAAGTAGCAGACACAGGTCGTAAAACTTTCGGGACACAAGTGGTAAGCATACAACTGTGTTAACAGCCTCGGCCGGCGCAGCACCGAGCATGAACTAGCAGTTTTTTTAGGGAACCACTTATGGCTAATTTCTCCATAAGGTATTGGACAGCGTGGCTCTGATTGTAACGGCTAAAATATCACAGGATGTGGGTGAATTTGGCCATAGCTTGCACGGACTATAACCAGGCGGACCTCCACAACTGACCCAGAGGCATTATTATAACCCTATAAGCAATGAACTGCGATGTGGAGCCTGATATTCGGCCTTAAATGGATGCTTAAAATTGATTGATTGTCAGTGTAGCCCACAATCGCGTCACCAAGAGCATATCAATAATTGTGAAGAAGCAGATGCGATCCGTTTACGAGCTCCCAGTCTATTAACAACGTAACTGACCTCCCCAACGCCTATTCGGTGCTGAGAATGGGCTTGACCGAGCGTAATTGTTACGCGAGGAGCGCACAGACGAACATATTTACCAACACCAGTGCCAGTTAGTCAGCTGGCCGAGCAATCATAACGCCAAAATCCAGCGCGAGTGATAAAATGTCAGTAGATTCCCACCTACAGGTCGGTCGGTTAGCCCATAAGCGGGCAAATTAAATCGATAAGGTTGACTGCAGTCGATAAATACTGCAACTCCCCGACGCTGTCACTGAAGACAGGTTCCAGATGGAATCCGAAAAGTCAAGCAAGAAACATTCGGGTTCTAGAAATCGCGTTTACTTATGCTCAACTAGAAAACTCCTAACTGGACGTTAGCCTGGCACCATTTGTCCTTGAATTTGAGGCTAGTCCCCGTTGTCCTGAGGCTGCTGACGCTGACTGACTGGCAAGTATGTCCTGCTTGAGCAAACTGTTAACAATTGCGATCAATGTACCTTACACGCCTTGATAGGTTGCGGTCAATGTAACGTTAATAACGAGACGTATACCCACATGCCTAGGGATTCTATTGTGGGCAGCTTCTTGAGAACTAAAACGCCCTACCACACCAGAGAGCTAAACAAATTCAAAGCTTGTTTAAGGTAAGTGAATAATATTTTTTCTGGTTTACATGAGACCTCTAGTTAAGAGTGTGAAAATACAGCACAACTACAATTAAATTATTTTCCTCAAGGGGAGGAGGACTGCAAGAGGTTTCTAAACTACGAACACAATAGACTTTTTATAAATTCAGTTGACGTTCAGTGAAGGAAAATGTGATGAAAATGAACTGTGATGATCAGTGCTGAAATAGAAATGTTTCTGCAGATTTGGTTCCTGAAAGTTAAAGGAGGTGTGCAAAGCTCCTTAACGAAATATAATCCTGCCCTCTATATTTCAACATCCGATGGCTCTCCAGGGTTTGAGTCTGAACCATTGGAGTCTTCGGTAGCCTCTGTTGTCAAATCGACACTTACAATCGTCTCCTGGCCGTCGAATTCCAAATTCAGAATGTCCCTACGTATTGCCTCCTTGATGTTGAATCGTTGCGGCTTTTGCAGGCATGACACGGCGTCAAAGGATTCAACACTTGATTTTCTCGTCTCGTGAATTGGTTCCCCCCTGCTAGTAGAAGCCCCTGGTATTATTTTGCCGATCTCTCCACTGTGCTGGTCAATGACGCCTTCATCCAGTGCCGCGAGAACGTCCCTCTTCACAGTGCCAGACTTGCGAATGTAATTAACCTTGTAGGATCGGTGACGCTGTTCTGATGTAGTCCAAACAAGCTCTGACTCCACCGGGTATTTGTCCTGGTCTCCGCGAAGAGCTATACCCACGCCCAGCGGATATTGTTTCTGGACACTCACGTGACCAGTGTTGATGGCCGCCGGCAGCGAGAGCATGATTGAGCTTTCCTCGTCGAAGTATACTATCCGAAGGATGCCGCGATAGAAGGCGTCTGCTGCTGCAATAATCTCGCCAGAACCCGGTAACCGAGCTCCTACCAGGGTGAGCTTCAACAGTTGACCCAGTTTTGACAACTCTAGTTGCCCATCAGCGTGGTCGTGAGCCTGCCAGGAGACACGGGTGGATGCATCGTAGGTGGGGTAGTTGGTCTTGATTCCGGACTCCTGGAGTTCTGCATCACTGCAGTAAGCCGCGAGTGCATGACCTTTCAAAATCTCCTCCGAAGATATTTCCTCGCTGGGACGAACAGCCTCGGGCTGATACTTAACCAGTGGCTCCGCTTTTCGAAACCATCCTACTAACTGGTGGCCGGGGCTGTCGCCACCCTCTTCACTGAAGCAGAAGAAGATCTCATCCGATACAGAGAGGTCAGACTGGTAGACGATGGAAATCTGTTCTCCCGGTGCCAGTGGTGTCCATCGAACGAATGAGTCGCCCTCCTGTACCGACTTATTCGACTTGTCATATCTGTCGGGGTACGCTGATGGTGAAAAGTAGGCTGGGCAGACATTCTTGAGGCTAGTTTTGGAAGTGCATTGCGATCGAGAATCCTGGAGACGAGGTGGTTTGCAGGAGATATCGTCCGCGTAGGAGGTGACTTCTAATTCCTCCAGTTCTAGGGCCCGAGCCACCTCTACGAGATTGCGGTGCACTGTCTCGTAGCCCAGGTGTCGGACGTAGGCTTTAAGTGTAGCGGTACATCTGTGCTCAACTCCGCACTGCTGGAACTCTGCATGCTGGATACCATGTTCACATACGTTACCAATGAAGAGTTCTTGGTCTCTGACAAAGTTACGACTGCTGTCGATGTTTTCTGCAGACCTATTCCTGTGAGTGTAGAAGTTGCGAGATGACGGTGGACGTAGTGCTGTTGCATAACGATGTGAAAGGTGGGAGCATACAGGCACCTGTTGAGAGGTGAGTTGCTCTGTGGTAGTGTTACCTCCATCGACAAGAACGTTTAGATGCGCAGGCATACTAACTGACTGCGGTTGTCTTGCTGGTAGCTCTGCCTGTACGTACATATCATTCTGAAGCCTAGACCCACCATCCACATAGACAAACGGCCTGGTTTGGCATAAAGTAAAATGTACTGGTTCCGGAGACACCTGCAGTTTAGTTCCACACTTCATTACGGCCCCAACCTGTGTGCTTTGGACTGCGTAGACAGGAGCGGTTGGTTGCGTTTTCCCAAATGTAAGGAAGTCGGCTGGCAGGTTAAACGTACTAAAGGATTCTGTAGATTCGCATGTACCAATGTTAACACATTGAGCGGTGAGGTAAACGTACGTGGGTCGGGTAATGGCTTCACTCTGATGGGTGGAATTTAGCACGGGCATAACGGGGGTAGCAGACTGCGCAAACGCGTCCAAGTGCTGCGGTCCGGGTATTGAATCACAACCCATATCGTCATTATTAGCCACCGTAACAGAAGGCGCCGATATCACAACTGGTGAAACGGCTGAAACAATGGATTGCGCGGGAGAGGAACGTGCTTCGACTTGAATCCCCAGAGAAGAGAGAGAGGGATGTAAGCATTGAGTAGAAGAATCAACAATAACTGGCGCAATGACTGCAGAGAAGCCTGCATGAACGAGCTTAGACACAAAACTGACAGGCATTTCCTGCTGCAGAAGCTCACTGAAAGTAGGCCCCAGAGTATACATATACTCACAACCGTCAGAAACCATGACAGGTCCACAGATAGCATCAGACGTCCTAAACACCTCAACGCCTCCTTCTCGTGTAGTCACATACGAACTTGTATCTTCTGTCTCGCTCACTGAAACGAGGGCGGCATCCTTCTTGTCGGTGGAAATTAGGACAGATGTGGGCACCGGCTGAACATACCTGGTCTGTGCCTGGCTGCAACTCAGTTTCACTCTGTGTACTTCAGGTTTATTTTCAAATTTATTCGTGTTCGCTTCATGGACAGTAACATCATCCTCGAAGGTGACAGTTCCACGAAGAGGACCGGACTGTGTAATGCTATAGCTCTCGTCCGAGACAACAACTCTAGCACCACAACCCTCACATACTATGTCACCACGACGGATATGGTCAGATGGCGAGAGAGGATTGGAAAGGGTCGAGGCAACAAGCGTAACTTCACAACCGTCAGAAACCATGGTAGGTCCACGGACAGCACCGGACGTCCTAAACACCTCAAGGCCTCCTTCTGGCGTAGTTGCGTCGGAACATGTATCTTCTGTCTCGCTCACTGACACGAGGGCGGCATCCTTCTTGTCGGTAGCAATTAACATAGATGTGGCCATCGGCTGAACAT
>JAYGXS010000003.1:25213436-25253086 GCA_036362985.1 Ligula intestinalis | reverse complement strand
ATCGCGACCTGCAGTTTCTTTCCAATGGTGGTCGGCTTTGTTTCCATAGGTAAGACAGCCACACCATCATCAGCCATGACAGGACCAAGAATAGGATCAGACTGAGTGCACACCTGGAAGCCTTTTTCTCGCACAACTGCATCACAACTTCTTTCTTCTGTCTCAGCCACCGGGGATGCTGGATGCACCACCGGAGCGGTCTTAATTGCAACAACCTCCACCGTCGGTGCTTCCCTTTCCACTTGAATTCCCAGCGCAACCACCTGCATCGCAATGCATTGTGTCTGTGTGGAAATTAGCATAGGTTTGGGCACCGGCTGAACATGCTCGGTCTGAGCTTGGCTGGTAGTAAGTTCCACTGTGTGCACTTGCAGTTTCTTTCCAAGCGTCACTGGTTTCGGCTCGGCATCGGATTGAGTGAATGAATGGCTAAAGGTCGTGACAGCAACCGTAGCTTCACAACTAACAGAAATCATGTCAGGGCCACGGATAGGATCGCATTGTGTGAACATCTCGAAGCCTTTTTCTCGCGCAATTGCATCACAACTTCTATCTTCTGTCTCAGCAACCGGGGATGCTGGATGCACCACCGGAGCGGTCTTAATTGCAACAACCTCCACCATCGGTGCTTCCCTTTCCACTTGAATTCCCAGCGCAACCACCTGCATCGCAATGCATTGTGTCTGTGTGGAAATTAGCATAGGTTTGGGCACCGGCTGAACATGCTCGGTCTGAACTTGGCTGGTAGTAAGTTCCATTGTGTGCACTTGCAGTTTCTTTCCAAATGTAGACAGTTTTGTTTCATGAACAGCAACACCATCGTCAAACATGACAGGTCCACGGATAGCAGCAGATTGCGTGAACGAATGGGTAACGGCCGTGGCAACAACCGTAACTTCACAGCCGTCAGAAACCATGACAGGTCCACTTATAGCATCGGACCTCCTAAGCAACTCAACGCCTCCTTCTGGCGTAGTCGCATGGGATATTCTATCTTCTGTCTCGCTCACTGAAACGGGAGCAGCATCCCTCTTGTCGCTGGAAATTAGCATAGATGTGGCCATCGGCTGAATATGTTCGGTCTGAGCCTGGCTGCAACTCAGTTTCACTGTGTGTACTTCAGGTTTCTTTTCAAATCTATTCGTGTTTGCTTCATGGACAGCAACATCATCCTCGAAGGTGACAGTTCCACGAAGAGGACCGGACTGTGTAACGGTATAGCTATCGTCCGTGACAACAACTCTAGCTCCACAACCCTCGCATACCACGTCACCACAACGGTTATGGTCAGATTGCGTGAGAGAATTGGAAACGGCTGAGGCAGCGAGCGTAATTTCACAACCGTCAGAAACCATGACAGGTCCACGGATAGAATTGGACGTCCTTAACACGTCAATGCCTCCTTCTCTCTTGATCACGTTGGAATTTCTATCTTCTGTCTCCGTCACTGAAACCGGAGTTCTGCTTGTCTTCTTGGCTTCGGCCTTTGAGGAGATGATTGCTCTCTTGTCTGTTTTGCAGTTGCAGCCAGTCTCCATCATCATGAGCGCTGTTGTCGATGCGGATTCCTCTCGTGTTGGTATCTGTACGTAAAATTCCAAATCCTCCACCTGAAGCTCCTTTGAATACGTGTCTGGCTTGTTGACCGCATGGTAGCTTGTGTCAAACTGTTCCGGTCGCGTCTCAGGGACCACCGGTACTGGTTTGTTGTGTCGCTTTGCAGACTTCGCCGCTATTACGCTTAACCCCTGCGGCACCGAAACTTGCAGGTGTTTGCCGTGATAAACCGTGGCCGCCTGAATTCCAGTCGAGGTCACCTCTGACAGTTCTCTCATTGTGATCTCGCTTTCCATGACTGATGTCGGTGTCATCACAGCTTCCTGCGCCTCCTTAATTTCGATTGTCTGTGCCGCGTTGCTGCTGTAGCGTCTGCCCACTTGAATCTCCGAGTTAATCGCGGGCATCACTGCTTGGAATTTCTTGTTAACCATCTCGCTCTTGGAGTCGACTGCATCAGTGAGAGATGACTTTTCAGAGGCTACGATGGAACACTGCAGCCAACTCTGCATTTTCGAGTGCATGGATTTTTGTCCGGCCTGTGTTCGGTTCGACTCAGCTGAGAACTCTGTGAGCTGTTCACGGCTTACCAGTGTACTGACCTGTGTGCCAGCCTTATGAATTTCTGCACGAGGTCGACCATTATCGAGGAGCGGGGCTTGAACCACGTTTGCGTCCTCAGGACTGATATGGGCAGTCGGGTTTGCATCTAGAGTTCGAAGCATTGCATTGTCCACCTGGCTACCGAATTCTCTGCTGCGTTTGGTTGTGTTGGCCTGACCTAAGCGGCTGTCTTCCCGGGGTGTTCTTTGACATGGACATACATCCTGTTGGCTGTGATACCCAATCTGTGTAATTGTGTCCATTTTACTGAGAGCGCTTCGCGTTCTGCGATAATCGCTGTCTTTCAGGGTGCCTGGACTTTTTTGCCGGCCCCGAGGCGGATCCTTTGCCGTGCCGGGCTGACTGCGACTTCGGAAGCGTCCCAGTGGAGACTGCAGAGTTTCAGCTAGTTCTGGATAGTATTCCGTGTGATGCTTCGTCTTCGATGCCCTGATGTACTCCAGTCGCATTTCCTGGACGGGCGAAGCTCTTCTCCACTGACCCAGTTCGTCTATGATATCTTTCAGCTGAGTTTGACTCTTTTCCACTAGGAACCTAAAACGAGGATGAAGAATTAACCCATATTCGTTTGCAAATATTTCTCTACACATTTTTATGCCCCAAAACATTATGCGCTGGGATGACTTCCCCAAACAGTCTAGTGCCTATCCACATCTCTCGTTAAGGGTTGGGTCCTGTTAATACGTTCAACAAGAAATTCAGCTCTGGGGAGGGGGGGGGGAGACCACTTTGCCTGAGTGCTGCTTAGGAAGCTGATGGACCGTGAA
Source organism: Ligula intestinalis (assembly GCA_036362985.1). NCBI lineage: Eukaryota > Metazoa > Platyhelminthes > Cestoda > Diphyllobothriidea > Diphyllobothriidae > Ligula > Ligula intestinalis. The sequence goes on along the minus strand of JAYGXS010000003.1, from coordinate 25,250,138 downwards.
GTTCCACCAAACAATACATCCTCAAATCGATTTAAACATGTCATGCGAACTCAAATGCCTCAGGCGGAAGCGTGAAATATTTTTGCTGTGCAAAGAAGCATTAACAGTGGATCCAAGACTACCAATTTCAGGCAGCTGACGTGGTCGCTGACTCTTAAGTTGATACGCCTGTCTATTGGTACTGTCCATATAGAGCCAATGTTGTGAAGATACTATAGTATTAACAGGACACCGTTGTTGCCCCAAGCTGCGGTCGTGTTATAACTAAGCCCGCATTCATCGCGTATGTTTATACTTTATCCTGTTTTTTAGTACATTCCCTCCGAACACTGTGTATTCTTATGCCCTGTGAGGCTAAAAATACTGTTTGGATGCAATCTTAACTGTGTGGGATTAAGTAGCAAGCTCGTTGCGTTTATTGCAATCCTATTGCTCAAACAGTCTCTATCTTTATTGTTAATGCATGCTGATGAATTTGAACTCCTGAAGGTCAGAAGAATACAAATAATATTCAGCGATCTGCTCTAAAATATCTATGCAAGACGCCCATTTGGAATATGACACCTATTCGAAGAATAGATAGGCATGGTATTTGGGAGAGTAAGTCTATCACAGCAGTAAGACTCACTCTAGCAGTTCAATGCTATTGTAAACCTGTTCTCTCTCATTGTTCACTTCACTCAGATATCCTGCAATGCGCTCGTCAATGGTTCTCAATTCCGCTTCCATTTTACCAACGCCTTCGAGATGGTCCTGTAGACGTAACAGAGGTGCCCGCATTCGGACAAGATCCGATTCTTGTAGAACGAGTCCCGAGGTAGGAATCCGTTCCCCTGCTGTTAATTAAAACAACTTACTTGAATCATACTTTCAACGCTACCGTAATTAAATAAGAGCTTCAATCAGCGTGTCTTGAGGCACTGTATTACTTAAACTGACATACCATTTTTCACGATTACTTTTCTTTGAAACTTGTCAACGGCAGCTTGGAGTCGCCCGTCATTTAGACCAGAGTTTGGTAGAAGAATCCTCATATCTTGCAGAAGCTCATTCAGAACGTCATAATTGAAACAATAGAGATGCTGAAAAGGGACGAAAAACAATAAATTATATCTAACAGATCAGGTGTAAGTAAACAGAGAAAAAAAATGACGCAAACAAATCACAGCTTACCTCCTCTGAAGCCAGTTGTGTCATGATCACCGTGAAGTTCTCGTACAAAAGTTGTCGGTCACGCTCCAGAAGGTCAAGCCAAACAGCTCTACACTTCTCTTTGATTCTAAGGTTAATAGACAGGGCGTCAGCATGTGAATACGTCTCAGTGGTCATATCATTAAGTCAAAAAAAGAGTGCAGTTCGTGGGACTTACGCAATGGCTCGGTTTGTGGCTTCACTGTCATTTCCGGTCAACCAGAAGCAGACAGAGGGTACTTCAGCAATCCCAGTGGAGGTCTGCACCCTCCAGAGCCGCATGTCTTCTCCATTGTCTATCAGACGAAGATGTTCACCCTGCTGAATGCTGTAGTTGGGGCCAACGAGGCCCGTCAAAGCCCTCACCATAACTGGTCGTTCGGTCTCGGTGTCTACAGTCATGCCTTTGGCCACTCCACCGAGGCGGAGACGCATTGGCACAATGTGGCTACTGCGTTCGACCAAAGTCTTACTTCTGTCCCACAGACTGCGCATGACGTCAAGTTGTTCCTGTGGAAGAAAGTAAAACCATAGGGAGTAAAGGCTATTCCCGTAAACGATAAGGATAGTTGGACTAACTCCAACTAACTCTCATACACATAGCTACCTACTGTAGTTGTTTTAGTAGATATTGTCTTGTTTCCTATCTTTCGTGTCTTGTTTGCACTCACAACACAAAGCATACCCTAAGGACTGTCAGCTCTGTTCTATTGCACCAGTGCCGTCTTGACTATGGGGAGGACAGCTATGAGGTATGCTTTGTTTTTAACGAGGGGTTAAGGCATTTATGGACTACGCGCTATTGTACCACTTGTAATGCTTAGTCATCATGCATAATGCTTAGGGTTAGTAGATAGAGTTGCTTCTTGTGATTTAATAAGAATGACCTAAATATTATATTATTTAATAATTTTATCAGTTGGTATTTAGTTCTGTAATTATTAGATAATTAAATCCTTAATTTATTGATTTGTAATAGCCATATTCGACTGCTTACAATTTTTTTAATTGGGCGCTTAGTAGTTGCTAGTGCTTTGCTAGAAATTTTTAAGACACGATTGTTATGACGCAGGGTCTTTAACTGTGCGCGCGGCTTCGTACACTGAACAACGATTTAAAAGTGCGCTAGAATTATCCAAAACACAAGGGTTCTATCCTTCCCGATCCATGCTTCCTATATACGCCTATGCTTAATTTTACCTTCACATATTCATACTATTTACCATTTTCCCCATCCGTTAAAAACCTCCTATTATCACCACTCCTGTTTTACAGGCGCCTGCATGTATCGGTTCGAGGCTGAGGTTCCACAGCCTATCGTTACCCCGCAAACACTGGACAACGAAGTGAAACATTTCATTCTGGGCAGTAGGTCAACAGAGACTGCATGACCGTTACGCCACTAGCGGCTTTCTTTTAATCCAGTATTTCGTCCGAGAGATCTTACCTTAAAAGCTACAAAAAGCTGAAATTTCCGTTTCAGTTTCGGCCGCCATCATCAGTGCAGCCATAAACGATCCTCCTGACCGTGGACGCACCTGAGCATAGCAGGTGAGTCATGTCCCTGTTAGCCGTCCTTTTTAGTGAGAAACCTTGACTCGTGTTTGGTCTTGTCGTTAATTAATGGCCTACAAGGCTTTTGGAGAACAATTCCCATGCTAAAAGTATTATTCTCTCTTGCCGTGCCCTCAATCAGGATGCTTCATTTGGCAAGAGACTTCTCAAACCTCGATATTCTTACTGTGGGCCGGCGCAAGCACAATGAGTGTCTAAGCACGAAGCTTATTTGCATCTTCAAAGAGGGTGGAGAGTGTAGAACCTACAACGGCACTCTCCGTCTGATTTGGCGAACTGTGAAATTACTGGTCCTCTCCTCCCTCCCTCCCTTCATAGACATTTTCAAAATTTTCGCTTTTATTTTAAATTAACCTGCTTAAGCTTGTACTGTCCTCGTTTCCTCTACCCCTCGCTTGGTATTCAACCCCGCTTTTTATTTGTTCTCTCGAAGGTGAAGGTAATTATCCGTAAATTGGCGCTCAAGGTCAGTTGGCAAGGTCAAGCGGAATGCTGTTACAAACAAAGTGGCTCAGTTCTTTCGAAACAACTTCTACTAATCTACGTAAAACACTTGCATTTCGCCAAACTGATGAGCATTCATCTAGGGCAATTTTCAGAAGCTACCTGAACTCAGAGTTCGAAACTAAATGATGCGCAAGGCATACTGTCAGCTGGCAACACAACACTTCGGAAAACGATTCCACTGTCTGCCAGGGACATGCTAAAATCCTGTCTCACAGGCAAGGCGATTGTTCAAAGAAAGATAATAACTACAAGAGATTAAGTATGTTACCCTTATTTCGTTGGCTAGCTTTGAGCTCTCCTTGTACATCTGTCGTCCGGGGTTTAACACAGAGCGATTATCAGCGATGATTATCTGTCTCTCCATCTTCGACTCAAGCTCATTAGCTTCGTGGAAGAACTGGAGAAATCAAAAAATAAAACTTAGACGCAGCTCTCCAACTGGAGCTTGAATCTGATTTAGGACGAATCGGCTCGCCTACATCCTGCAACACAGAATTACCTGTCAGAGATTTAAAATTGCGTTAGAATTTGCAAAAAGCATTAGAGGTTTATTGGTCCCTCAAGGTTCCTTTTGGAAGCCCAGAAATTTGCGAAGAATGATATGTTTTTCAGACGTTTTGAATGCCTATTATGGTTGCATCTCCGTTGAGTTTTGCTAGTTTGCGGAGGAAGTGCTATTACGGATGGCCGAGAATGTGCCAGGGTACGTATACCAGACAAGGTATCTCAGGGTGAAGTTGGTGATATATTCCAAGGCGTAATGAATAGAAACTATTAGTATAAAGACCTTTGACTAAATGAGCCTCTATGCCCTCTCACGGAAAAAAAGGCAATGGAGTTTCACACTTATTTTGGCCCCAGACATGGCTATCATCCTGGGAAGCAGGTTTTATGGCATTTCCCGTTGTTAAAGTTCACGGTAATAAATTTCCCCCATAGCATTTCTGAACTGTTCATGCTTCTATTCAGGTTCTTTCCCATACGGTCAAATGTTAACATACACTTAACATTGGCCCCTTTCAATAGACGTAAATATACGAGTTCCAGGAAGCAGTTCCGGAGAAGAAAACGCAACCACTGGAACAAGACCTTGACCCTGTTGCGCACATCTAGGTCTGCTTTGTCTGGAAATTAAATCATCCACTCTGCCAGATCGCTCTAACCTTCATAACGCATCTTGGAAGCTGCCACCCCAGACAGCAATGTCAGAGTTTACATTCAGCTTTTAAAGAATGCTGGCTGCTATAATAGCTGTAGGTAGAGGAACAATGGGATATTAATTTTCTTATGGGCAGGTGGCTCTGTGGTGACTTACTCCACATAGGCGAGCATGTCCGAAGGCCCACTGCTGGTAACGCGTACGTCCACACTAAATGCGGCCTCTGCAACAGCCAATCACAGATCCGCAAAGGCTGGTCTCTCCCGACGGCGAATAGGACGCATGCGCGCCTTGATCGATGCAGTCTGTCCGGCCAATAACCTTTGAGGCAACCAGACAAAGCCCGTTCTCGCTGCCGCTTGCGTGCCTGCTGCTAAAACCGCACATGGACTTGACTGGCTCTCCTGGCTGGTTGTATGCTGTCCAAGTCAAATCTCTGTCCAGCTATTCTCCTTTCCCTTGTGTACACAATATACTCTTCCTCCTACTCTGGCCTTTAACGACTTCTCCTCAATTAAGTAGCCGTGGTCTGGAGATCGCAGTTGCTGGGTTTGACTCACCTAACCTCCTGCGATAGTCCCATCAGTTGTAGATGTCAACTACTTTAAGTTTTCAAAACAATGCTAGATAGTACGGAGACATTTCTTTGAAAACACATCGCAATATCCTTCATAAGCTCATCTGATGGCCAATTTACTGGAATATTGACTTTACGAACGGTTAGGCCAACTTTACAATGTCCAATTTCAGCGATATATATCCAGAAATAAAGGCTATACTCCGCCGGTTACTGCAAGTCTTTCTGTGTCTGTTTCCGAGGTTTAAACAGTTAAGCAATGTTTTTTCGGCCCTTGGACATGGAACGTGAGTGGAGAAACTTACTTGATGATACTGTGCTGCCGATTTCAGATGAATTTGCGTAAGGGACGCTAGCTGGTCCACGTAGTCCCAACAGCTTTCAACGTTGCCTGTCAGTGTCTAAAACCAAAGTACATCCATAGTTGAGTCAGTAGAACGTAATCCAAACATAATTGTTTCTTTTTTCAACAGCATTGTAACATCATCGCGTGATAAACACATTTATAATTAGAATTAAACAAATCCATTAAGTAGGTAGAAGTTAAGCGAACTAACCTTGTAGGTGTAAACAGCTGAGTTTACAGAATTGGGTTTACTCAATTCGACTGATCTTTCGGCAAATTGGGCTGCGACATCCTGCAGAAAAGCAAAGTTTAGGAACAACTGACCTCAACTTACCGTTATGTAGCGCTCCAGGTCTGAAATATCTGTCAGGTATTTTAGGCATTTTGTGTTTAACTCGAGGTCAGCCTATAGGAGAAAGGAATGAGTACATGAAGAGAGCCGTAACGCGTCAGAACTTACACCAACACTGGATGCTAACTGCGGTAATTGCGCATTGTTAAGCAGGGGGGAAGAGATTTCTTCCTCGAGTTCGCGGAGTTCACTAAGTAGGTCCTCTTGGTGTTTTCGTTCGCTGTCAAGCGCAGCATAATTTACTCCAACACTCATCTCCTGCGCCTGCGACTGTAAATGCGAAAGAAACCCTTTTTACTTCTAGAAGAAGTGGGTTTCCCCAAAGGCTGAAGCAACATGGTGGAAAACAAATAAATATTAAACGGGCTACTAATTTAGTATTAGTAAGCATTACTGGTGATTTTTCTGTCGAACCTAGCGGAAACCACAAATATTTGGAACAAAGAATGGTGGCAGCGGCCTAAACTGAATTATTGTTTGGAGGTCTACCCCAACGTCAGAAACACGCGTCCTGTTTCAATGAACAAATTGCCTTAACATTGAAACGCACTACTCTCTAAATACTACACTCTGAGTAACCCCTATTAGCTGCTTGTGCACTTAAATTGGAGTGCAGGAAGGCATTAGATACGTTTGACGGGACTTGTTAATATTAAGAAACCTATCAGAGAAGGATGGTTTTCGGTGTCGAATAACTAGGAAGTACCAATGAAAATGTCGAATTCATTGGAAGTTAGAAGACAGCTGGTTAACTGCCGAAGTTGGTAGGATCCACTGTTTTCTGGATAGCAGCAAGCGCAATCCCGTAGTTTTTGTAAAAACGGTCAAGTTTAAATATAAATCTAGGGGCATTTGTTGGATTCGCAAATACTTATGATAAGCAGTACCGATGTTTATAAATGCAAAAAACAGTCCTCTGAACTATGACTGAAAGAACTGTTATAAATTTCCTGAGATTACATTCCGTAGGCATACTACCACAGAAATGATCATATTTGCATTATTATAGTCAGGTAAGAAAGAAGAAAATAGAGCTTGTGTGGAAAGGGTTTGACGGCCAAATAAAATGTGTATTGTGACGAAATAATTACTTACCTGATATTCAATCAGCCGACTTTCTATGCGCCTTACATCTAAAAGGAAAATTTAAAAAGCATGGCGTTATAATTTATCCTGGCTTCTTAACGTCTCTTGACTCAGTTTAAGATAGTTCAGGAGAGAAGCATTATTAAGAGAGAAAATTGTTCCCCGATAAGGCCGTAGTGAGGAAAGGAGGTGGTTAATTAAAAAGTACTGCGAAATTTCCACTGTGTCTTTCATAGTTTCAAGGCCACGCAAGGTTTTGTTTTTTACCACAAACACCTCGGTCTTTTTAATGTATTTACCGGTTAAGTCATTCCCTTTTGTGTCAAGAAGTAAAGTGAGGTTAGATAGAGCATAGGTGAGAGCAAAGACTTAACCTTTTGCATCAATAGGATCCAACTTGTTATTCACGCAAACGATAAGGCCCTTTTTTAGCAACGGGGAAGTGCATTTTAAATTGTTCGTAACGAACCACACTCAGGAAGCGTCAACCGCATTCTCCCTCGAAAGGTCCGCCTGCGTGTGTCATGCACTGTCTGATTGCTACCCCTAAAAGCACGGGATCTCAGTGGGTGAGTCACGCAAGCACAGACACCGTGGAGGTCCCATGAAGAGGGAGCCCTTGCAGCCCGACTCTGATATCAGGGAAGGTCTGAGCTATCCTGGCAACTGGTAACCTTCTAATTTCATTTAATTTATAATATTTAAAGCCTCCTGAGTCAGCTGCTGAGGACTGATTTCCGATGGATCAGCCCTTTTGCTTTCTTTCTCTCGTTACCAGGCAGCACTGACCGCTTTTAGCTTTTGGACCTAGGTGGCGTGTGGTTAGGCCGGCGTCGGCCCAACGTACTTGGACTGCTACTTAACGACCCAAATAGACTGAACGTAGTTTAAGTAACATATTTTGGAAGCGACTGCGGCCTCTGTAATAATTCAGTACATACTGCTGGAGGTGAAGCATACACATAAACAATGCAAATCGAGAATATTAGAAGTCATAATGTAAGCGCTCGGAGAGCTGAAAACCAGTAGGCCTCTTGCTGAGAGTTAATTTCAGGAGGTCGACTGAGCCAGCGCTCCGGGTGAATCATCCATAATTTGTGATGAATGCAATTCCGGCGTTCCTATTGTCCACAATTAAGTCCCCCATACTGACTGGTGGTGACTGGCTGCCTGAGTTTTGACGGCCAAAACTTGAAAATGTATTTGAAGGCTAACTATATCCAACTTGGCACGTAAGGGACAAATTTAGAGGGCTATATCGGAAAAATACCCAAAACAACAGACTTTTGTCTGCCCTGGGTGCAGCGCTTGATTTAAATTTTTACATCTAGTTGGTCGACTACTGGCTGGCTGGCTGATGACGGCACCCAATTTGAAAACCGACGTAATGAAAAGTATTGACGGCTGATGCTGTACGAAACTGATAAACTGAAAAGTAAGCTAGATTTGAGAGTAAATGAGAGTTTCCCATATCCACATAAATATTGCTCTCATTTGATTTTGAACTACTGTATTAAGAAATCAAGAAAATAGCGTTAAATAGTCATCTCATGCAACTCACCTCTTAGTCTTCCAGCCATTTTGTTGACTGTTTAACCAGCGAAAAGACGAAGCCGTTTGATTTGGCTTCGATGAATCTCTCAGACTGAGTGAGAGAATTGGTAGACCAGTTGTCTGCGAAAACGGGATCCGGAGGTGTGAGAAATTAACACAAGGAGTCAGCGAGATCGGTAGAGGATCAGACGTTTGTACGCGGTACAACGAAAATGACTTCGAAATCTGTGCTTTTGGGCGTCTTTCGATTCGTGTGAGCAGCGAGCTGTGTTTTTTTTATATCTGATAGCTAAGTTAGTATTCAGCTCTCGCTCGCTTTTCCTTATGGAAATCTGATGGCCCACGCAAGAGGCTTATCACTATATATATACACACACACATCCGCTCGCACTAAGAAGGTGATGCAGAAGGGGCTGATGACCTATTAACCCGTGAGCAATCTGCTTTGTTTTCTGTGTGTGAGAGTGCGTGTGTGTGTGTGTGTGTTAACTACGTTAGCTCGGACCCCCTCGTTTGATTTCGTACTTTTAATCGCGCACTGGTTCGCGTTCGATGCTCACAAGACAAGACAAAGTACGCCGAGTAAAGAGACTTTTATGAGCGTTCAACGTTTGTTCATAATAAATCGGAGCTGTCAATTTATCTGTGTTACGCCTTGATTGAAATAAATTATGAAAACTCTACAAACTCTTCCTCATAGCGTAGTTATATCGGTTAACGTTGAGGTTCATTGTGTTTAAACCTATCGGGTGCGATCTTCCAGGCCCGGTTCCTCAGGAGAATAGAAGGTCAGAGTGGTGGGAAGAGTGTATTCTGTACCGAGGGCAGGAGAATAGATAGGAGGAGTTTTTACTCGCGAAATAGTGTCTTTGTTTCGTAGTCGGGCTGGGTCTGGAGTGTAGTATAATGGTAGTTATCCGGGCGGCCGCCAAAGCTGCTTTTGTCTCGGTCCGCCTTGATGGTTATTGGTCAGACCGCAATATCGCGTGTTAGTGGGTCACGACGGGGGAGACCAGGTGCGTCCGTTTGCGCATGGCGCGAGGTACGCAGGAGTCCTATGCTTTGAGTGACCTCGTCTGTGGTGTCAAGAGTTAGGAGGACGTCGGGCAGCAGGGGCTACTACAGTTATGTCCGTTCATATCAGTGCAATTGCACTTCAATACGCTTGGAGTCATCTCATTGCATTGCATGGCTGCCGGTTGGTTGGTTCACTTCGTCTTACGGTTTTACCAGTTTACGTAACCTACGTCCACTGCACCGCCCATGTAGGAATCTTAAGTCACCCGCTGTTACTTTCGATTGCAGAAAATACTAAACCTGTATGGAATCCGTTGGTCGCTTTGATTACCTACTCCGATATACGCCATTACAACTGTCACATGGAAACCCCTAGTGATCAGCGGTTACTTTTCGATTACGAGAAGTGCAAAACCTATACAGAATCTATTAGACACTTTAATTTCTTATCTCGACCTACTCCGTTGTCGTCCACACATGAAATCTGTAATCTGCTGTAACGTTTTCATGACAGGAAGTGAAGATTCATTTAGCCGTTTTGGTTGTTTACTTCGACATGCCTTTTTGCAGCACCACACGAAAATCTTTGGTGACCAGTGATTAATATTCAGCTGCAACAGTCCCACATCGGGTAGCTTAGCCTGAGCACATTCCACGACCAACACGGAAACTTTAGTGTCCGGCAAAGATTTTTGCCAGCATTGCCTACTACGCGAACGCAGATTTATCCCGCAGTCGAGTAATGTTCGATTTGCGCTCGATGCTTCTAACCCTTTTGGTTCATTCGGATCCTATTATAGTCCAAATTATTGCAAATTGCTTTCCGCTCATTTTCTTTGAAACTGTCGCATGCTTCTTTGTTACCTTAACAGATCAATTTATCTACTATTTCCGGTTTTATTTGCTCTGTTTCATTCATTTTCTCGTCTGCCACCCGTACTTCGCCAACCATAAATCCCACAGCACCTCCGACTCCATTAGAGAGAGTATTGGAGCTAGCAATATCTCACGTGCCCCACCAAACCTACAGTTGACAGATAGTTATTTAAACCAGAAAGGGCGACAGCGGTTGAAGTAGTGCACCTCCTATACCCCTAGTTCCAGCACTTTTATTCTTAGGAAACGGTGGTTATAGGGATTTTATGAGTGAGGAATTAAGACAGGCAGTGAAATATAGTTTATTAACTGCTATATGCATTTTTATGTTATTTTATTGAGAAATGTTGTTGGTTTTTATCTGTAGAATTTCCTAATCTGTATTATTTTTTAACGTGTTGCGCTAAAACCCCATTATCAAAATGCAAGTTTCCTGAAATTCCTGAAATAATGTAAACGGTGGTTAGGAGTTCGTCTACTTCAAATTACCTGAGGTCTAGTTTACCGTTCTGGAGTGAGATTCGTATAGACCGCAGCGCGAGGCACCGCGCACATCTTCAATTTACATGCGGAACAACTTACTCCCAGCGGCCGCGGGAAAAAATTCAACTACATCATTCCCCTTTCCACTTACTCCTATAAATTTCCTTCACTGTCTATCCTATTTTCACACCCCCAAAACTCCTATAACCACCGTTTCTATAAGAAAAATGTTGGGTCTAGGGTTATATTAGGTGCACTGCTTAAACTACCTTTGTCCAGGCCTCTTTTGAGTCTATTCGAGTACATGCGCTTACATGCGGTTCTTTGATAAAATTTTCGTCCTCCAGGCCTCATCACCGCGCACCTTGTCCTAGCTACGACAGCACCTGTGCCTAGACCACCTTTAAAAATATTTCTACATCACGCGCCACACCTCGCAACAATTACAGATTTATCCTGCAGTGAGCAGCAGCAATAAGCTTAGCTTTCACTGGTATGGCAGAGCAATGCCGCAGGTCTAAACATGTGCAATTAAAATTAGTGGGAAGCAGCTTTTTGATGTATTCTGGTCCATAAAGTTAAGACCAGACAATGTGGGCGTAATGATTGGATGTGTAGCTTCACCTAGTCGTTACGTCGAAGCAAGGTAGACCTAAGTGGAGGCCCTGTCCCTTTCGCTCACTGCCCACCACGCCTATTAGCCTTTGACTGAGCGTTGGATGAAAGCATTAGGACTAGCTTCAGTGTTTCAGTATCAGTAAGGAAATGAAGGTGGGTTACCTCTGAACTCCATAATTTTACATGCCTGTCGATGTATCAGAAAATAGTAGTTCAGCCGACAGTGGAGAAATCTCCCTGGGATGTTTTGAGAGAAAAAAAACTGTCGCTCTTGGGGAAGGGGGGGGGTCAAACGGGGAGGGGGCAGCGCAGAAGTCACCAGGATCATCACCAGGGTGCTGAAGATGCAGCCAAATAGTCCCTTGCTGATTGCAGAGTCCGCCGACAAGGATACGAAAACAGAAATACTCGCCCAGATCCTTGACACTTCCCTGCGGGTCGAAAGAAAGGAGAACGTTCAGGGGCCACGTGACTATGGCCACGGGTTTCAACATCTGCAATCGCTGACAGAGTCCTCACGGTTCGCATATTATTAAGTAGGGAACACCGCAGAATGATAACGAGAAAGCTTAAGTAATAGTTTTGTAGTGACCTCATATTCTAAGCCATATATGAGGCCACACGATTGCTTTCCTCGCGTGCTTCTGAGGCAGGCTGCAAGGCTGTCTCTCATGTCCACCAGCATGTAGGCACCAGAGCGTGCCAAAGGTAGATTAAAGTCACGGACGTGTTTTACCCTCTGTCTGTCCTAAATGGCCAATCGCTTTCCAAGGCCGGTTCACAAGGGACCTTACTGCTGTGACTGCCTACGTTTGGAGACTCCCAGACCCGGGACCTCACGGCCGGACAACGACTCCGGACCCGGCTCGCTCATAGCAGGACTGCACTCATCCGCAAGTCGATTAACTGTTACTCATATTCCACTCCTTCTGCACTCTAGTATCAGTATCAACTTAATTAAATCATTCGTAATGGTCTGGTCTTCCACGTTTTATCTTTTTACTTACTAGTTTGTAACTGTTGCGATACGTTCATCTTGTTTTATTCGGCCGGACTACTTCATATCCTACAGCTTGTACGCAAATAAAATAGTACAGAAACAAATTTTACTATAATGCAGCTAGTAATATTATATTATGGTGTTTTCGCCATCTGTTCCATCGGTCTGAGGATCTTAGTCCGGACGGTTATGGTTCCAAGTTGACGTCAGAGTCACAGTTAAGGACTAGAGATTGGGATTGGCGCGTTGGCACGTTGGGGTTAGGCTTTAGATGTCGGTTTTGGGGTAGGGGTTAGGTTACCATCTTAGTCAGCTTCATTGATACCTTCATTCGCGACATTCACGGGAGTCAACTTTGACTATTTGTTCCTCTTACGTTCTCCATCAATGTGTTTGTCCATCCCGGGCTAGGATATTTTCGCCTGGAATATCTAACCAATGCCCTTGCTTTTGTCTTTGCTACAACTTCACTGCACCTTTTTCCTAGTGTTTTAACTTGCGCGCTTCTGCTTGAAGGCTTTATTCGTTCATTTGAGCAGTCTCTCAATTCCTCGAAGGCCTAGCAGATGGACGATCTCATCGGACGAATACTCAAGTTCCAGAGACCTGCCAACTAGCTGTAACCTGGATGAATAAATTTAAAGACAAGAGATAAAACAAATTTTCTTTCATAAAATATCTCTATGCGTATTTCAGGTATTGGATTACAATTAATTTCAGATCGTCCTTTAAATTGTGCCAAATGTTCGTCGATTTTTAGTGCTGTCAAGCTTTCTTCCATAAATGTACATTCCGTTCGACATTTATATCACATGAGTATTTGGCGAGCATACGTAAGCTTTCGATAAATTCTCCTCGGGCCATTACATTTATATGAGAAGGCAGTAAAATGTAACATGCGGCCAATTATGTTCATAAGTGCAGGCAAATTAGTCATGTTAATAGTGGAGGGGAGGGTTGGGGGTTGATAGTATTTGGCTAGTTACGATGCAATAAAGGTTTTAGTTGAATCCGGACAGAGGGAGGTTGGAATGGAGAGAAAGCGCGGAAAGATGCAGACAGTTATGGAACCGTTGGCCATGCCAAGCTAAGGGCTGGCAGGAAGTTATTTTGCGCGCAAAAAAAAACGGACTTCCTCAACCAGATCGCGGTTGCTTCAGCTGCTGCTAGCAAGCACTGATCCAGGGAGTTTGGGTAGTTTGGTTGGACTTTATAAATTACCCTGAGGGCATCATTGGGGTCCGCACTATGTCCGGAGTCAACCATGTGTGCAAGGATGGCGCTGTTGATGTGTGCTTATATCGAAACCGAGGTACTGAGTAGATCGCGAGACAAATAATTGTTACAATGCGTATAGATATAAGTAGGTTTTCCTTATTGAGTCCCTCACCTGGAGGAACTCTTACCTTTTAGATTATGGTAACTCGGTTCGTCTTCAGGCAAATATGAGGCGTGCAAAAACAATAAACTTCCAATCATGCCTTATTCAAATTTATCTGGTTAGCCAAAGTGTAAGCCAATAAGCGTCAGCTGCATTTACAATCTGGTCAACAATGGCTACATTCGTTTCTTCGGACCTTCAGAAATTTTTAAGTGGCGTCATCGTCCACATGCCTCGCCTGACAGCATTGCCTCCAAGAATTCCTGCATGCTCCTAGTTGAGCAGGCACCGAAGAGGTGGGTTTTCTCCCATGCAAAAAGGTGTCCTGTGTTCAGTGTGTGCATTACAAACCCGGTTAGTTTGTCTCGTCTCTTCACCGCTAACTGATGTCCATGTATATGAATGGATAGGGGTGTCCTGGTTTGACCACAAGAGACTGTCGTTACTAGCTCGCGTCGAAGCGAACTTTACCAACGCTCACGGCGGTGGTTCTCAATTTTTGGGAAGAGCCAATCACAGATGCCACAAAGCTGGCCCCTGGCCCGGCAACGAATCACACGTCTGCACGCGTAGGCAGACCCAGTCAATGACCGCTGGCATGCCTGCTGATAAGCTGGCACCTAGGACCCGGCTGGCTTCCTGGCTGGCCGTGCGCTCCGAATTCAAACTTCTTCCTGCTCATTCTTCGTTCCTCTGTATACAGAATCAACTATTCCTACTATTCTGCCCTCCATCGACTTCTTATCTCGCATTTGCTAGGGTTGAACTCATGTAACCCTCTGTGAGAAGCATGCATCACAACTGATACATGCTATTTTGTAGACGACTGCTTTGCTGTCGAAATAGCCAATTCTGTGATTAACTTGTGCAAAGTAATTGTAGGCTTGTAGGCTATATCTATCCAGTGCTTTTTAGCTGTCTTTCGACGACCTTGGATATATTCATTACATACGGAAGGGTTCTTGAGCTCTCGACCTCGGGAACCATAGTTGGTCTGTCCTGAATTTTCAAAAGCGGACAAATTTCCATCATCGGAGCTCAATGTGATATGGCGTTTTACGGTGTTCGTAAGTGGTGGCAGTCATGCAGCATAGAGGCGAGCTGGAAGGGCCGGGGTGGGGGGAGGAACTCCTTGAAGCTCAGGCAGTCTAATCAGGAGGATAGTATTTTGAATTTTGTGGTCACCTTCTGCCTGTGAATAGGGCCCTTGAAGGACGGAAGGGGACAGGTTTTTCTCAATTATTGTGCCCCCCGTCGGGGGCCGACGTTGGAAAGTTGACAGCGGCCGCCAGTGCCACCATCGATCTTTACCGGCGTCCTAGGCTATAAACCTTGTTTACGATCCATAAGCCCATCTGTTTTCTCGACTGTTGGGCTTGTAGATTAGATGGCCGTAGTAAAGACTGCACCTTCAGCAGATCCTTGTTTGGTGCAGTTACCTCTGTGTCCGCTAGGGACTCGTTCAGTTTTGGATTCATTTTTGGCCTAGATTCATGCCTGCACATTTTTTCATTGAACTGCATCCACATGGTTTGGTAGAACGTAAGAAGCGCCACACAACGGCTGATGAATTTGTACGCGTGTACGAGGTCTCGACTGCCTCCCCTTCTACGCGGTCCTTTTTCCGATCCAGGATTTTGGTGTTCTAAAGGGCAAGCGTGTGTCCGGAATCTGCACAGTGTTCCATTATCCAAGGCAATGGGTCCATACCACTGTCCTCAAATGCTCTCCAACCAGAGTCTGTATTCACTTCCCGGTCTTTCTAAGGTATTTAACTTTGCAAGAATTGTATTGAACTCAACCGATGATGATTGTGGTTTCATTTTTTGTCAGAAAAGCCTCCGATCTCATAGCCAGATGTCGAATTGTTGACTTCGGCCGGCGCTGCTCCCCAGCGGTCTTAAGAGACGGGCTACAACCCCAGAAACCTTGACAGTTTATGAAAGCGCTCGGCATATTTTTGTCACCGGACTTTGGCTTGGCCCGGACCGTCTACCGCATTCGATGCACTTGCGAGCATATGGATTGGCCATGAAGAGACGCTGCAGGTATCGTAGTGTTGACTTTTTGTCTTCTGACTCGCTGCCATGTCTTTCTGCCCTTCTATATAGTGCTCAGTGCCCCCCCCCCCCCCTAAATTGACCGCCTGACGGAGCAAACAAACTGGCGGCCAGATCAGAGTACGGCAGGCGTTATGCGGGTTGCGCTTCCACAACTAATACCAAACCAGAGAATGTGTTGGGGCTCGAAGGTGCAGGTTCATGCCGTGCCAGCCATCTGCGCCCGATCCCACCTCCGGTCTTCTTGACTGGGTCTTGACAGCAGGCACAGGCGGATGAAGGAAGAGAGAGAGAGTGCAGTAGATGCTTCGCAAGCCGCTTAGGGATAACTCACCCGCAAGTCACTGTCCCTGCATCAGCCTGCTTTGGAGCACATGGTGGACACAATCGAAGTCGACGGTCGAACTGTCGGTCATCATAGTCTTAGTAGGAGTTGTAGCAGGGATGACGAATGAGGTACTTGCGGAGGCTTTAGACTTGTGAGCCCCCTTTTAGCTTTTCAAACAGTGATGTGTCTGGTTTCACTTACTGTCCCTCCAGGTTAGTCAGCTATGTTTAAGGTCCTTCCAGATCTCTGGAATGCTGGGGGTGTCATAAAAACTTGACAAACGCTTAAGAAGATTTGTGCAGCAAGTTACTGTCCCTGCACCAGCCTGCGTTGGAGCATACTATACATTCTATTGATAACATTTGGACTATACGCTTATGACTCTGAGAAGTCTTGTCCTCTCTTACCGTATAGATTCGTGTTGACGCGTTTAACAGCTACCTTCAGCTCTGGCTTAGCCCGGATTTATCCCCGGCTTTTGACGTTACTCGGTGTGTGCGCCAACCTCAACGTCTTTGGCTCTCTACACCTCCGGTGTTCGTTGGTTTGCGATCTACCCATCTGATTGCAGCTGCCCATGGAACCCTGCGCAGGAAACGTGCCGTCCAGTGTATGACTCATCTAATTCGCTACAGTTCGCACGGTCGCTGGAACGAGCCACGGGAGCCGCTTGTAGGGGGGTGGGGGGCAGATGGTGCCGTGACGGCTCCATACCACGCGTACTGAGGGCCACATGAGTCACGCCACGCAGGTGACAGCTCGCAGCCGCCACAACAACAACCATTGTGCACACGAAAAAAAGGACCCATTCGCGTGCGTACTCCTAGTTGTACGCTCTGCGATAGGTACACTAGTGAACGGAAGAACGGTCCTCCGAGTTGGGGTCTGGCAACGGATCCGTGTCTCCACTGGGGTTGCGCAGTCGCGCCAACCGGCTATCAAGTTCCGATGCCCTGCATCGTTGGACCACTGTTTGGGGTCTGGAACAGGATAACCCAGTACCCTCGCCCCCCCCCACACCCGTTTCTTGAGCAACTTGAGCAATTCAGAAGGAAGTAGCAGTGTGTAGTAGACAACACTTTGGAGAAGGTATTCTGCCATGCATCTGGGTACCGGTCTGGATCAAGATACGGATGATTTTTATGGCCACCTTAACAGAGCATGCAAACAGGAACCGTCTAGAATGCGTGTAGCTTCGCATCGCAACTCCGGCAAATTTCGGTTTAGGATTAATGTGGTGATTAGGTTTAGGTTGAGGGTTCGGTTTGAGGTTTAGGTGAAAGGTGGGGTTAGGATCAGGATTAGATTAAGGTTTAGATCTGTGTTAACTATGAGGTTTCAGAACAGCATTTGGCGAGTGTACACTTTCGGTAAATTATCGTCAGGCCATACATTTACAGGGGAGGCTTAAATTTAAACGATTGATAGATCATCTTTCCTTACAAGCATCAACAGTTCTCTCCTTGCACACATGGTAGACTCCGGACATCGTGTAGACCCCAGCGAAGCCTTTTAGGTAATTTACAACGTCCCGCCAAACTACCCAAAGTCCCCGGGTTAATGTCTGCTAGCAACAACGGAAGCAACCGCAATCCGATTGAGGAAGCCGGTTTTGTGCGCGCAAAAGAACCACCTGCAAGCCCCGAACTTGGCATGGCCAACGGTTACGTAACAGCCTGCATCTTTCCGCGCTCTGATTGGCTCCCGCTTGTAAGCAAAGACAATCTATCGATTGTTAAAATTTAAACCTCCCCTATAAATGTATGACCTGACGAGAATTTACTGAAAGTGTACATTCGCCAAATGTTTTAGGGTTTCAGTTTGGATTAAGGTCAGGGTTAAGATTACGGTTATATTTTCTTCTTATCTTAAGGTTAGCATTAGGGTTTAGACACGGGAATATTTAAACTCTCCGAGATTTACCATACGGCCGACTATTTTACGTGGGTGGCGCACTTCTATTCCCATGTCCTGTTTAGACGGCCACACAAGCCATTCCATAACTGAATAAGCTGGAATTTTAACACAACAACCTCTGCTTAAGTTGGTTTATCCGAGTAATCGAAAGGGTTAATTTTTTTGGAAGACTGATGAACATGACTGCATAGTCCAGATGGATAATCGTGTAGGGAATTCACCATTTTATTTCTGTTTGAGGGGGAAGAGAATGCAGTACGATTCTAGGATGGAAAAACCGCTTTTCCTAGAGCTGTGTTTTTCAAGGTTGTGTTTTGTACACGCCTACAAGTCCTGCACTAAATGCTCCTCTCTTGTGACAATCCTTTATCTGCGAGTGTATCTGATGATTAGCACGTGTGACTGGATACTCGTAATTCTTTTTCATAAACGAACCTGGGCAAGGTAATTTCATATGCTCCCTCCCTCCCTCCCTCGCTCTCTCTCTCTCTCTCTCTTGTTAAAGAAGCGTCTAGCACTCAATGGGCATTCCAAAAGGCAGGCCAGCTCGGAACATGTTAAACTTTATTTAGATTTACCCCCCCCCCCCGCATAAAAATGCCACATCTGCAGAGAGGGAAAGGGGATGTGGCAGCATGCATAGGATCAGACCGCCCCAACCACCTATGTCGAATCTTGCCACCGATCTTCTTGCCTCTGGCATCACATCGGGCCCAGTCATGTGAGGGAGAGGGGAGTGTGGTGTGTGCACCGCGAAAGTTTACTATCACTACGACAGTTCAGGCCTACGCACATAGCTGATGCTGTGCGCCGCCCTAACCATCTACGTTGCGTCTCACCTCCGGGCGCCTTGCCCAGGGCCTAGTCGGGTGGAGGAATAGAGTGTGGTAGATTGAGGACGGGAGGTTATGTTAATAGAAAAAAGACTAGCAGCTGCGATCTTTCCGCCCAGTTTCCTAGGAGAAGAGAAGTCATGGAAAGCTAGAGTAATAGGAAGAGTTTATTCTGTACAGAAGAAATGGAGAATCGGTAAGGGAATTTTGACTGTCAGACGAGTAAGCAAACACCGACCAGCGGGCAGCGTCTGAATTGTCCTAGCCGAGCAGTCGCCCGTACAGTTGTAAGTGGCCAAGATGGGCAAAGTCTTTGAGGCAGGAGGCCGTAGATTCAGTTCATATTTCGGGTAATCTTTTTATTTTCAAAGCATTCATCTTCAGCGGACTAAACACACAGTAAGAATAACATTATAACAAATTGAAGCACTGTTTTTTAGACTAACTCTCAACAAGGCAAAGGCGAGAACATACGCAGAAGTTACTGACGTCACAGAATTTCGTGACATCTTATGTAACTACATACGGCCATTGCCTTTTAATAAGAAAAGATGAACTGTTCAATTGAATATCAACCTAGAGTGATGAATGGTGATCAGTATATAGTACATGAACCGTTGCTTTGATAACCGGGATCGCATCGTGAGGGGAAAGGTGTTGCAAGTCATCGTAGCAAGTCAATTCATATTAGATTAAAAACCCGCCAAGCGCGATTAAAACTGCAGCATGCGCGGGGCATCAGACACGCATGTAAGAGGGAACGGGAAGACGGGAGTGGGAAGGGGTTTAAGGCCGTTATCGATCTTTACCGCGGTAACGCCAGGTTTATTATATGATACAGCTCCCCATTGAGTTCTGCTTTACTCCTCTGTATTGCAGCGGCCTAGATCATACTTCGAGGGATAGCCACGGCCTCTGCAATGTGCAGGAGACGCTAAGCCGTCGCCCGATATAAAATTCGCCGTCAAGTCAACTATATGGCCAGTGTCCACCAGGTGCTCCGTGATTGGTTACCCTATTTTCCGCCCTTGGCAGTCATTAGTTGGGCTATTAGTTGTTATAAGTCAGCCTCATCCACCCCCAGTTATTGCAACAACCCCCGAGGTTCAAACCCGCAACCCTTTTTGGCTAAAAGGCCAAAGCCCACATCATCAAGCCACGACCTCGTTGTCCTGTTGTCTGGAATTAGCCTGAAAGGTGGCCAACTGACGCGGTACTTCGGACTGCCCGGTCAACCCAATAGAGTGGCTGACTGGCTACAATGGATCCTACTTAACATGGCCTATATGGCACTCCCACTAAGGTAGGAACCAGCACGGACCTTTAATAAGTCCTATTCTATATGCCCAGTTCAAAAGTAGGGAAAAGCTTGTGCTCTATCAAGCCGTTTTACTTTCTTCAAAAGTCAAAGTGTGTGTGTGCGTGTGTGTGTGTGACTTGTCGAGCACTGGATTCATTTGTTTATTGTCCTGAGCATTCGAACTCTTACAGAAGTCCATCTTCCTATTTACGAAGATGGACTTCTGTAAGAGTTCGAATGTTCAGGACAATAAACAAATGGATCTGTAGTGGCCCTAGCAACCACTTGGAACCCAAGATCTGACGCGTGGCGCCTTTTGTTTGCGCGCCCACTGTCGCCTGCGGGCAGGCGCTAACGGCCGGCACCCGGTCCGTCTCCTGCTCCATGGCCTGAGCGACTTACGAACACACTCTTCTCGCTTGAGCCAACAATGCGCCCAGCTCGCGCAGTCCAACCAATCACAATCAGATGGCTGAGACAAAGCATTCGGCGGCCGCCCGGAATTACTGCCGGTAGATGACACTTGGGATTCGGCCCTCGCGCGGGGTGGTCGCCACGCCGGTGCCCTCTCACACGGGTCTCACGGTCGGACGCCCTGCTAGACCTATTGGAAACTTTCTCCTAACCCTTGTGTAAGGAACCAGACTTTGAAGATCGTAGCTGTTAGGGTTAACCGTCCTTGTCTTAACACCTATAGATCCGGTGCTCTATAAGTCTTTTTGTTTATCCCTGCAAATAGCCGGAACGCGAATGTCTCCATTCATTCGGGAATAATCAGGTATTTACAAGAATCTAAAGGAGGGTACAGTAACAACAATCCCATGCGAAGGTCTCCGCAATCTTCCTACTTTACCGTCTGCATACCATGATGACCCCATCAGCGATCGCATCAGCCCAACCTAGCGGCCATAGTCCACGCGGCCCCTAAACTTTCTCCCTTGCTTCTACCCGCAGCGGACTGTCCACGATCTAAGTGGATATTTCTGCTTATGCAGCCTTGTCGGCGGACTCTGCAATAGGCAAGGGAGTATCAGGCCGCATCTTCCGCACTTCGGTGATGATCCCGACGACTTCTGCAATGCACCTCCCCTCCCCGTTGGACCCTTCCCCCATTGGATCCTGCTCCCGAGAGCGACAGTTCTTTCTCCTAACGATTCCCAAGGAGTTTTTTTCACTGTGTACCCTTTTTTAAGCTAACTCCCCCTCATGGCTCATGCCAATTCTGATAAAGCAACACATATGTACACGTACGGAGCTCAAAGGCAACCCACTTACATCTCCTCCAAATATACTGATACTGAAGGAGGGGTTAATCTGTTTTTGGATACCTGACTGGAACAGCCTACCACCTTTTCTTTTTCTATTGCTTCCCGTTGTCTTATGCATCAGTAAGCAAGTGGGAGAGACTTGTGGCTGTTCATCTATCAGCATATATAAGCGGCTGTGACAACATAATCGTGTCTGGCTAACTCGAAGCATGGTAAAGTCCATGTCTAGCACAATTTTGTCTCACTTGGTTATTAGCGGTCATCGGTTAGACGTAAACCAGACTTCCGAGTCATCTATAAAGTGCCAGCGAAACCCCCCAAGCTCCTGCATTACCGGATACTTACGACGGCAGAGGCAGTAGCCATACGGCTAACAGACCGACCTTTTTGCACACAGAAGGCGTCAGACAAAAGATGAACTCAGAATGTGTGTTTACAGCTACCACTTCGTGTTACAGTGATGACGCAAAGACACAAACTAACTGTTGGAAATCTTCTCCCCCTTCATTTACCTCAGCTCCCGAGGGTTACTCGCTGTATCTTGGCTCAACTGTGCAGTAGCTACACAATGCTCCTACGTCAGTACCAACCCCGGCTTGACCCACCCACATTCCGACAGCTGTCCCGATTGCGACGTCTCTCCGCATGAATGTCAGCATCTTTTCGCCCACAGTTCCCGGCCAGGCATCCGACTCACGCCCGTAGAACTTTGGCTCAAGCCGGTTAAGGTCTCGGCTTTTCTCCATCTTCCAACTACAGCCAGTTCGCACGTCGGTGGGGACTCTTGAACCAGCAAGGCTTACGACACAGTGTGTATGTTCGACCATCGATTTCGATTAAGTCCGCCAAGTGCACAAACAGGTTTGTAAAGAAGGTAACAGTCTCATGGGGTAGGTTATAGTGATAGCGGGTGTAGTTGTCGCCAACCGCACTCTTCACCTTCACCCGGGGTCAAGAAGATCAAAGGGGACCCGGTACTGGCCGCTTTCTCCAATGCAAGCCTAAAACGCCATCTGAGCTATCCTTAAGTGACAGTAGACTTTGCACGGGTACTACCATAGTATTTACCCTCACTCATACAGTATACAGCTACTTCTATTTCTGCTTCTACTAGCTAGCAATATAGCTGCCCGCTAGTAATATTGGTACTAATATCGCAGGGAGTTAAGTGAGTCTAACCGTGCAACTGCGATTTTCAGACTATGGTTACTCAGTGCGGATTAGAAGTCGTCAAAGGCCTGAGTAGTAGGAAGAGTTTATTGTGTACACAAAGAAGAGGAGAATAGATGAGAGAAGATTGACTCGGATAGCCTACAACCGGCTTGAGAGCCAGCCGCAGTCCAGGTGCGGTTTTCAGCAGCAGCAGCAACGAGAACGGCATTGTCTGGTTGCTCAAAGGTTATTGGCTGGAAAGACTGCATCGACCAAGGCGTGCCTGCGTCCTATTCGCCGGCGGGAAAGGCTAGGCTTTGAGGGACCTGATTGGCTGTTGCCGAGTGCAGGAGTACGGGTTAGCAGCGGCGAGCATTCGGACATGCTAGCCTATGTGGAGTGAGTCACCACAATAGCACTAATGCGGCAACAGTAGTTTAAGTAGTGCACCTCATATACCCCTATTCCCAGTATTTTTTCCTACGGAGACGCTATCATTTGGCAAAGTTGGCGCTGATTAAAGTCAACGCTAGGGTTAATACCTCCTGACCTCAACAAGAAGTGCGGAGTTGGGTTTAAACTATTCAGAGTAAGTAACTGTTTGGGGCCCTGAGCACAACAGAGTTTGCACTGGTTTCCACTCTCATAACTCTATCCACCAGACTGTGTCATATTATTGGTCAACGAGACGTTATTTAGTGACAGCTTAAGTTCTACCATGCCTTTAGGCTGCATGGTGCCATTCACTGTTATCAGACTTATATTTTGCAGTATCTAACTCTATCTTGAGGGTAAGGGGACGTCTCCTATCTTATAGAAGAGCAAGCCGCTCCGTAATCAACTAATATTGTCATAGCCTATAACTGTGTCAGTAGCTAAGTAATAAACCATAACCATAACAGATGGGAATATAAGCCTGCTAAATTTCTCATCTTAATGTGGTGATGGTGGAAGACACTTGGGCTTTCCAGCGAAAATGCGGTTTCTGTACGAGGTAGCAGATCAGCAGATACAGGCAGATTACGCCGGACTAGACGAAAGATTCAAGGTCCTCACGAGCGATCACCTCAGCTTATCTTTTCATAGAACTAGACCATAACCTTTTTATCGCTGAACATCGTCAGACCTCTATAACGTAACTGCTGCTTATTGGATAGGTAAACTTTTGTTACTCTACTCTCTCTCTCATTTTGTTGTAAATGTCTGATTATGAATAATCGAAAAAGTACGTTTGTCATACTTAACTTCGTAAATACTGACATGTGCGGTGTAGATACTACAGTAGTCGCCGGCAATTAAGCCCACCTCGGGCCCAGACCAAATTGGGCTCAATAAGCGGTGGGCGCAATGACCGGAGAGTCCTAGTTCTTGATTAGCAAACGCAGGATAGGCGCTATATATTACATACGTACTGTATTATGTGTAGAGCTTGGTGATGTACAAGAAAAGAATGCTGTTTGTCTGTATTTTACGTAATAACAAAATCAAAAAATGATTTGCGACAAGTTTAAAAAAGCGGTCTAGTGTCAGTTGTTTTGGAGAAAACTTAACTCGCAAGTGTTCTTTGATGTCCTTCTCCAGGCACCAGAAATCATCGAATTTCGTGAAATCTGATGCCTGTAGACCGCGTTGCGCACGCAGAGAGATGAAAATCTCACTCTATCCTGTTGGTAAACTGGGCTTTGTAGCCGGTGACTGGGCTTATTAGCCGGCGGATTTTGCTATGTAAAATTCCGTCCCAAGCTGATTTGGGCTTAATACGCGGCTGGGCCTATTAACAGTGGGCTTGATAACCGGCGACTACTCTAATGAGGAGATATGTGGTAATATGGTATGGTCGGCGGCGATGGCGGCATTCACCTGCATAAATGATTGTGCTTGGACTACCGGCAAAGACAAGGGAGACTTAAATGGTAATTTCTGGCTTATTAGCCGTTGTCAGCCGGCCATACCTAGACCCAAGTGGCGTCCAACCCGAGCCTCGAACGCGCGACCTCTATGATCAGAGTCAAATGTCCTAACCATTGAGCCACGAGTCTGGGTATGACTGGCTGACGATGGCTAATAAGCCAGAAATGGCCGTTCTAGTCTCCTTTGTCTTTGTCGGTTATACTATCTGCGTACACTACCAGCTGCTACGGCTGTCAGGGCGTCTGTCTAGAGCCTAGACAGAGCGGGAAAATGATTTACGTTAGCGGTCGGGTGAACGTTCATCAGTTAGTGTGCTTGGACTATTGAGCCGTATGCGGCGGGCGTATGTTGGGACTCCTGACGCTGTTTCTCCAGCTTCTGTGCGATGGATCCGTAAGTGACCGGTCAGGCGGATGCGTGTTGTGCATTCGCGGCAATCGTGAGAACAGTATCAATTGGGAGCTACAGAGTCGGTAATGCCACCGTAATGCTGCTTACGATGGCTGCGCTGAAAATGGGAGAGTTGCCGCCGAAGCGCACTTCTGTGATTCATCGTCACAAGCCTACTGCCCCGACGTGGACTTCGCCAAGCCAATCCCAGCGCAGTTTTGGGAACTGCAAACTGGTACTGTCTTCTGCGTGGACGGAGTTGCAATAGCTGAAGCCAACCTGATTCATGCTGTGGGTTGTGAAGTCGGTCGATACACCCAGCACTTAGTGAATTCAACATGCGTAACTCGGACCGAGAGGGCCGGTTGGATGCCATTCCTGTCGGGCAGAGGGCCGAGGAATGGTTGCCCTCCGCCACGCCAATCAATGTGCGCGATCCACCCTCCCCCTCCGGCCCCCGACACACCTCACTGTCACACTAATTGGTTAATGCACGTCGGTGTCATGAGGTCCCCGTTCCGATGAGGCGACTGTTGCGGGGGTGGAGTAGGCGCCCGTTGATGTATACGGACAAAAACCGGTGGTGGATGTTGTGGTCATGTGATCGGACTTGCATTTGGGACCTAGATTCCGCCCGCCCGCCCTCGATCCAGCTGGCTTGGCAAAACGGTAGCCGAGAAAAGCTGACAAGGGAGTAGTCAGTGCGCGTTTTTTGGCCTGCGGAGGTCTACTTTGACTGATATTTTAGGCCTCCCTAAGGGGCTTGTTGACTATTGATGGCACAGCGTTGGTGGGCTTTGATACAGGATTGAGGATGAATGTACTAGGATCTTCATGCTATTAGGCACAGTTCCCAGATTGATTGAGCATAATTAAACAAACCTTCAATACATTATGATGCATACATCTCCCTTAAGTTTGTTGCTACAAGGAAACTTGAAAGTAGACCTCAGTCAGCGGTTCTTGTTCCTTTCTATTCAAAAAGCCTTGCTAACCGGTCTTACGAGCAACAGATGAGACGTTTTCAGGTAAAGAGGATACGATTGCTGAAACAATAAATTTATTAACGTCGCCGTGTCTTTAATTCGCACTCAGACGCACCATCCGAGAAACATACAATGGAACCCCGGGCGATGAGCGACTGAGAATTTCAGGTACCGAGCAAGTGCCTTGCTTTCGCTCAGTTAATGAGCTGTTAGTGCATGCGTGTGTGTGTCTATGTCCGCCGTTCAGTCTTGCTCCTAGGGCGTGAGTTCTCGGTTGACAGTAGCCAATCAGTGAACTCATACAGTTTGATTAGCTAAGTTTCGCAAGACAAGCGTTTCGCATAACGAAATCGGTGCTGGAGCGGATTAACCTCGTTAACTGAAGTTCCACTGTATACCTAAGGATGCTGGATACACAATGGTTGTGCTATTTATAGGATAAACTCTCACCAAACCACGTATATATCATAATCAGCAACTGCACCATTCATCGCCCGGGATGGAGGGAGTCGTATGCGGTTTGGTACCTTCTTGTTCGCCCACTATCGAGCTAGTACTTGCCACATACTCGTTACTGCTGTTTATTATTGGCGTGAAAATCACTCGACAAGATGCCTCGGTGATAATGCCATTGGAAACAATGTGCTTCCACGCCCTCCCCATTTGGTAAAGCTTCAGCACAAGGACGTCAAGGGGAGACAGAGGCCATTTCTCAAGTATCTCACGCCTAACGCGTTTTTCAGCTATCGCGATACTTTCGGCGTAGTCACACTTGCATGTGCGGCCGTGTCTCGTCTAATAGTCCACGAGCTGTTAACTGGTGTCCTTCCTCATCCCCGCATTAGGAGTAGGTCCTTTGTCCGCAGCTCGCTCAGAGGGACCCGGCCATATTTTAAAATTTAAATAGGCCGAAGTCCTCCCAAGAGGCAACAACCTCGTGAGCCGCGGGCTGTTCATTAATAAACAGTCAAGTAGCAAGCGTAATGATTTGCCGTTCCTATATTCCTTGCTGAGACTTTGTCTGAGCAGGTGAATCAGTCACGTCGTGGATCAGCGACAGTGCCGATGACAGCAAACCTAGTTGTCGCGTCATCATCAAGCCAACATCCAACATGGATGCTGACACCACAGCAATGGACTGCCAAACCATCATTACATAAATGACGACCCCCGAGCAATGATGATTAGAGCTGCTAATTGTGGTGCGCATTCGGTGGCGTGGTCACCAAAAAACTACCTTTACTGCATAATCTGTACATTTATCACCTCATTCTGCAGCAATATCTGGTGGACGATTCAAGTCAGAATCCGAAGCGTCAGGCAAATAAACTTCTTGTTCTAGCGATCGCATCTTAACTGTTTCCTGAGACTCGCCTGTTATTTTCGACCAGATTCACCAACTACTTGTCATTTAGCGGACGGCAGTATTTTGGTTTTAAAGAGCCCGCAATTATGACGGTGCTTGGAGCGCTCGCGTCATTCCTTCTGCCGCAAATAAGTACCACAATTCTGACGGCAGATGAGTCGTGGTTTGAGCACTGACAACCTATCTGGCGTCAAGGAATAAAGGCAAACAACCAAATATAATAATGAAAAAAACAGCAACAGTTTTGAGGTATGTAAAATATTAATAAAATAATTACAACCTTGACTCCCCCTCTATACAGTGATAAAGTTCCAGCAATGTGGTCAATGCGTTCAAACATACGGTTTAATAAAGGAAAATTGAGGTCAGAATATCGGGGTTCAAACATAGTCTGGCACCTCGCCACAGAGTAACTGCTTTCCTTTACCAACTCTGTGGCTTATCGCATACAAACCAATTTCTCGGATTATCATTGGGACATTATATGGCCCTCATCACACGAGCACTTCCCTTATGCCCAGCACCCAGAAACGAGTTAAACTCTTCGTGCTAGCTGTCGGGGTCTTGCATGTAACGCCTCATACCAGCACCTTTACCTATCAAGAAAACCACTCTTTTGACGGGAACTCATATAAGTGCACCCAAACATATGCTTAAATAATCCTGCGTAATTGACTGCCATGTCATGGCCACGATTAATTATTTCCACGTTTTAATTTCCCAGTCCACATATTTGACGTCGGGGCATGGTAGACAGGATAACTTTACTAAGGTGAGTTGCTAAGACATCATAATATATGCCTTACCCGGTTGGTTTTCGGGAACTTCTCTTTTGCTTTACCAGTGCAAGGTCCCCTTCGTTGTCAGATTCTTGACTTCTGTTTTTAAATTCTTAATCCTCGAAACCAGGCAGAGTGATGACTTCTGCCGCTTATCCTTCATCTGCCCCTCTGTTCCGCTTCATATGTGCATATAAGCAAACACGGTCTTCCTACTTGAGGTGCTGTCAGTTGCTTATTTCTTTGACGACACCTTTTTTACCATTCCTCCCACCTGGCGTTCCACTTCTTCTGTGCTCACAGGGAGCCGGATCTGAAGATCGCAACGGCAAGGGTTTTGTCGATTATTAACTCAACCATCTTCGATAAGATGGTTCATCGGGGCTGCGAAACCTAAAGCGAAATCTCGCTAGTTCATTTCCTCTGCAGGCTGTACTCTCTTTAGTGCGCGAAAATGCGCGCAATTAAATGAGGATTTTCATTGGCTACCACCCTTATTTTTGGGATCCAAATTGTTATTCTGACCCTCTTCATAGTTCCATTAGAGAAAACAGGGAAAAACTTAGATTAGCGCTGTTATGGCACGTAGTTAAATTTACTGGATATTTACACTTGAAAAAGTTGAACATTCTCCGCGTCCATTTCCAGTGACTTCCTGCTAGACGGACTCCAATCGTTTCCCTCTTAAGAAAGGCTGTTCCCCACTTTCTCCTAACTGCGTGCCCGAGCCACCTTCCTTCAAGAATTCTGTCCCTGTTGACCCTTTTGTTTCCAGTCAAATGCACACTGGTGTTAAAACTAGTCCCCCGGCCAAGTAGCACTTAATTGGTGCTTGAATATTGTCCCGACCCCCCTTTCGGCTCTCTAGCCTTTTAATCGCCTTTTCCCACAATGTTTCCACGCCCCCATCCACTGCCTCAAGCGACAACTGCTTCAAGAGCTACTTGCAATTGTCTCCACCTCCCCCTCTAGTTCGATTGCAACTGTCACCAACACTGACCTTAAACGCTTGCAATTCCTACCTCCCCCACCTTGCTGGCACAGTATTGCCTCTGTACACGTATACTCCTCCATTCGCGCTAGTGTTTTCAGACCAATCCCGAGGCCATAGGGATGGCCCCCTGAAATCATATAAAAACAGAGCCACGCCTCCTCTCCCACTAACACACACAAGCTTTCCCAAGACTAGTTTCGCCCTGCGTGGCGAACTTGCGTTGTTGCCTTATATAGAGTCCGGCGATTTGGTCGGCTATCTTCGCTCTTTACTTGGTGCATCCATTGTTGAGGTTTGTACTTTGATTATTCTTTTTCCATTTGCTTAATAGTACCGTACTGCCTTGATAGTTGTTATCACTGGGTTTGAAGTATGCATGGCTGCTGGATACAGAGGAAGAGAAGTCAAGATGAAACAAACTATTGGCAGTTAGATTAACTGAGAAGAAGACCCGATCGCTGGGACAATACGCTTATTCGCCTGACGTTTCGACATCGGTCGCGGATTCATCATCAGAGACATGAGTAGGAACAGAAGCAGAACCGTTTCTGCTCGCAGCCGGACTGCAGTCATCCGAGAGTGAAAACTCTTTTCATCCATGCTCCCATCCTTCTGTGAAGAATACACTAGTTCTAACACTCTGGCCTTCCCACCATCTACCCTCTTCTCTCCTAACGAACGATAGTCTGAAGGTCGCAGTTGCTGGAGTTTAACGCACCTAGCCTCCTGCGATAATCCAACTCCGTGTGCAACGCTCAATCTCTGACGACTGTCCACACTTGCGCACTAGTGTCTGCAGACGCAGTTCAGTCTGGCCAATCACCTTTAAGGCTGTCTCAGACAGAACCTCACTTTGACGACTGCCGCGCTCTCACGCTTTGAACGCCACCCCTCTGGGGTGCGGACGCACGCTCGTCAGGCTGCCAACTTTCTCTAGGCCATTCTCTCCTAATTTTATATAGAATACGCTATTCCTCCCCACGGGGCGTCCAACTTCTTTTCCTCCGATGCACAACCGGGCCTGAAGATCGCAGCAGCAAGGATCTTCTCTATTAACTTAAGTCATTACGATAGAGCTGTATGTCTTCAAAGAAGGCCTCCCTCGGGGTACTTGACAAGTTTAAGGGGAACTCTACGTAGACGGAGATGATCACCTCTGGACTTTATGCTACCATGGCTCGCGACCGCGAGCACGGAAGATTCTATCCAAACCTGTGGCCGGGCTATTGCTGTCCTCTTGCCAATGTCGACAGCATCCAGCCCGCCCCCGGCACTTGATTGCTCGATCCGTTCTATTTATTTCCATGTTGCCCATTTCCGTGGGATTCGTCCGAGCGAGAGCAGTATCTACTCGTTGCCTGACTATTTTGAGAAACCGCTGTCCAACATCCTCCCCTCCCCATTTCCATGCCACGACTCTCAAAGACAAGCCAGTAAGTTTAGTTGCATCACCACAAAGGCTGCTGTCATGTCCGTATATTAATATTTAATTTAAAAAAATATAGCCGGGCGACGGAAAGCCTAAATGACTGTGTGGGTGTTTAAAAGAACGCAAAAATAGATATTGGCGGCAAATGCACATAGAAAAATACTTGTGACTTCGTTTTAGGGCGCTGATAAAGTTCTCTGCTGCTGCTGGTGCTCTCTTAATCTGTTAATTCATCATAAAAAATAATGGGAAAAAAATTCCGTTGGGAGCAGTGGTGGCGAGAAGATTTATCTCCCTCGCTCTAGGGTGAGAAGTTTGCGTTGCGTACCCAAGACTCAATGCTTGGAAGGGCATTTTGTCGGGGAGGCGGCGAAGACGGCGACGTCGGTTCACCTGACTGCTGTGGTGACGCTGCGGTTGTTGCCGTTGCTGTTTCCACGCCTGCCTTTGAACCAGTCGGCTGCGTGGTAGTGGTATCCGCCAAGCCGGGCTTCAGTTGATGCAATTTGGTGTAGTCGATGAAGTCAAGGATGCCATCGGGGGCGAGGGAATCGAAGTCTGGCTCCATGCGCTCGCTGGCCATGAAATTCCGCATGGTCTCTGCCCCCACAGGGCTGTCGCCCTCATCGTGCTGCCGTTGTGCTGTCAGACTCGCTGCGTAGAGTTGCTGCATGCAGGAGGGATCATCGGGAGACGGCGAGAGGGCACTCCTTGTCTGAAGAGACCAGCCGGTTTCATCGCTCGTGTCCCGATAGCAAGGCGGCACCGCGAGCTCTACGCTGGGGAACTTTAGCGCTGTTAGAGGGAACCGAGGTTCCGAGGGAGGGGAGACTTGATTGTCCTCGGGTTTCAGGTGATGATGACACGGGGCGCTGCGACTGCAGTCCACTGGCGACATTTGGCGCTTATACGGAGGGGTACTGAGCGCGGAAAAAGGTTTGTAGGACAGGTGCCCTTCTGGGTGGCGTTCGTCTCTGCTAGGGCTGGCAGCAGGTCGATCAAATACGTGGTTCCAAATTTCTGGAGGACAACAAAAGGTCCGTGGATCAAGAGTCCAATCTTCCCCCTCCTCCTGCTCAATCTCTAGGGCAGTTTGATGAACCGAACCAGCCCAGTTGATAGAACGTCCGTCAGAACAGCAGTGAGATAGTAGTGAGGTGCTGGAGGAGGTATCCACGTCCAGAGAAGACGGCGGTTCCGTTTTAATCAGCTGATCCGGCACTTGCACGATCAGTGGTGAAGATGCATCCAGTCGGCTCGCCATCTCGTTCAGGCCAATAGATGTCCGGTCGCTTAGTTTGCCAGGCAAGAGGGAATTGATCGGGTAGAGGGGGCTCTCGACGCTATTGGTTGTATCCGATTGGACCGGGGGAGGAGGAGGCGGCGGCGGCGGCGGTGGCGGAGAAGGCGGCCCCAAAGGTTCTGTGGGTGGTTCTTTGGCTCCGGCGCGGTTACGTTTACGCGGCCGGTACTTATAATCAGGGAACTCAAGAGCATGTAAGTCCTGCAGACGCCTGGCCTCATCCGAGAAGGCCTCCCTGTCTATGGGTGCGAGGGTGCGCCAAAGGACTCCCATTCGACGACTGATGTGGACATTTGGAGCATCGGGAAAGGCGTAGAGCGTCAGACGTCGTACGTATTGGGCAAAAATCTTTAAAAAAATAGATAAGGAAAATTATTCGATGAATGAGGGAGGGGGGAGGGAGGAAAAATTAGACCACAAAACAGAATAACCTGGGGAACGAGGGAATTATGGATTTATAAGCGAAACTTTTAGCCATCAATAACTGTTTTGTCCTCATTGAGTATTTAATCCATCCACTTCCGACAGTAATGGTTCGAAGTTAAAAGAACACTTATTTCGTGCGAATGATCAAAAAATACGTTATCTTGAATTCTCGTGCATAAGTAAAGAAGACGCAGGTTGATCGCTCACCGGAATTAAAGCATTAGCCTTCTTACGGGTGTCCATCATCATAGATAAGTGGTAACAAAATAAGCAATGGTTGTAGCGGGTAGAGGCCAATAAAACATTGGTAATGTCAGTCTGGACGTGGCTGTGTTGGACTCTATATAGCGGCGCTAGATCGATAAGTCGATCGACTTAGTTCTCATCGAATGCCCAGGCTTCAATAAATTTATCTTCCTTAATAATCCGCGCAAGTGGAATGCGAAAATTTTCCTAAATTCGTGAATATTCGTGTTTCTGAGTTACCATAGACCCTTGATGTTTCAGATAGCAAACCACGCTAATAATGGCGATTAGTTGAAAAGCCATTCAGGCTCTCGTGACCGCTCATTTAAAGCTGATGCAGTACAGGAGGATATCCAATACAGAAGTCATAATCTTTCGGAATCATGAGGCATGATGAGGCAACTGCAACCGCGCTGGAGCGGCTGCCTTGGGAGAATGAGAGAGAGAGAGACTTTATTTTGAAAATATCATTCAATAAATTTCAGCCAAACGTCCTCCATTCGCCGGAAACACAAACAAAGTAACATCAGGAAATCACAACCAATGCACGATGGTTGAAGACTGCAATCGCCAGCACCATGAGGAATCATGCTTGAATGAATCACAAAATTTGGACAAAATTGGAATCCCTTCAAAATGATGCTGGCGTCCTGTGTCGATGACCGCATCGTTATACTTCGGATAAAAAAGAGGGGTAAAAATCGGTTTAAAGAGGGCGAAATAGGCCAACCGATGCATTAATGAGAAATTTACATGCAAATGGAGAACAGAACAGGTGGCGGCTCGGTATCAAAAGCCCACCTGACTCTGCTACAGCGCCGTACCAACGGGGAGACAAAAAGGAAGGAAAAGATGACGTTACTATGACGCCCAGCAGACTTCTATAAAGGATGACAAGTCATTCCGAATATCTAGAAGGACCTGGATCAGAGCTGTCCAGCCTTTAGTGACAATAAATGGAAGCAGACGCTAAAAGAACGGCTCACAAATATCAACTCAGGACCCTAACATCCAAGCCCTTTTATCATATCCATGATGCAAACAAATTTTCTGTGCACAGATCCGCCCATTGCAACAAAACAGCAACACCAAAATTCCACCTACTGCCTCCGCAAGTACCGCCTTCGTCATCCCTGCCACAACTCCTACTAAGACTATGATGACCGACAGTTCGACCGTTGACTTCGCTTGTGTCCACCATGTGCTCCAAAGCAGGCTGATGCAGGGACAGTGACTTGCGGGTGAGTTATCCCTAAGTGGCTTGCGAAGCATCTACTGCACTCTCTCTCTCTCTTCCCTCATCCGTCTGTGCCTGTTGTCAAGACCCAGTCAAGAAGACCGGAGGTGGGATCGGGCGCAGATGGCTGGCACAGCATGAGCCCGCACCTTCGAGCCCGAACACATTCCCTGGTTTGGTATTAGTTGTGGGAGCGCAACCCGCATAACGCCTGCCGTACTCTGATCTGGCCGCCAGTTAGTTTGCTCCAGTGTATCCGTCAGGCGGTCAATTTAGGGGGGGGGGGGGGCACTGAACACTATATAGAAGGGCAGAAAGACATGGCAGCGAGTCAGACGACAGAAAGTCAACACTACGATACATGCAGCGTCTCTTCATGGCCAATGCATATGCTCGCAATTTCATAGAATGTGGTAGGCAATCCGGTTCAAACGGAAGTCCATTGACTAATCAAACAAAATATGGTGAGGGCTTTCATCAACTGCCGATTTTTCTTAGTTTGCCTCCCGTCTCTTAAGACTGCTGGGGAGCAGCGCCGGTCGAAGTCAACAATTCGACATCTACCTATGAGATTTAAGGCTTTTCTAACAAAAAATGAAACCACAATCGTCATCGGTCAAGTTCAATACAATTCTTGCAAAGTTAAATACCTTAGAAAGACCGGGAAGCGAATACAGACTCTGGTCGGAGAGCATTTGAGGGCAGTAGTAAGTATGGGCCGACTGTCTTTGGTAACGAACACCGTGCAGACTCCGGACACACGATTGACCTCCAGAATACCGAAATCCTGGGTCGAGGAAATGACCGCGTAGAACGGGAAGCAGATGAGGCCTCACACAGCCGTAAAAATTCATCAGCCGTTGTGAGGTGCTTCTTACGGTCTACCAAGCCATGCGGATGCAGTTCAATGAACAAAAGAACAGACGTGAATCTAGGCCAAACATGAATCCGAAACTGAACGAGTCCCCGGCGGGCACACAGGTAGCCGCATCACAACATAGATCTTATGAAGTAGTCTTTGATGTGTAACTTACCATACTAACAGGCTAGGTACTTGCAAGTACATAGCCTGTTAGTATGGTAAGTTACAACGTCAATTTATACTACTTACGACTGTCCTGTGGCAGCAGGTGCATATTTCATTGGGGTTTACGGGTTTCAACACAAATATACGCTTACAATTTCGGTCCACGCCTATAGACCTTATATATACTGATATATACCGCGATCAGAAATTAATTTTTATGGAGACTAAAAACCCAAAGTAGTCTTTGCTATGGCTATCCCACCCACCAGACTAGAAAACAGATGGACTTATGAGCGTAAACAAGATTGACAGCCTAGGATGCCGGCTAAGATCGATGGGGTCACTGGCGGCCGCGGCCAACTGTCCAAAGTCTGCCCCTGACTGGGGGCACAATGACTGAGTAAAATCTGTCCCCCTCCTACTCCGTCCATCAAGGGCACCGTGCGCAGGCCGAAGATGACCACAAAAGTCAAAATACTATCCTCCTGATTAGACGGCCTGAGGGTCGAGGAGTTTCCCCCTTCCCCCACCCCGGCCCTTCCGCCTCGCCGCTCGGCTGCATAGGTAAACCCGTTGTGACATGATTGTCACCCGCTGTGAGGCGCCGTACCATACTCAGCTCCGAGAGCGGAAATTTGTCCGCTTTTGAAAATTTAGGAAAGAAAAAATATGGTTCCAGAAATCGCGAGCTCACGAACCCTTCCGTGCGTAGCGATGATATCTGAGGTCGTCGGAAGACAGTTAAAAAACATCAGATACATTAAGCGAATTCCTGAAGGAAATACATTCAGACTAGGCGTATCGATTCAATTGTTACTCACAAATTTCTAAAGGTCAGCTAAAAAGGAATATAGTCATTAGTCACCGGCGTTCAAGTCAGCTGTCGCCTATTGGCGTACACTTTGGCCAACCGGAGAAATTTGAATTAAGCATGATTGGAAGCCTTCTGTTTTTTGTACACCTCGCATTCGTCTGGAGACGAACTAAGGAACGATACTCGAGAAGGTAAGAATTACTCCAGGGGGCGTCAATATTGAAAAGCTACTTGCATCTGCTCAGTAGCTCAACGTACACTTTTTTAAAATTATTTGTCGCGAACTCTACTCAGTAGATCGATTTACACCTTCTAGTAAGGAAAACTGATTGCTTAGTTCAAGTTTTTTAAAGGTCAGGCAAAATTTTAGGGGGCAAGATGACGACCACCACGACCACCATCACCACATTTGGCGAATAACCTTCTTATGCTACCCCCGCGGTTCACCACCATCCCCATCAAGAATGTCACAACATCCTCGACAACAGCAAAGGATGCCTTCCAATCCTCCTCTTCTTCCCCCCTCTCCATATTTGCAAGCAAATTTTGGGACTTATTCGCTGACGATTATTAATAATTCGACAGTTGAAGTTTCAGACCATTATGCATCGTTGCTGATCTTCCTATGTTTTGTGGTTTGTGTATTGAATTTTATTCACGGTGAATGCAGGATATCTTGCTGAAACTTTTGGAATAAAGTGCATCACTCTCTCCTCACTCCCTCATTCTCTCTCTCAGGCTCGAGTTTGTGGGCGCTCGGGATTCAAACACACGTCCTATGGGTTATTAATTTTTCGAAAGTAGAACATTCTAATAAGTGAGCCACGTGTTTATTGTTATGTCGAGCGGGATCAGACTATGATCATGCTCATTAAAATAGATATTTCAGCGGTATGATGTGTGCTATGTATTTTCGATGTCTTCATTGATAAAAACACATTTTTTAGTAAGTATGCAAATTTCTTCTGCAGTTGTTTGCCTACAGAAAGGGTACCGCTCTAAACTTCGATCTACACATGCCATCAAAGGCTTGAACTTCATATGCACCAGGCTAAAACGTGGGCGGCTGAAACTTCATGTGTGGAAGTGCGATAGGATACCACCTAGCACTCGGAGAAGAATGTCGGTGGTCAAGCAGCCACCACCACCACCACCACCACCACCACTATCATCATCATCATCATCATCATCATCATCATCATCATCATCATCAT
>JAYGXS010000003.1:25110806-25213426 GCA_036362985.1 Ligula intestinalis | reverse complement strand
ATCATCATCATCATCATCATCATCATCATCATCATCATCATCATCATCATCATCATCATCATCATCATCATCATCATCATCATCACCAGCAGCACCATCATCAAGGCTGGGGCTCATATCCCCCTTGATCTCGCCAAGGAGTGCGAATCTGGGTTTAAACTACTGCAAATAAGTACGTGTTTGGGGCCTTGAGCACAGCAGAGTTTGCCTTTGTTTCCACCCTCTCAACCCTAGCCGTCAGGCTGTGTCCGTTTCTGCTAGGCTCGGACTACGATACTGCTACAAGAAGTACGTGCCTATTCTAAAGTGCTAATTCTAGTAAGCATGCTTACTAAGACCAGTAAATAGTATGCTACAGTAGATTCACTATCTGATGCGATAGGTGCCGGAGTTCTGAAATAAATTTTCGATTGGAAAATATTAATTGCGAATGGTTGTAATAGAGATGATCATACAGCCTAATCTCAACATATTTTAGACACTTCAGGATACCGGCTTTCTAATGAGCCTCTTTCTGACCGCCAAGACAAAGCATGTACTTGAAAAAGAGAAGACTTGATCGCTGGGACAGTATGTTTATTCGCCTGACGTTCGATATCCTTTGCAGATACGTCATCCGTGACGAATCCGCGACGGATATTGAACGTTAGGCGAAAAAACATATCGTCCCAGCGATCGAGTCTTTTTCTTCTCAATTGCTTCCTCGGACACGGATTTTCGCTTGTATTGGCATAGCATGTGCTATAAAAAGTTGACACTTAAGTAGTATGCCTTTTTGTCATTAATTTCGACTACCTTTATAGGTTCAAATATATTTTTTTGGAAAACAAGCACGAAAAAATTATTTCTTGTACTCTTTTGGTAGCAAATTACGCCTCCTTTAAATTTTATACTCAAAGGAAGGGTATCGTTCAGTTTTAAAAAAATGAGTAGAAACAGGTTCTGCTACTCATGTCTCTGATGACGAATCCGCGACGGATATCGAAACGTCAGCCGAATAAATATATTGTCCCAGCGATCGAGTCTCCTTCTTCTCATGTACATGCTTTGTCTTGGCGGTCAAAAAGAAGCTAATTAGAAAGCCGGCATCCTGAAGTGTCTAAAACATGTTGAGATTAGGATGTATGTTCATCTCTATTACAACCATCCGCAATTAACATGTTCCAATCGAAAACTTATTTCAGAATTCCGGCAGCTATTGCATGAGATAGTGAATCTACTGTATAATACGGCCTGTGTGTGTTTTTTAAGAAGCCGGCTCCCAGTATGCACTCCCAATCTGAGGTAAAGTGATTATCTTATGGGTTAAATAACGGGTTATTAACTAACAGCACAAATCCTACCATGCCTTTATGTCGTAAGGTTTGCCGCCTAGAGACTACCTATAGGCCTACTACAGTGTTAAGCTGTAGATGGGACTTTACAGAACGTCTATTCATATACCCTCGACCCCAGCAGGGAGTGTGGACTTGGGTTTATGCTATTCCGAGTAAGTACACGTTTGAGGCCCGGAGCACATCAAGACTTGCCTTGGTTTCCGCCCTCTTACCTCTGGCACTGCTAATTCTATTAATCGTGTTTACTAAGACTACCAGATAGTATATTGTAGTAGTCTATCCTTATAATTGTACCTATAGCTGACATGCATTCTGTTATTGCAACAAGCATACCAGATGGGAATATGGGCTTACGCTCGTACCAAAACTTCAGTTGTAAGATACCCGGACGAACGTTCACGTCCGGTAGGTAAGTAAGACTGTCAATATGTGTGGGAGTGCGACATGTTACCGCCTACTACTCGGACAAGAACGTTTGTGGTCAGGCGATTACCCCCCCCCAACACCATCAGCGTCATGCAGCACCTTCTAGCCCCGGCGCCACGCCCGCAAGGGGTCACGTGATTATAGTTCATAGCCTGCCAAACACAGGTGCTTTTGGCCAAGCAACTGATCAAACGGTCGGTGATTCACTGTAGCATGACGCTTACGTGTTCACGCCCACATCGCACTAGCGAACAAACGTGCGCATACAGGCCCCGCCGAGCTTGCCGCACGTTAGGGGTCTCTGATCAGCACAATAAATACTTTTGCATTCCAGGTGCGCAGAAGGCCCTGTCATAAGAGCCTTAGTACTGTGGTAAAATAAAAGACTGTGGAGAACTACTGTTCTGTGTAAGCAGAAAGATAAACAGCTCTGATAGGTCTTTTGTCATCTCAAGATAGTAAAGTTGTCAATACAAGCGAACATGCGAGTCCCCTGAAGTAATTGAGTAGACGACTCGATCGCTGGGACAATACTATTATGCGCCTGACGTTTCGACATCCGTCGCGCATTCGTCATCAGAGACGTAGTCAGAGGGCAATAACAGATAGGGTAGCACATGCGCAGGAGCTTGCAGTATTTATAGGCAACAGTAATTGCTGCAAACATACGACAAAAATTAACCTTAATTGCCTACTTGAGTGTTGGTGGTCTGTTGAACGGCATGCGGGCTCCGACCTGCTGACCTTTCATCCCGCGTGGGGGACTCGGGCGTAATGATTGACCGGTCATCTGGCCCTCCGGTACTGGTATAGGATGAGGCGGTGGCCTGTCCGTTCCCCCAGCGGCGACTTGCTTTAGGCAAATTGAGTCTCAGCGCTAAATATGGATTGGGCGAATCGTTGCACTTCTTGATGGATTGGGGACCCGTGAACCATGACTATGTCTCTGATGACAAATCCGCGACGGATATCGAAATGTCAGGCGAATAAAAGTATTGTCCCAGCGATCGAGTCGTCTTCTTCTCAATAGTAAGGTTGTCTCCAAATATGTTTCCTTTTTACTGTCCAGATTCAAGCATCATTTCCAAATGATGCCAACTCTTCGCAGTTTTGTAACCCTGACGGTGGTCTTCGAGGTCCCTATCGATGATCATCGCGGGTTCTTTTGTTGTCGCCAACTTGTCGGTGGACTCTGCAGGCTGCTTAATCTCACCTCGGTAATGCTGCCGGGAGTTCTGCGGTCCCTTCCTCGTTTTGACCCCATTGTCCCCGATGAGCTCCTCCTGTCTCGGCCCCATGCTGCTATGTGATATTTTTTCTCACGAAAAGTAGCGTTCCGAACCCTAATCATCCCTATCCCATCTGATTCCATCACATCTACTCATAAATCTTACTACCTATTTAAACAATTTTTCTCATATTTTTTTGGAAATCGGTGGCCCGCTGGACTCTGCCACCAATAAAGGAGTTTTTTTAACTACAATATTTACCTAATATTATTGACTTTTATCTTATAAGAGGGTCCGTTGTAAATCGGAGCTGACATACTATATGTAACACACTACCCATTCCTGTTGTTATGCTGTTGCTTACGCAAAGCTGTGATCATCAAGTTTGTATTTATTGATACCAAAGCACTAAATTTGTAATGAAAGGGCTCCTTGTGCCTTGAATATACAATTTTATCTTATATTTCTTCATTGCTTATTCTTTATTGCTTATTATTAGCATTATAGGGAGGTAGGCGTGATAATTGTAGTGCTCTGAACGCACCTACGGCGTAGACCTCCTAGAATCATAACCA
Organism: Ligula intestinalis; assembly: GCA_036362985.1. Lineage (NCBI taxonomy): Eukaryota > Metazoa > Platyhelminthes > Cestoda > Diphyllobothriidea > Diphyllobothriidae > Ligula > Ligula intestinalis. The sequence goes on along the minus strand of JAYGXS010000003.1, from coordinate 25,209,859 downwards.
TCAATCACCACGAGTGAATGGGACTGTGTCCGTGTTTGCATGCGATTATTCTTAACCGGTCACTACGGGCACTAAGAGTAAGCAGCATGCGGGTCACACTTTGCCCACTAAACGGGCCACGTGGTCCATGCGCTGGGCAAATACGAGGGCTAGATCAGGGCACGGTAGGTTAACCGGAATTGAAGATTTTCGGGAACAATTCTCAGCTTTCTCAGAACCTTTCTGGGGATGGGTCTGTTCCCAAAACAGGGTAGTTCAGGTAAGGCTACATCGGACAGTGGTTACAGTATGGCTGGCTAGGTACAGTCATTCAGAATTCATTATTCAAGAACCTTCTGCTCATTTTAACAATACTTCTGGATTGTACTTCAACGTTTCCTGTGTGCCTTCTGTCACGTTAGTTCCAGGTATAAACGTCAAACTAATAACTTCGGAAAGTTCTAAGGTCAACAGTTGGAATTAAGTGGCTTTTTTGGAAGGTGCAAATGAAGCTTTTTTCCAAGGATCCAATTCTACACACTAACAGCAAACAATACTAAACCTCACGAATGAAAGAGAACGTTCGCATGCCAGGTATTTGCAGCGGTAAAGAAGAAAGATGGTCGAACACCGGAAGGATTTGTTTGTTATTCTGAGCCATAACCAGCCACTCTTTTGTTGCTGCTTCCCATCTCTGACAATGACTGCTGAAAGAGTCCGAAAGCTCAGAATAACAAACAAATCATTCCGTTGTTCAACCATCTTTCTTCTTTATTAATACTGAACCTAGTCTGTTGCTATCAGCATCCGATTAAAATCCTCTTAACAGTCACTGCGTAGGGCAGTCTACAAAGACACACAAAGAATTATCCCAGAGATGAGTAATTTTACTTCACAGCTTTTCTGCATGCTCTGCTTTTCACTAGCTTCGCGTTAGAACACGTGTTAACGAGACAATGCCCCCCCCTCCCCCTCACCACCCGCAACTGCGAGGCACAGAGGAAACTTCAGGTCACCGGCACTGCTGAAGGATGACAGTTGGATTCCTTTTTGGACCACCCGGGCAGAGTGCACTCAAACACACACTTTTCTGTGTTTTCAGATCCTGGTCGAGGGTGCGCTTGACTGCATGCGAGAATGAGTGAGTAGGAAGCTGCCAGTTCTTGTCTGTTTACTACCTTGTCTATCAGACCTTTCTTAGTCTACCCACTTTGGAAGATACCTTACTGATGTAGGTGCATTTACGGTGGCAGTTGGTCATACCAATGACCCCCACCGCAGGCTAGGTTGGGTCATTTGGGAACCACTGAGGCAGAGTAGATTGAGGAAGTCAAGTTAAGCGAACGAACGTTTTCGATTAATTCATCATCAGGCAATACAGTAATATAAGGGAGGGTAGAGTTAACGAAATTTTTAGGCAAACCAATCAGTAGTAACAAGGGGGAGAGAGGGGGAAAGAGGTGTAAAAGGATCATGGGGATCAGATTCTAGTCTTAATTGGGGACAGAGAAATGGGGGTGGGGGAGAGGGGAAGGGGAAGGAGTCAGACAATTAGTTAATGTCATCCAGTGGTCCTAGTCTCGGGTTTTGTTGGGTTGTGTGAAGACGCAAGGTGTCAACGTTTTGAGACTGTGTCGGTGGCCTTTGGATGCTTGATGCCGCTGTCTCATCATTGTTTCGCGACGTAGTAAGAGGCGTGAGGGCGGATGTTGAAAAGGCTTTTGGCCACGGGAGCCTTAGGGCCGCTACAAATGCTTTCTGCGCACATAAAATTGGGTTGGTGAGGCGAATGGCGACTGCTTCTGCCGTCGCAAGTATCCGCTGACGCAGGAACTTAGAGTGTTTAGCCTGAACTTTATAGACGACTCTAAATGATTGGTTGACGTCTACCCGATGACCGCTGTCTACCAAGTGAGCCAGAATTGCGCTTGATATCGACTTAGTTTTGCCTCTGTTTAACCACGAAGGGTGATGCTCTCGCATGCGCTTGGATTGACGTCTAATCGTTCGACCAATGTTACTTGCCCCACAGGAGCATGTAAAGTTGTAGATACACATTGATGTGGTCTGGAACGGCAGTCTATCCTTGCCTTCAAGGCGAAGAAGTGGAGTGCTTGAGAACAATAATCTTAACTTTGCTGCTGGATATGTACGCGCGAGTGCAGCGTTCAGACGAAGCTGTAGAAGTTCGCTTGCTGGATCACCTTGAAAAGGCAATGTAGGAAATACGGTTTTCTTCTCAGCCGTCGGTACCTCCGGTCTTGGTGGACGTTCCTCCGTAAACTTATCAATGAACTTATCGGGAAACCCATTTTCTTGTAAGGTATTGTTAAGCAGTGTGAGTTCGTCCTCCAGTGTCTCTGGAGAACATATTCTCCTAGCTCGGTTCGTGAGGCAGCGGACGAGGCCTCGTTTCTGACTTAGTGGCACAAAACTGTAGAAGTTAGTGCATTGCCCTATCCAGGTCTTCTTACGAAATACACTTCTAATTATTGATCCATCAGATCCTCTACTAAGGAGGACGTCCAGAAAGGGGAGGCACTGTCTGTCCTCTTTTTCCAAAGTGAAGGTTAACGCTGAGTACACCTGATTCACTTTATCTAAGAATGTGTCAAGTCTTCTGTCTGCTATTATAAATATATCATCCACATAGCGAGCATACGCTGGAAGGTCTTTTATAATAGGAGAGAGTTTGTTGCTCTCCATCTTGCCCATGAAAGTATCCGCTAAAAGAGGTCCAAGCGGTGATCCCATCGCTACCCCATCGATTTGGCGGTAAAATTGGCCATTAAAGCTGAATTGCACGTTTAAAGTGCAGCTTAAGAGTAATTAAGAGTAGATTGACTTTCATTTTTGCTGCGTTTGCAGATCCTGGTCGAGGAAAGGGGGGGGGGGAATGGGGGTTGACTGCATCAAAGAGTGAGTCAAATGCCAGAAGCTGCCAGCTCTTTTCTGCTTAGTACTTTTTCGACCGGATGTTTTTAAATCCAACCCATTAGTGACGTAGGTGCATTACGACGGCACTTGGTCATGCAAACAGCCCCACAAGGGGCCAGGCCGAATCAAATTGGACGCCAAGCTGGCTCACGGTACGCATTTGTCGAGCAGCGCAAGGGCCGCGCATGCCAGCGCTTTACGGATGTCACTGACGCACTGCGTCAGCCATTGCGCCCATTGGTTGGCAGGCGCAGACGCTTGAGGAGTACATTGGGGGGGGGGGGGGGGGGGGGGGGGGGGGGGAGAGAAGCGCGAGAGAGGAAACGAGGTCGCCACTGAGAGATCCACCGCCCGCACGACACATCAACACACTTGCACTGTAATAAAGCTGATATGCTGGAATTGATAAAGCCAAAGACATTAACTGGGAGGGTAACTAGTTCCTTCTCAGGAAGGAGAGTGCCTGCAATGGCTTGTTATTAAAGTGACTTTTCTGGCCCTCTGACCCTTGTAACATGTGAGCCATTCTCCTGAAACGCAGTTGACATCATGTGGCGTGCGTACCATTTCCCACACCGATCAGCCGAACAGCTCGGACGGTGGCTGCGGTCTGAGAATAGAGAGTCAAGTCGACAGTTCAACGCAGTTTTCCTCCCTGACACGATTGGGGCTATGACGGCGCCCTAAAAGCCATGGCTTGGCAGGTTGTCACTTGACGAAACAACTTGCGCCTCACAGTCAGGCCAGCGCGTGTGTGTTTGTGTGGAGCGGCTGACTGGCTGGCGGACTGAGAGTCAGACTGCAATTGGGCCTTCTTAATGTGGCCTATGTGGCACTTCCACCCAGCTGGGATACGAGCCAGCCGTAACGGCACACGTTGGCCGCGCCAGCCACCTCTGTCCTCTTCTGTCTCCGGCCTTCTTGACTAAGTCATGACACCGAGCCGAGGTGAGGAAGGGGAGGAGAGAGAGAGAGTGGTAGATACAGCGCAAGTCGACTTTCACTATAATATATTTCACGCACAAGTCACCGCGTTTGCGCCCAGGTCTACTTCAGGCCGTTTTCATTTCGTCTTGCCAGTGGAGCGGAGCGGCTGGAGAATGAGGAAGTGCGGTAGATACTGCGAAATTCTACCTAACCAGTTCCGTGCCTATTGGGTGGGGCAAGTGGTGGGTGATGTCTCCCACAACGGTCAAACTGCCAATAATGCAAAATTCTAACGTCTTAACAGTCGCACTTTGTACGACTGATGGTATCCAGTGACAAAAAGTGCATTATCAGTGTCAGTCTGAGCAGATATCTGTTATCCTGTTTGCATAGCTCTGAGTGGGGGTTATTTTGTTTCCCTTAAGGAAGAACTACGTAAAGGACTCTCAAGATTTCCCATCAACATCACTACCACAAATATTATCCTGTGGGTCATCATCTCGGTTGTGTTGTAGCGTCTTCCACCTCCGGCGCCGCGCAACACAAGAGGTTCATTCTAGGCCTGCTTCTGGAACAGAAAATCCTAGGTGCCATAAATTCCTGTCAGTCAGCCAACTGATCAAGTGGCCAATGGCTCACTCCCGTATGACGTTTACGCATCCACGCCCATATCACGCTACTGAGCAGACGCGTGCGCAGATCCAGAGCTGGCCGGACGTCGGGGGTCTGTGTTTAACGTCGAGTTCCTGTACACAATAAACAACTTTAACTGGTTGTTCCCTTTTTCTTCCTACACGGAACTGAGCGGGATACTTGTAGTGCACACCCACGGCTTAGACCCCTTTTAGTCTAATCGGGAATATAGAGATAGCGCCTTGCACAATATACCTTAAAAGGGTGACATTAATTGCACTTTTCACTGTATGACCATCAGAGGTCTGAGTTGCCAAATTGCTGGGTCATGAGACACATAGAAGATTGGATATCTCATGAAACATGAAGATCGAAATTTGAATGCGGGGTTGAACACACATTTGGGGTTGTTTATTTGATTCACTGAATAGACTTGAAATGCAGAAGGCTGTTTACTAGAAAAGTATTCATTTCAGAAAAACGTTGACCCAATTGCGCCAAATCCAACGTTTTTTAATATCCAAGGAATTTCGTATACTATCAAATGCTGCAGACAAACCTTCTTGTTTGTACGCGTTGTACTATAAAATGACATTAATAAAGACCAGAAACTTTTGTATCATGTGTTCAGGGCACAGAAGGAAATTTTTTGCTTGCACGAACTTGAGGTAAGTGCAAGTATTAGATAAAGTATTTTTGTCGGAAAAAGTAAAGTGGAGTCATTTTAAAAAATGCTATTTTGCAAATCTGCTACGTTTTGTGCCATAAAATTAAGTACTAAATTTGTGTTTCCACACCGAAAATAACGACCGTGAGCAAGCATATAGATTAACATCCGGGATATACCGTTAATCTTCTCTATCAAGCTGTATGCAAAAGATGTCCAAACGTTTTCTACCCTCAGCTCAGTATGCACGTTTCAGCTCTAAACTTGATTGACGGATGTGCTTGGTTTACGGTGCGCACGCGTCAACCAACTTTCCACTAGAAGAACAGTTCAGACCGCTCCCGTTTCTCGATGTACTTCTGCGTAGAAGGTCTGATGGGAGCATGTAGCATAATGTCTATCGTAAGAAGGCGTGGTCTGGGCAATGCACCCATTTTGGGATTGTCTTAAAGCTTAAAAGTAATTTATTACGATGTTTGACAAAAAGGGCGAAGGGTATCTGTTCGACCCTTGGAAGAGGAGCTTAAGTTAGTAGAAAGTTTTTGTCGACAAAATGAAAAACCTATTTGATTTATTGCTAATAACATGACTGAAAAAACGTGAAAGTCCTTGGTGCTGAGAAAAGGAATTTGCATTACGGTCACATTTTTAAGAGGACGCGCTAGGCGAACTTCTACGAAAGCGCCTTACTATATCTGTATCAAACACCTTTCCAGCAGCCCAATTCCATGTACTGTTCTCGACCGATCCCATCTTATACGGAAAAAGCAAGACAAAACTGTCAGCACCTATCAGCTCTATGTTCATCGATTAAATTACCTCCTCCTGTGGAGCGGAATATATTGGTTGCACCAGCCGGCGTTTATCCAAAAGAGTAAGAGAACGCATCCCAGCATGGTTAGGAAAGGGCCAAATTAAGGGCATCAATAGTTCCATTCTAGCGCACCTGGTAGACTCAGATCATCGCGTGGATGCCAACGAGGCCTTCCGAGTGATCTAAAGGGTGCCCTCAAAATTCCTTGGGCAGCGTCTGTAAGCTAGAGCGGAAGTGAATGCCATCAGATTACGCAAACCAGTCCCGTGCGTCCGAAATAACTTCGCAGAGGCGCCACCGTTACTATAACCGAAAGCCACCAAGTCAAACGCCCGCAGGTTATTAACTTTCCCGGAGGCCAGTTCGCCCGGTCACTGATCAGATTATTGACCCCAATTTTGCCCTCTCCCAGACCCTGACAACTGTGCGATTGTAGCGATATAAATGTACAAAACTGAAGACAATTGATCGAAAGCAAATGTATGCTCGCCAATTTACCTTTTGAATTTTTCAAAGGGAATTTTCGCAAATTAAACTTTACACTTAAACTGAACCCGAAACCCAGCCTTGCGCGTAACCACTGATATCGTTAGACTAGCATTTATGCTAGCTTTGTAAGTAAGCTACATTTGAGGTCTAAAAACTAGATCTGTAACGGATTGTGAAGGGCATCATGCGGTAAGGGGAGTACAGTAGTCACCGGCTATTAAGCCCACCACTTATTAAGCCCAAATTGGTCTGGGGCCGATGTGGACTTAATAACCGGCGACTGCTGCATTAAGCGCACAGTTAATAAGCCCGCCACTTATTTAGCCCAATTTAGTCTGGACCGGAGGTGGGCTTAATAGCCGGCGACTACTCTACTCCCCTTACCGCATGATGCCCTTCACAATCCGTTACCAGACAAACTGTAACAAAACAAACCAAAATAAATTAAGCAGACAGGTTTTAGTTTCAAGGAAGAGGTGGGACCATATACGATACCATCACAGATCGACTGTCCTTTTTAAATCTAGCTGCATAAATTTTTTAGAAAAGGGTAGTACCGGAGGATGGTGAGGACATTTTTTAACTCTACTTACCGTCTAACTAGACGAAATCTAGAAGATTAACGACGAGATGCGTCTGCCTGCAACTATTCATCTACAGAATTATTTGAATGCCCGAAAAAACACGGGCATGGAATCCGACATTCAGAGAGACTTGTGTACATTTTCAGTGAGATCAGGATTGGCGTTGTTGTTGGGGTTAGGGTTAGGGTTGATGTGAGGAAGACGGCTAAGGTTTGGGTTAGAACACGGAGGAAGCTACCCTCCTTAGATTTTCTCGGAGGCCAGCCGGCTGAGGCGCGTTTCCATTCTCATGTCTTACCTAGTCTGCCAACGATATTTCAAGGCATTTGCTTCAGTCGCTTGTACAGGGCATCTTCCCTCAAATGTGAAAAAATCTACAGTTAGGCCTAAAGCTTGGTTCATATTGGCAGAAACGATTGAGGCATCCATACCTGTCTACAAGAGAGAGTAGTTGCAGGCGTTTACTCCCACGAACGAGTTACTAATTAATACTCGCAGTATGATAACCGTTAAAGCGAAATTCTAGCACTTGTCGACATAGTAAATTTGTATTCCGTTGACCCAACTCAAATTATTCCAAAAATTTTGGACGGTACCCGACGTCCTGTCCTTCTGCCAAGGTCCCACACAGCTTTTTAATTCAGACAGGAGCATAGATCACTCAATTAGGACATCCACTGTTTAGTGGCTGTTCGTTTCCTAATGCACCTTAGGATTCAGGGAAGAAGTGCTGAACCGACGGCCTCGTATGTGCGTTATTTGCACGCACAAAATAAGGAAAACGAGTCTGGACTTTCAGCTAACGTGCATGCTATGAGCGCAGAACGTGTAAGAATGCCAAGAAAGTCTAGAGCGAAAAGATTTTTGCCTTTTTTGGCCTTAAAATGCAGTAGGGGTGACATTTTTCACAGCAAACCATTCAGAAGGCTAACTATGAATTAATTCTGAACAGCTTTTACAGTCCAGAAGCAGGCACTCAGAAATCAGGACTATTCTCAGGTGGGAAAGGGGGAATCAGAATAATAATAACATGGAAAATAAAGCCAATTCTTGGATCTTGGGATGCAGATACTTGAATGCAATACTATTTAACCGGAGGTAACGAAAATCGATACAGAAAAAATTCGCTGTTTCACGCAAAACTAGTATTTCTTCAAGAAGGGATGGCTCAACATCTACTTGAAAGCCTTTACCGACATATCTATTATAGAATAGGATGCAGAGAAATCGCAAGTTGTGTACAAGAAAATCTACTTGCCAAATTGCAACGATAAAAGGGCAAAGACTGTTTGGGCGATCTTTCTAACCTGGCAACGAATGCTAAACTTAGCGAATATAAAAGTGAAGGTTAAGTTTAGCGTTAGGGTCAAGGATAGGTTGGTGCGAAATTGGGCATGGACCATGGTCTAATCCAGTGCTATTAATCAGCTTCCTTGCTCAATGACAATGAAGTTCGGTTGAAATTGCCAACGGGTCACTGCGCTTTTCTGTCCTTTAAAATACCCTAACCGCATTGTCAGTGTTCCCGTAGTACACACCTACCATATATTGCGTTCGTTTGTAGGGCCGCACAACTATTAGTTACCGATAAAAGTGTCGATTATTATCCATAAGGATTCCCCGGTCAGGCTTTCACTGCAATACGCAGACGTTGAAACACTCATAGTAAGTTTATTATAGTTTGAGCGTTAGAACACATTGGGATTCATTAAAACATTCTTTACAAACGAAAGTCCTCTTTTAATGACTGCGATATATGTGGCTGGGAAGTTTTTCGGTCTAAAGCCAGCATGATAGCGCAAGTTTGCGTACTCTGTAGTGCCGCCACAAATCTAAAAATGTTTTCTTGCTGACCATATAGTGAAGGTCTTAACGAAGGAGGGAGCAGTGACCTCCAAAATGTGGGGAGTCTGAGCGGCGATCTCCCTACAATGATAATTATTGGCAACTGTTCGTCGTCGCCGTTGGATGAAGCAACCTAAAGACATGCATGCACTTACTGCAACCTCGGCGATTGTCTAGAAAATGCGTTTTACGGATGGGTACCGGACGGAAACAGCGGACCCGCCTAGATGCCTACAGATGGGTAACTGGAGGACTGGACACAAACCTTCAGGCTGCAGCGTTTAATTTTGGCTAAATAACCAACCCGAGGTCGAAGCAGTTCAAAAGCTCATAGTAAAGGCATATTTCTTGAAGCTACTTCCATCAACAAGCCTAGTGACTTTCCTTTAAGCTCACAGCTTAAAGCATGCCCAGAGCACGGAGACCTTGGTGAACTTCGGAAAATCAACCAAATAGGACCTGACAAAGAACTTATACGCTGGCGAAGCAAGGCAGCCGCCAAACCGAAAAACCCACGCCAGAGGTTGCTGATCAATAATGTGAGCAGTTTTCAACGCCACTAAACATCCGTCAATTGACCAAAAAAGTGACAGACTAAAAAATCGATTAATTCACGGTCAACTAGCTACTTCTGTCACTCTGTTTACACTCAATGCCGATAGGGGCCTCCGATGCGCCGACAAAAAGTCTTACCGCGACAGCACTCCTAACCCACTCCTCAAATGCCTAAAAGTCGCAGTCTCGCAAACTGATGGCAGACGTATAAGCCTGCCTCGCCATAAACGAATTCACGTGCATGTCCACGTCTTGGACCACGCGGTGGACTGGAAGATTGATTTTCGGGGACAGGGGGAAGCATTTGAGATTAGGCGAGGCTAGTTCAGAGTATGTAGGCAGTTTGTATTTTGGCACGTTCAGGTATAAGCGAAGACGGAAATCCTACCTTAAAAATAAACATTGTTTGGCGAGTTTTTTTAGACCAGAATACTCGTCTCCTTTGAGTACTAAATTTAATGAGTACTTGAAAACCTGTAAGAACGAGTGTAGGAGTTGAATTCTGTGTGTATCTTTTCGGGATTTATGATTAAATATGCCTGATGTCGAAAGGCATGGGAAAAATATGAACTAGATAACATTTACTTATCTTAAGATGGCTGTTGATGTGCTGATTCGAAAGCAGACACTCTTTCAAATTCTACAGCAAAATATCATCTCTCTATCAGTAGTTTATTGGGCCACAGTCAGCTATATGGCTTCCCTCCCACAGTTCAGGCAATATAAATGTTCCTCTTGCAATACGGCTGCCACCGCATTACATTTCAGGAGGGATACCCATTCAAAACCTATGTCCAAACCTTAACATTAATTCTAACGAAAATCGTAACCACGGCCCCCATCTTGACTCTAACCATAAACAAAATTTCCCTGGAATATAGCGTAAAGCTACCTCTATTACGGATGGTTCCTGTTCTGCCTGCAGGAGGGAAGGGGAGTGGGAGATCAAACAAATAATCCCTGCTGTCCATAAGGTTCAGTGACTGTTGTAGTAGCCTGCTAATGGAGCGACCTCGAATGGTCTTGTGGGTAAATTTGAAGGTAAGGGCGACTTGCATGCTCGCCTAAACAGGGGAGAGTAATAGGAAGCCCCGCAAACTTAAATTATGTTGCCTTGCAACAAATTTCAGGGAGGTTAACTATTCCCACGTTTTAACTTTCTACACTAAACATGATATAAAACTAAAGTGTAACATTAATCCTAAACATACTGCTACCCGAAACATAAACTCTACAGTTAACAAAACCCTAAACCTTAACCTTTAAAATAGTCCTGACCCTAACCCCCTTTAAGACCCTAACCCTAATCCTAGACCCCGAAATTTGGCACATAGTCACATTTATTGTGGGTGGTTCACATTCTCCTGTCCTGCTTAAACGGCCATACGAGTCCTCATTACTGATATTAACCGGTGTTTCAGCTGTTGACTGAAGTGACCAAACTACGATGCCTTCTGATCTGACCGAATTGCTTTGAACCATGCTTCAGCGAAATTCTTCTGACAAAGACCGTGCCAAAATTCGCGGAAATTTCAAATCCGAAACCCTCAGCTTTGAAACGTATATCGTGAGTTTCACACACGACAGTTCCCCCGTCGATTTCGACGATGGGCACCACGCGCTCCAACAAGCCGCAGCAAACGCTGAAGCAAGCCGCAACTGACACAGAGGCGAGCTGGGCAAGCAACACTAAAGCGACAGCCGGCAGGAGCGACGCAGAGAAATGGCGCGAAGGAAAACAGGAGTTTAGGCAGACTCGCGCAGAATCTACCCACTCGCTCACCACTCCCACCTCCGTATCCGGTGTAAAGACAAAGCCAATATGACCGGGGATGAGGTAAGGGTCGGCTTTGCCACACATGCAGGGAAAAAAACCAGAGGCCATGCAGATCCACTTTATTAGGAAGCAGGCCAACGCATGGATTTCTGGATAGAAAATGTCTTTGCAAAACAGAATCGGCGCCTTCCAGATACCATGTAGATCTGCTTTCGAAAGGGTCAGTGGTAGAGAGTTTTGGTAGGTTTTACTAATTAATTGAACCCAATTGTGAAATGCTCAGTGGCTTCGGTGGGACTCGAACGCAAGCCAGCAAGGGGAAGGCTTTAGTACAGCCAACTGAGCTACCAGGCACCCACCGAAAGCCGTGAGTTTAATCACGTTTGGGTCAAGTTATCCGGCCAACTGCTGCAACTTACAGATTCCACCAAGCTGGATACAGAAAGCTGGTTGATCAAGCAGGACTTTGTAAGCCAAGTGTAGTTAGGCTCACGGCTCCCGGTGGGGATCTCGTAGCTTAGATAGTTAGAGTGTTGGCTGTACTAAAGCCTTTCTCGTGCTGACTTCGGTTCGAATCCCACCGAGGTTTCTGCAGTTGAGCCAGACGAATTTTCCTGATTGCAATCGACAACCCAAAGAATCAATGCTACCTACTACTACGGCTATGGAAATGCCTGATTTATTCGACTCCTAGTGGGTCGCGGATTGTACTTCTCCACACGTGAAGATCCTGGGAAGAGAACCGGGAGAGCGGTGTTGTAACGGTGGCCAAGGCTGCAATATTCTCCGTCTAACTACGCCTCGTGAAGAACCCCGACGGAAGAACACAACAAGAAGTGTGCAACGGCAGAAGTCTCTTAGTGTATGAGGTACAACGTATTAAGGAAACAAACGCGTGTAAACGATGTCCCTTGAGCCAAACAGATTCTTTCCTGAAATAGTCGCTGGTAGGATAGGCTGGTTACTCAACGGCTGACTGTAGCTTGAATTGTATGTTATTTATTGATTGCCTGTCAGTATGCTTCGCCGTCTGTAGGCCGATCGATAGCCTGTCATGAGCACGTCTCACGCTTGCATGCTATCTGCCTGTTAGGCTGTTCGTTAGGTCACCCTAGCAAGCGGGAAAGGCTATTGCGCTACGATAATGAAGACAGAGTATCGGATGTTTAATATCAATCTCCATGTCTTAGCATATGGCAGCATTTAGATAGGCGGCCTTTTCGTTGTCTCCAGGGGGGGGGAGGCAGCGGCACTGTGCCAACAGCGGCAATATTCCCCAACTGTGTTCCGCGGGGGTATTTCAACGGGCATAAACTGTTTCGGAGGAAAAAATCGGCGCATTTCATTTGATTTGCAGGCAGCCGAAGTGAACAAACACATCTGGTTTTCTCTCCTTCTCCCCGTGAACACTGTAAAGGCGGACTGGCTCCACGATCTCGTATCTGCGAATCTCCATGTTGATAGAGGTATCGCGACACTTTTTGAAGAAATACCAACACTCTGCGAACAGTCTTAATTCGAGAGATGATGTCACCTTTACTCCGTTTATCTGACTACTTCGTCAAGATCACGATAAGCAATTGCGATAAGTTCCGTTTCGTGAGCAGAAATGTACAGCAGATGAGCTATCTCACGAAACCGAAACATTATTACCTTTTTTCGATTCAAAAATAGTATTCAAGTAGGGCTTTTATATTCAGTTGTATAATCCCGCAATATTTGGATCATGTCATGATGGCAGTCTTTTAAGGCGTTTCCTTTAGGTTGCCTGTATAGGGCACACTGTATTAAAATTCGGTAAGACTGTCTTTAGAGATCCTAGTTGCCTTTGACCGATAAAAATAACCTACTTTTACATTTGCGGTAGCCCGACTTTCCCTTTGTTTCGTTAAATACCGCCAATAAAAGGTCCAATTCTTAACAATAGGCATCAATTGTCTGAACAACAGGAGTTTATGTTGATGAAGTTGATTTTATTTAGCTACCTTAAACACGAATAAATGGCTTTCATTTGATATTCCCTGATCTTTTTCCACACAATTAAATATTCATTTACACACCTAAACCGAGAATTAAATTTTTAATCACCAATTCCGTAAAATAGTTGGGCAGGGGGAATAGATAGTTAGGCGGCCCTACGAGACAGTTTTGCCAAACATTTAAATGCAGTATACATTTTTCTCATCAACTTTAGTTGCCCTTATACATTGAAGGATGTCATATAGAAATTATGAAATACAATATTCTTCCCTGTCGTAATGAAAAAATGTGATCGCTGGAACAAAGCGTTTTTCGCCTGACGTTTCGAGTGCTCACTCGAATACATCATCAGAGGCAGTCGCAGAGAGACGAAATTTAAACAACTTGTAGGTTGGAATAATTCGGGAATGAACAAAGACTTTAAACACCAGAGGATACTACTTCTTCGAGCAAAGAATGTTAAGACAACGTCAGTTTCTACCAAACGGGTACAACGAAGGATATTTTTATGCGGTTTTCTGTATAATAGGTTAGCTTCTATAAGGGCATCGAAAATAATTTAGGAAAATGCTTACGACTGGAGTAGATCTCTTATGGAATCTAGTTATTGACGGTGGCCGACAAGAATTTCGTTCAGAAACTGGCCTGTTGAGGTGACTGTAATATCGTAGAATTATGCTGCATGATAATTAATGTTACAATTGTACTTCAATAATGTTTAAGAATAGAAAACCTTTTTGAAATTTCGGCTATTACTTCATGAGATAGCAAAAATAATTGCATATTGACACCTCCTAACCCTGTAATCCACAGGTCATCCTAATCTGACGCTGACAGGATGATATCGGCAGCGTACTTGAGGGCAGCAGTTACTCAACTTCCAGGTGTAAGTTCGACACTGCCAAAACCAGGAAAGATCCTTGGAATAACGCAGATAATTTCAGAAGTGAACAGTTGGGGTCCATGTACTCTTGGTAAGGAAGGTGAAAACCTTGTGAAAAGCCTCGGTTGGGGAGACGATAGCATCATGACGCTACACAGTTGGCAGTAACTTCGCACCGAGGCAGTTGAAACCGCTCACACCGCCCTCAAATCGATAGCCATTGAGCCAAAGGGTGCATCTGTAGGGATCAAACTCCGAGCGCAACGCTCAAGCCCACACTACTTTTAGGACCTGTGCATTAGTGTCTGCGGGCCTCAGTCCGGTCTTTTCAATCAGTTTCGCGGCTGACTCACGCGGTACCTCACCGTCACGACCACCGAGCTCTCACATGGCGGACATGGCAATCGCGGGTGGTCGTGCGCTCGTCCGCCTGCCAATTTCCTTCAATCTATTCTCTACCACCTCTGTACAGAGAACACTACTCCTTCATCCTGGCATCCCTTTCCACACAGAACCGTGCCTGAAGATATCAGCAGCAAAGCTTTTTTTCCGGTTAACTTGCTCGAGTATGCAGAACATAGTGTACAGGCTGGAGGGCAACAGTAGTTTATGTAGTGCACCTCACATACCCCTAATCCTATGGAAAAGGTGGGTTTTATGGTTGGGGAATTACGATAGACGGTGAAATATACTTCAACCCATTACCTCTCAGTGACCTCATATGAGATCACTTAAAAATTAAGAGCTTTCGTAATTATCTGTCTGTATATACGCATATTTAACCTTCATGCTATATCTATTAGATATATTTCTCTGATAGCCACATGAGATTTAAAAAAATCACTCTAAATTAATTTATATACAAGTTTTAAAAACCATAGGTATCCAAGTTTTATAACAAAAATCAAAGTGGTAAAAATTATGGAAGGTAATGGGTTAATAACTGCTGTATGCATTTTATTCTATTGTTTTTAGAAAGGTTGTTGGTTTATATCTGTAGATTTTCCTAATCTGTGGTGTCTTTGAAAGTATTGCGGAAAAATCCGATTATTAAATTGCACTTTTATGGAAATTCCTGAAAAATAGCAATAGTGCTTAGGAGGTCGTCTACATTAACTCACGCGAAGTCTAAATTACCGTTTTGGCATTAGTTTAGAATAGTCCGCGACGCGAAGCGCAGCGCACACCGTCAATTTACATGCGGAGCAACTTACTTCCACGGGAAGAGGATTCAACCACATTTTTCCGCTTTGCATTTACTTCTACAAATTTATTTTACTGCCTATCCTATTTCCCCTCCCTCAAAACCCCTATAACCACCGTTTCCGTAGGAGAAAATGCTGGGACAAGAGTTATATGGAGTGCACTACTTCGGCTCCTTTTTCCGGCTGGGGGGAGGAGGATAAAATCCCATTGCAGATAAAAAGGAGCAAAGGTGAGTCGGTCTTTAAAGTGTTAACTCAAGCGCTGCTCCAAACTGACAGGTTTGGCAGCAACGAAGTCGAATTGGAATCGAGAAAAGGTAAATGCGATGATCCAGGCACTGCGATGTAGCAGGGGTCCTGCAAATGGAAGACATAAAGGATCGCAGTTGTCTATTGCTGAAAAGACTACATTTACATGCTTATAGTGATGACTGCGACTGATTGTGTGTAATTTAGAGGTATCAAGGCCTCTTATAGGAGGCACTCTTGACGTCGATGCGGGGAAACTTTCAGGAGTTCAAAGAGGAGAACATGTGTGTAATCAGTTTCAGTTCCATGCATCGAGCTCCTATCATGAACCAAACTAAAAAAGCTTGAGTTTACTAGGTAAATTTAAATCTGGATGGCCTTTCGACCATCATCCGGTGAGAACAAACGCAGTTGGGTGTTATATGGACGTACTGCGGCCAAATGCAGCGAACCAGAAGATAAGGCGACCGGATTTCAATACCTACAACGAGTGTTTGGCGCAAACGGCTACCCATACAAATTTGTCGACAGTTGAATGCGCAACCAAGACGAAAGACCGAACCAGACCAGACCCCAGTTTTTGTGAGCGTTACTGCACAGGAAGAACGTCTCAGAAACCATTAGCTGTCTTCTGACGCCAATCGCAGTTTCAGACCGACCAGAAGCACCTATCCGACACCAATTCGTAAGACCGAACGATCCGCTGCCACGGGAGGAAACGCCTGGAGTCGCTCATCAAGTCTGATGCGCTTACGGACAAAGCAACTATGTCGGAGAAACTAGAAGACTGATTCAAGTGAGGATGTTCGAACGTGCGACAGCAGAGAAGGTTGCGGCTCATACGACGGGACCAGGCCGCACCTTAAATTTGTACGAGGCCGTAAATCTTGCAAGGATTGACAATCACATGAACGGTGAACTGCTCAACTCTTAGTTTTCTGGCTCACTGTCAATGTTCTTGCTGGTCAACATTCTGCGCTGAGGAAGTGACTCATTTCAAAGGCAAACGACCCGAACAACAAAACTGATTGCAGCTCATGGCTCACAAAAATTGCCCCTTCTACCGATAATTTGTGAGCTGATAGTAGTTTTTCACCTGCTAACCTGCAAAAACACTAGGAATCCCTAAGTTGAAAAAATGGTATTAAAAATGATATCAAATTCTCAATAAAACAAGTTCATTCTAATGTGACCGTTTGCCATCAACAGATCCACATAAGCACGCCTATTTGCGACAATATATGCCTTCAGTTCAGTTTTATTAAGGGAAAAAATAGGCAAATGCCTTTGAAATCCCTATTGGTGACACAGTAACTGAAAAATGCATCGATGTAGAAGAAAAATCCACACAGTGTTTGTCTACATGCTTACAGCCGAAAAGTGAGTAGACGTCAGTGGAACGTATGCTATAAGGCTTTATCTAATTATTATTCTGTTAATGTCTATAAAATAACTAAGCAAGTGTGGATTCGTGCATCTAATGTCGCTCTCTGGGTTTAGTAGAAACTGTAGAACGTCAGTTAAGTAAAATAAATAGACTTCACACTATCACTTTATTACCCATGACTAGAGGAGTAGAGTTTGCGGCTATATAACATGGAGCTCCTGATCTGACAAAAAAAATATCAGACCTAAACTGATAGGTTATCGCGGAAGAGATTCGATCATTGTCGGGATCTTCAATCGAGCGGCTCTACTGACAACGTCAGAGAAATTGTCGTTTCGAAACCAGGACAGCTTGACGCACAACGTTCCCATGTAAAGATTAAAACTACGTGGAGTAGACTGGAGGCATTACTATGAGAGTAGAAGCCCTGATAGATGTAGTAAGTAGTTTAGTCGTTTTAGATTCATACTGGAACCCCGCCCTAAGGGCACAGCATCAGATTCAAGTGAATGTTCGAAACGCCTCAGGACTAAAATTCTTGTCATGGTGATCATGCCTGCTTCTTTTTCAGAAGAAATCTACCCAATGAAATTCTTAGTGTGTAACGGGCTCTGGATAAGGATGACTTGTGTGAGCTTCTAAACACAACCCAGCGACAGGTCCACCTGCAATACATGTAGCTTTATGGCACATTCCGAAGAGGGCCAGGGTTCAGTTTGGAGTTAGTTGTAAAGTTAGGATTTAGGGTTAGGATTATGCTAAGGATTAAGATTCGGGATAACTGTAGGGTTTGGCTTTAGGGTAAGGTTCAGAGTAAGATTATAGTTTCTTTTTATCTATGGGTTATTTTTAGGCTTAAGACACAGAAATATTTGCCCTTCCTACAGTTGATCGCGAGGCCACCTATTTTAAGTAGGCGGAGTGTTCCCCTTCTGTGCCATTTTAAGCAGCTATACATATCTGCCCTATCTTCTGTTGGGTGTTGGATTTATTTCGATCGGAATTGCTATATGAAATTCGAAATAACGAAGCATGTGTTTATGAGCACTGAGTACTTTGAACCGGTGGGTAAGCGCATCAACCTACCATGAAACTGTTCAGGGGTCTAGGAGTGACATTCCGCCTACGCTTCTTGTGTGAATCCACAACGGTTGTGTAGGGGTGATGCAGATCCTGTCCGGCAACCAGACGATCGACCTTGGAACTGGGCCATCGACTCGGCACGGGATGACACTCTCCCAGATGATCCATCCATTCGTTGAGGCCCTTTGCACGCACGCCCTCGCAACGCGGACAGGCGGAGAATCCGGCGAGACTTTCAGAAAAGAGGCCCCCGAGGGCTGCATCCTCGAGGATAGCCTGATCACCAGCTGTGGCCTCCGATCGGGCACGTTGAACCGCAAATGAGACGTCTAGTTGATCTAGCGGGGGAGAATTCCGAAGGGTGAGGGGACGGTGATGATGATCAGAAGAGGCAAAGATCCTAGGTGAGGCAGTCGAGACCGCGTCACTGGCAGCGTAGAGACCACGCGTCGTTATCTGGGTTTTAGTTTCGGAGGCCAACGAGACGCTGGTTAGTGTCATGCCGTGCAACGACTACCCACGAGTGCGGGCAGAGTTGGGGGACGACGAGGGTGTGCGTAAATACGAGGCCTACGAGGGTAAGCTACCTGGATGACGGACAGTGCCGCTCGCGGCTCTAAAGCCTGCAGGTATCAGCATGAGTAATGCGCGTTCCCCGGTGGCCACGTATGGGCTGCTCTCTGCCCCCCCCCTCCCCCATGCACGCCCGCGGCGGACTGTTTGCGCACTACGCGAGATACTGGCCGCTGATTGGTTGAGCGCTAAGCCCCTGCAGCCAATTATCGCGGCAAGGCTACGACTGGGCAATCAATGGCGCTGTCACGGTTGCATTACTTGAGTTGGTGCCTCATCGCCATTGGGACCGAGGTGGCGCAATAACGTGACTGAGAGGCCCTTCAGATAGGCAGGAATGTACGTGCCATTGTTCACCATGCTCGTATAACTCTCTCTGAGTGCAAGGTGAGGGGCTATGGAGAGTAGAAACGCGTAGAACATGCGTCGAAGCATTCGACAGTTTCGAACCAAACCCACATAAATACAATGTTCACGAAAAAGATGGTGATTTGGCAACTCACTATACTAAGCTTATGCTTTCTACCATTTTCCCACAGCAGATGAATGGTGCATGTGCAAAATATTTCATGCGTGGGATAAATTGACCACGGTCATGACATGGTAGCCAAAGACACAGGCTTATTTCAGCATGCGGATGGATACACTCATAGGAATTCTTATAAAAAGGGTTTTCTTGATAGGATAAGGTTCCAGTTTGACTCATAACCTCCAAGACGGCAGCAGCTAGCACTGAGATTTTATTTCGTTCCTAGGTGCTGGGCGTAAGGGAAGCGCTCATTTGATAAGGGCTACCGGTCCATGTAATATCCCAAAGATGATTAGAGGAAGTGGTATTCTGTGCGTGGAAATGACGTCAGTGTTTTTAATCAAAATGCAGTGAAGCAGGTAAAAATTAAGTTGGTCGCCCACCTTAGATAACCCGAACCCCTACTTCAGTAGTTACTCGTAGTTTTATCAGTTTTAGTTTAGTTAGATACCGCCAACGTGAGATAAACATGCTTAAATAACTACGATATACTAAAGAAACTACCTTAAATAAGCGAATCTTAACACAGGTAAAAAACGGAAAACTAGACTACACTTAATCTGAAACTAAAATTATAAACAAAATAGGAAACGTAAGACTAAACTAGACCGATACCACCGGTCCCGTAAGCAAGAAATCTGGGACTAGGGGTATCTGAGGTGGGCGAACAGCTTAACTTCCGACATGAAGTATTTCCTTCCGGAGAACTCATCTTAATTTACTGAAATGAGTCGCCGAAAGAGAGCGCTGATACAAAGAATAAAACAGATAATTACTGGAAGTACTCAAAGCCTGAAAGAACTTTGAACAAGGTAGAGGCGATGAAATACACAGAATTGACCTCGTATTCAACTTTGCGCATTACTAAGGCAAGAGTAGCTGTCCAATAAAATGCCGACCTAGAGGAGTGGAATGTGATAGGTTAGTAAAGCATAAACTGTTGGTCTGATATGTGGGTGCACGTGGCGAGAGGTAAGAGGGAGAGTTATCTAAGTAAGCCAGTTCAGATTCAAGCCGGACTAAAAGTGCAGCACGCGAGAAAAGAGTCAGCCGTGCAGGGGGAGGGGGGCGGAGAGGGGGAGTTGAGAGGAGATAGAGAGAGAATGGGGGTTTTGACCATTATCGATCTTACCACGCCGGTGTGACCCACTTGCTTAAAGACTTCTGGTTTTCGTCGCCGTATTGCAGCGGCCTTTACAAAAAATAATCAACAACAACATCCACGAATGGTCACACCATTCCAGACGTCATTTGATACTGGCTGTGTACAATCTGGAAGTCCGCAACGAGCACTCCGCCATTAAAGGGTGGAAGTCGAGCGTCTGTGAATAAATACAGGCCCGTGAGTTATACCTGTAGCTGTTGCAGGATCATGGAAAAGATCAGTAAGAAAGCGTTGATGCAGTTCATCGAGCAGAATCAGCTCCTTTTCGAAGCCCAGCACGGCTTTCGCAGTGGTAAATCCTGTCTTACGAACCTGCTCTTTTCACCTAAACGCTGGATCAATGTATGTGACGAGAGCAAAATGGCGCATGCCATCCACATTGACTTCAAGAAGGCCTTCGACAGCGTCCCTCACCAACGCCTCCTGCAAGCACTCCACAGCGTAGGGGTTCGCGGAACCCTCTTCGTGGGGAGCCAGCATTTGTTGACCGGACGGTCCCAAAGAGTGCACGTCGGGCGCCAGTAGTCCTTAGGGGTTCGTTGATGAAGGTTTGTAGTGGACCTTAACGCCACCGCTGACTTATCACGCCAACGCTGCGGTTACTGAGATGGCTGACCCCTGGCCTGTCTATCGCTCAAGGACCATGGCCATCTACTGACACACACGGCTGAATCTCGCAAAAGCAACCAATCACAAGCCCGCTCACACATCACCTGAAGTTGGTGGCTGTGGCCGGCGACACTTGGAATTCCGGCCTCGCGCGTCGCGGCGGCCGGCGACGCCGCCCTGTCCTACGGGCCTCGCGGTCGTACGCCCTACAAGACCCATTGGCAACCTTCCCCTAATCCCTTCTGTAAACAATACACTGTTCCGTCTACTCTGCCTTCCCAAGACTTCTCCCATATCCTAAGAAACCGGGCCTCGAAGATTGTAGCTGTTAGGGTTAACCGTCTTAAACTTAACTCCTATAGGTTCACCCAACCACTAACCTAACTCCTCTGTCCTGCTCTGCCTAGGGTCTTGACAGAGGCCCTGACAGCCGTATCAGCTGGTAGTATGGGCAGATAGTATTTCCAGTAAAGACTGTCTCTCTTGTCCTTGCTGGCAATGCTATCTACGCATACTACCAGTCCTCAGGGGTGCCTGTGCTGAGTGGTGCCCCGCATGGCTCAGTTTTAGGTCTCATATTATTTCTTGTTTTCATCAATGACTGTGTTGG
The DNA here is from genome assembly GCA_036362985.1 of Ligula intestinalis. Classification (NCBI taxonomy): domain Eukaryota; kingdom Metazoa; phylum Platyhelminthes; class Cestoda; order Diphyllobothriidea; family Diphyllobothriidae; genus Ligula; species Ligula intestinalis. Next base: position 25,188,379 of record JAYGXS010000003.1, on the reverse strand, counting down.
GGACCTAGAACCTGGTATCATCCTGTTCACTGACGACATAAAATTGTGGAAATTTGTTCAGAATACGGTGGAGGAAAACCATTTGCAACCAAACTTGAACAGGCGTTAAGACTGGTCAAGGCACTGGTTTATGCCCTACAATGTTACGAAATGCCACTTTCCCCCAATCGGCAGTTGCAGAGCCTCAAGCCCGAAGATGAATTTCTTAAACGGTACAACATTGAAACAAGTGGACAGTCAGAAGGACTTGGATGTGTGGAGTACTTTCTCATCAAACCAACGCTGAACCACACGAAGGCGGTGAAGTCAGCCAGATCCATATTGAAACTGATTAGGCGAGCCTCTATGAGGTTTGAAAAAGACTGTTTTTCCAAAATATTTGCAAGCTTCGTTCGGCCGCACCTAGTACTCGCTATACATGCATGGATAACTAAGACTGTCAAAGACTGTACTGTCTTAGAGAAGGTTCAGAATTGAGCCACAAAAATGACCAAAGAGATGAAAACACTGCCCTATAAAAACAGACTGTCGATCATCAACCTATTTCCCTCTCTTATAGGCAACTATGAGATCATAATCTTCCGCATTATGAGTGGCCTGGATTGTTACTGTGTCCACGATGATTTTTTTCTTCTGGGCTAACATGCCCACTTTCCGTGCTCATACCCCAAAACTACGCCGCGGCAAAACAAGAACCGATGGATACAAGTTTCTTCTGCAGTAGCAGAGCGGTTACAGCATGGAACCGAAGATGTATGAATTCATCTGTATGAATTCATTTAAGAGCAAACTGGGCACAGCGAAAACACCTTATTCATCAGTTGCACGCTAATCTATGCGATCGGACCAATTCCACGTGATTTTACTACTCATGATAAGTGTGTAGGCGTATATGTTTAAGCTTTTCGACTAGCCGACGGCTGCTCACCTTTCGCCTGGAAATATGTAAACGATCAACTTTTTTGAAGTTTTCTCCTGCATCGACGCATTTCATAGCCACTTTATCACCAATGGGAAATAAAGAGGCGTTCACCCATATTTCCCTTAATAAAATTAAAATGAAGTGAGCATCGTTAGTTGCCATTTAGAACGTATTCGCAAACGCCAGTCATTGCAAATGGCTTTTGTTCTGTAAAAATATAGCAGAACTGAAGTTAAAATATTTTGAAAACTTAACCATCCACCCACCGGTCTGCATGCGTCAAAACATTAGCTTAAATTAGAATATAAGTACATGAATTAATTTTATAATGCGGAATAGTCTTTTGTAAACAGATAAGTCTCAATGATTCACTGAATACGTCAAAAGGTTCCCTCACCTTTTTTTAGTTGACTAAGTTGACAACCTTTTGGTTATTAATGAGTGTGGTACAAAGAGGTTGGAAACAAAAACAAAAGTTGTTCCTACCAGAAGAAGTAAATGCGAAAACAATAAGCACTTTTAAATTGTTTAGTTGTCAGCTCCTATGTTTATTCCCGAGGAGATGGCATCACATCCAAGAATTGAGAGCGCGCGCTTCTTCCTGAGATCGCGTATATTTACACCTCAGCACACGGTAACAGTTCAATTTAAGTCACCAGACAGCTTATTCAAACAAACAAATATTTGCGCACGATAATTAAAATGACCCAATAGTGCCCAATTGGATACAATCGTCCACTCTATATAATATCTATAGCAGCTCTATAGAGATGGTATAGGAATTATATAGATACTATAAAGAGATGATATAGAGTTGACGATTGTGCCCAACTGGGCACTATTGGGTCACTTTAATTATCGCAAGCATATATTCGGTTATTCAAATAATTATTTCTACAATTTTTGATTTTTATACATTCTGCTTTTTAAATTCTTTTTTCTTTCTCCTGATATGCCCCACCCGTTTAACCTTTATTACCACCTGTTCCGTATTACAGAAGGATGGGGTTTTCACGTGCTGTTTGGTGACCTAAATTTTACTGTTACCCACCATACTAATAATAGTTTTCTGTGCAGATATACTTTTGCCCAGAGCTAAAACGTGGTGGATATATAACGTAGATTTAAGGCTAATAGAGTTAACCCTAACGACTGCGATCTTCTAGGCCCGGGTCCTTAGGAGAAGAGGGGAGTCATGGGAAGGCCAAAGTGGTGGGAAGAGTATATTCTGTACAGATGGATCAGAAGAATAGTAGGAGGAGATTTGACACGGGCGAGTGCAGGTCTGCACCCGAGCGGGGCAGTATCCGAAGAAATGCCTGGCGACAGTCACCACATTGAATTCCATGCGCAGATGGATTGAGGCCAACCTAATAAATGAGGCTAGTGTGCTAACACGGGAATCTCATTGGACGGACTGAGGTCAAGCTACTATGAATTGAGGGGTCACGCCTCAGTTTGCGCTTGGCCCGAGGCACGCCAAAAACTGCTCTCGCGCGAGGTCCTTTGTGCTGAGTGATCCCGTGTGTAACGTCATGAGTTAGGAGGTGAGCTGCAGAACTATTGCAAAGGAGTTAAGGCTAGGCCGGTTAAACACTAACTACTGCGATCTTCCAGGCCCGGTTCCTTAGAGGAAGATAGAAGTCGTGGAAGCCAAAGTAGAAGAAAATTGTATATTGTACAGAATGAGTAGGCGAAGAATTAACAGAAGGGTTGACTCGGCCTGGGGTAGAGTTCGACCAAGAGGAGCGAGAGAAAGAGAGCGCCGCAGCCTCGCGTTCGCTGCGCACCGGGGCGAAGGGCCGAGTGAGTTCCGCCTCGCCTTTTGAATGGGCTTGGTGTGAAGTGTGTTTCTGCCAGTGCTGACCACAAATCCGGCGCATACCAGTAATCAGTCGTACGAAAAAATCGATTGACTGATTTGACTGCCAATTCACGCTTAGTAGATCAGTCATCACAAGTGGCGAGGCGAGTCCAGTGTGAACCAGTAATCAGCGATGCGCCAAAAATCGATTGACTGGCCACGTTGACAGAGCAGGCAGAATGAGTGATCATGGCAGCGCTGGGGGGGGGGGGGCAGGTTCCTACGGAACCACTACACATATTCAACAAGAATTCTGATCTAAGGACGCCATTCGTCGTTAGCGCTGATTTGCAGTTCCACTGACTACAGTTAACTAAATTCTCGATAGAAGCTAGCTGTGCAGATTGAATACCACGAGGATAAGTTCTTCGTCTACCGTTTCCTACTTCAGTACAAGTTAAGGTCGATGTTCGAATATAATCTTGAGCCTAGTTGCTGTGACCTTGCATCTAATGTTACGCGTAGCTCAATTAAAATTGTGTGTATTCCTTAAAAACAGTGCTAACGCAGTGTGCGGATGACCTCATTTGCCTAATTCGAAGCGGAGTAAAAATGCATTAGAATGAGGAAAAGTACGCCAACCGGCGTACACGCGGATGGAGAGCAGACAAAAGAGATGCTAAATTTTAAAAGCCCACGCAGATGGAGGACAGCACAATGTTCACTATCTTACGCTAGGAGTCTGTTTTTTTCTAAAATGTTCTTACCGGTCGACAGAGCAGTAAATTGTACATGTGGAGTCTCTGTTTCTTCTGTAGAAAACGCAAACTACGGCTGTTTAGCCAGGATGAGATCCTACTAATCAATCGTTAAGTTAGTAGGTCAGTCATTAAAAACAAGTTTATACAAGATGATTGCTTAGGAAATCCCGCCTGGGCTTCTTGTTCCGTAAGATTGGATCCCATACGAGCAGTAGATTGGGCGTCTAAAATCTATTAAATTTACGGCGCACGGTGAGCCTCGTAGCTCATCGATAGAACGTTGGCTGCGCTAAAACCTTTCCCTACTGTGTAGGTTCGACTCCCACCGAGGCCGCTAATTTTTCACAATCGGGTCAAGTGAATTAATCAAGACTGTCAACCCCCCTTTCAAGTTTATACAAGGTGAGTGCTGTCGGGACCCAATCTCAGTACCTTGCAAGGGACGAGGGCCTATCGACGTAGGGGGGGGGGTCGGCCACAAGAATTGACTCAGAGGATGACCATGACAATTTTCCCTCGCTGACTTACTTGTACTTACTTGTACTTGTAACGGCATTCACCTCGGGCGGGTTGAGCCGGCATCAGTTTTGACGTTGACTGCATCATGAATCACAGCTGTCCAGGCGCGTCGATCTTGCGCCTGTTCACACGAGAGCACCATCCATTCACGGTTCCACTGGCGTAGGCCGTAGACGCATGGGCCGGAAACTGACGACAGATCCTGCTTGACCGTTGCTGTCCAAGTTTTCAGTTGCCCGCCACGACGTTTGCGCCAGGTGGGGGGAGGCGTCGCCACAAGCAGGTCACGAATCAGCTCACCATCATCACGCCGGGACGCATGCCCGAACCACCGAAGTCGTCTCTGAAGCAGGAGTGGAGGGAGAGCGTCCAGGTGACAGCGTCGGCGGAGATCGGAGCAGCGAATTCGGTCGACGTGACGGTGACGAAGGATGCGGCGTAGGCAGTCATTGTCAAACACCTCAAGGCGCCTTATGTCCTCAACACGCATAGGCCATGTCTCTCCGCCATAGAGCAGGATAGATCGAACCACTGCTTGGTAAACACGGGACTTTGTGCGTAGTGATATTTCCCTTCTATTCCATAGAGCGCACAGTCGGTAGAAGGCAGATCGGGCACGGTTGACGCGTGATACAACCTCGTCGACACCTTGACCCGTTTCCGTGACCAAAGAGCCTAAGTATCTAAACGAGTCGACCTTTTCGAGAGGAGCGCCGTCGAGAACAATAGGAGTGACAGATGTAGGGGGCACACAGGAGAGCATGACTTGGGTCTTAGTCGCGTTTAGACGTAATCCGATGGATCGGGCACGCTCATTAACCTTGTCCAACGCCTGCTGAACTGCATTACAGTTGTCGCCAAAGAGGACGACGTCATCAGCATACGCCAAGTCAGTCACCCATTTTGAGCGATCAAACTGCACTCCCGGGAAGTCATCCAGTGCTTTGGTCATGATCCAGTCCACCGCATAGTTGAACAGGGTAGGTGAAAGGGCACAACCTTGGCGGACGCCCGTCCTGACGCTAAAGGCTTCCGTGTCACCGTTCTGCGTCCTCACCCGTGTGGAAGTGCCACGATAGTATGCCTGCATGAGTTTGAGAAGCTTAGGTGGTAAGCCGTCCGTCCTCATTATGTTCCACAGCGAACTGCGATCAACAGAGTCAAATGCGGCAGCAAAGTCAATGAAGCATAGAACAGTGGATTGTTGGTGACCCCATCTCAGTTCCAGTACACGGCGGAGATTGAAGATCTGGTCGGTGCAGCCACGACCTGGTCGAAATCCACTCTGGTTTGGGCGGGTGCGCTGGTCTCTCGCAGTTTGGAAACGTTTGAGAAGAAGAGACGTGAATGTTTTCGCCGCTACATCGATAAGGCTAGTGCCTCTGTAATTTCTGCACGCTCGTCTGTCGCCTTTTTTAAACAAGGGGAGGATCACTGCTTTTCTCCAGTCAGAGGGCACAACTTCGCTGTCCCATATCTTGGCAAATATTTGTTGTAGCCAGGGCCCAATAACCTCGGGTGCACATTTAAAGAGCTCCGGCGGGAGGTCATCCTCACCAGGTGCCTTGTTGTTGCGTAGCCTCAAGAGAATGGAGACAACTTCCTCTGCACTGGGTGGCTCTGTGTTGCACTCATACAGATGGTGGGGATCGTCCGCATTGGGCGACAGGTCAGACATCACAGGGGGATCATGGTTAAGGTGGTCACAGAAATGCTCGCGCCATCTCTCTAACCGGTCATCGATCTTAGTGATTACAGCACCGTTGCGATCCAGTAAAGTCTCGGAGGTGTTCCCCGAACCTCTGCTGGCCTGCTTTAAGAGTCGGTAGAGCTTGTGGGTGTCACGTCTGGTAGCTGCTCGCTCCGTTTCCGTGGCAAAGTCGCTCCAGTAGGCGTTCCTATCGGCTCGGATGGCCCTTGTCGTTTGGCGCCGCAGCTCTCTGTAAGTGGGGGAGCCAGTGAGTCTGGCTCGGCCGGCCTCCTCAGCTAACTCAAGCGTGGGTCTAGTGATCCAGTCGCGATGTCGCCGTCGGGTTTTGCCCAGATGGGTGTATGCCAGCTCTGACATCGCGGCCTTCAGGGACTGCCACGCGGGCTCTGGGTCCGCTCGGGCGTCAGCGTACAGGCCGTCGAAACGGTTCTGGAGTGCTAAGTGGAAGGCGTCGCCAGCAGAGGACATCAGCTTTGCAACATCGATCCGCTGTGGTCGGGAGGGTCTGTGAATAGCTCTCAAACGCAAGCGAAAGGTTGCCCGCTGTAGGACATGGTCCGATGCATGAGCGTTTCCTGTATCAGCACCGCGGTAGGCTCGAAAATCCAAGACCGAGCTGGTCCAGCGTGCTCGGACAAGGATGTGATCTATTTGGGCCTGGGTATGCCCGTCATTTGAGTACCAAGTGACAAGGTGGTGGCGCGGATGATCAAAACGGGTGCTTGACACAACGAGGCGGTTAGACGATGCGAAGTTGACAAGGCGCTCACCGTTGGCACACTGCGCTCCGACAGCAAATTTGCCTAGCACATGACGGGTTCCAGCGTCACACACACCTGGTCGGGCGTTCCAGTCACCGGCAATGACGAGTAGATCGCTTCTTGCGATGCGGTCAACTGTTCGCTGGAGGTCACCGTAGAAGTCATCTTTTATGCTGTCATCAGCAGCCAGAGTAGGCGCATATACCGAGATGATGGAAACGTTGACTGGGGCACTTTTCAAACGGACCCAAGCGATCCGCGGTGAGACAGCCTCCCACTCTAGCAGACTCGAGTGAAATTCATCGGCCAAAGCTATAGCGACACCATACAGTCCAGAGTTGTCGGACACACCACTGTGGTAGAGATGGTACGCAGAGTCAGTTCTTGGTACTTGCAGCAGTTTGTGGCCAGTGCCAGGTAGGCGGACCTCAGAGAGACACGCCACACCAACACGGTATTCAGAAAGGGATTTGGCTGTTAACAGTTGGGCGCCGTCATCCCTCAAAGTTTGAACATTCCAGCCTGCAATTCGCAATCCGGCATCAGCTCGCAGATTTAACACCCGTCCCGCGATGCCAAGAGGATGGGGCGCGTCGGTTCCCGCGGACGCCGTAGCAGAGATCGTATGTTGCGTATAGTTGTGATTCATGAAAGTGTAGAAAGTCAAGAAAGTCAATTCCGTGTTTCGTGGAGAAAAGGGGATTGGCGCTAGGTCCCCGGTCTTGCTCCCCTACCAGAGCCCCGTTAGCCAAGCAAAAGCAAGTTTCCGGCGCGCACCAGCTTGGAGGTGGGGTTGGATTTTACGCTGACGGCCGGCCGCTGTCGTTGGTGGTCACATGATATGCGTGCGCCCACAGCCGCGATCGCCGCAAAGGCTACCATACCAATCGCCACAACCTGGGGGCTTGAGGCATGTTCGAAAGGGGAGGGAAGGGGTGGAAGGTGGCGCAGACTGACGGCCGGTAGCACTTTAAGAGGTCGAGGCTCTTACAGTCAACCATAATACGTCCGGACAAGTAAGCTTAGCAGTATTTTTCTGAAACATGTAACCCATCCCTTACCAACGTTGATATACCTCCACCTTTTCTCTCGGCGGGACAGTTTAAATCCGGGTATTGCAATATCCCTATGGCCAGTCTGTTCGAATAATCATTTTTCTGTTATTGAGATAACGCTTCGAAGGCAGTCACATATACGTGGGTTCTCAGTTAATCCATTTTTGAGCGAAGACTTTGCACGTTAGTACAATAGTCGCAGGTTATTAAGCCCACGGTTAATAGGCCCTGCCGCGTATTAAACCTAAATCAGCTTGGGACGGAATTTTACATGGCAAAATCTGCCGGCTACTAAGCCCAGTTGCCGGCTACAAAGCCCAGTTTTCCAACAGGATAGAGTGAGATTTCACAAAATTCGAGGATTTCTGGTGCCTGGAAAAGGACATCAAAGAGCACTTGCGAGTGAAGTTTCCTACAAAACAACCGACAAAACGTGTCGCAAATCATTTTTGTTTTTGTTATTACATAAAATACAGACAAAAAGCATTCTTTTCTTGTACATCACCAAGCTCTACAAATAATATAGTGCGTATGTAATGTATAGTGCTTATCCTGCGTTTACTAATCAAGATCTATGACTCTTCGGTTAATGCGCCCACCGCTTATTAAACCCAATTTGGTCTGGGCCCGAGGTGGGCTTAATATCCGGCGACTACTGTAAACATGAATTTAAGCCTGGAGTTCAATGTATTAACTTTGTAATAATGCATTAAGCAGTGTGGTTGACGCACTTACTTGACTTTTCTACATATCCATATTACTAACGAGTTGCCTATTGTGAACATTGTGCTCTGTCTGGTTGATATTTCTGTCTGTGAATCCTCAGACTAATGTAAGCCTCCTTCACGTGACCCGAACTGAACTGTCGGCATCCATTCTTGATGAGGGAAGTTTAAGGAGTCTAGCCTAACCGAAAGCCGACAACCCTGCAAGCTTTCCTGAGGCGTCTTGCCGGTGGCCGACTACCACAATGATTCCTTTGTTAATGCGGACTGCCTCCAAGGTCATATGCCTTCGCTGGTGACTGCACCCACGCGATGACCTTAGACCTCTGGACCAGGGACACACGCACGCGAGTCCACGCGCGTGCCCAACTAGTCGCACTTCCTCAAGGGCAGGTGACCCTATTCCAACGCGCCCAATCATGTCACAAGCGAATGCGCTTCACAATAACTTATAAGTCACTGTCACATCTCAGACAGCGAGTTGCAAAACGGACTGACAAGGACGACACCAGGCTGTCCCATTGCCGGGCTTCGCCCCGAGGCGGGACATACAACGCGCTGGCTTTACGCCAGCGACAACAGCCACCGAGAAAGCAACTCCGGGTTTCGTACACATTAAACTCTCCTCCGGGAGGCTTCCACTTTTACGCCCTTCTTATTGTGTAATTCCTTAGAGATTTAAAGGGGCGAAATTAAACGGTGACATACCTTGATGCCACCGTTTCAACTAGAAGAACTTATAGTAAGTTAAGACTGCTTGTGCTTTTAGTACTCAGGCAATTTTGAAAGAAATCTGCCTGATTATGCCTGATCTATCCGGCCTCGATGATATCATGGATTGCACCTCTCCACGTGTGACGATCTGCGGCAGCGGGTCTGCCAAGCTCAACTCATTCCATCGTACAACAATGGAGACTGAATACCGAAGGTCCAATGACTGCTTCCATGCCTCGGCGAACTGTCTTGAGCCAAGTATTGAGCTAACCTCCTGTTGGACCACTACAGGTGGACACTAGAATCAGATCGAGGGCAGTATAACTGCGTTCGTGAGGCGGACGACGGAGAATGTGCCAACACCACCATAGTCGACTTTCTAGTGCTGACTTCCTCATTTGAAACTCAAAGGATTGTTCTCAGTCAGCGGTGGTCAAATACTCCCAATGCTTGTTCATCTTCCACACGCAAAGCACCACAGTACTAAAAATCGTATTAATCAATATTTGCTCTTTGAGGAGTATGTGGCAACCAGCTTTGTATTTCCACCTAGTCTTTCTTATATTACATACCTACTGGCATTATTTCAGTAGGCCCAAGTTAACCCTTTTCATTTCGTTCATTTTCCGAAGGCCCTTCAAATAGTTTCCACTGGGATTAGCGTTCGGCTCAGGAAACAGGGGTTAATGTTTCGAGCTATTGTTTTACAGTCAAGCTTTTAGACATAGAATCTTAGGATTAGATTTAAGGATTACGGTCAGAACTATCGGACTTACTTCCACAGACGCGCTCAAGGGTCCGATGCTGAGTGCTAAGGCACAGATGCCAGCATTGGCATGTATTGCGGGCTTAACCATATTCAGTTCAAGAACACGTGACTAACGCCTCCTGTGCTGACTTATTATTTGCAATTAATGCCTTTTTTAATGATTCTCATGTTACCTTCCCCTTTTTAATTTACATTTTTTGTTTCAGGATATTATTTTTTTAAAATCATTTGTTGTTTGGGTTGTGGTTATATTGGTTCCAGTTTGAAGGCAACCAATTTTGTTATTCCACATTTTTAACTTGTGAGGTCGAAGTTTCAGTGACCATTAGCTGACTTAAGCAAGGTAATGACGCTAATGCGTGTTTAGTATTCTTCTTCTTTGCCGCACATGCTCTCCACCATTTGTGTAGCATTTGTGAGGCCGTGGCTTCAGAAAGATATTGAGGTTCTCGACGGTGTACATCAAGGTGCTGCAAAGGTTGTTCATGGGCTCAAGAATTTAACGTAAGCTTAGCACCCAACTGCACTGAGCCTTTGTCCCCTCCCACTATAACCAGAGCAGAGGTGACCTTATAACAATGCTTCAGTTGCTAAGGTGACTTGCTCTGGATATCAACTTGAAAAATATGGCACCAGATTCGAATCTCAGACGCACGATTGCCAGCTCAAAAAGAGACTGTGTCACCCTAATCAGTGCTCCTCTTCTTTCTCACAGAAAGTCGCTCATCCGCGGAATTCATTATCGATGTATGATATGCATTCCCCGATGTGAGCGTGTTCAAGAAATGTCGGCATAAAAAGCGGTTAAAGGTAATTCCAACCTTCTCAAACTCCCATCTAACGGTTGCTAAGAGGAGTCCCGACACAATACCACTACCTCGGTTTTAATATATCGTTTGCTATCAGAAACTTTTATCTGGGTGGCACTTACATACTGCGAATTTGGTGAGTGTGTTTTTCGCACATTCTCGTACCGATAAATTCGTTTTGCAACTTAACTACACTGTACGCGTACCTGTAACGTTTAAGGAGAGTTTCTAAGAACTTTCGCCATTTACCCCAAATATTTTGATTGGTTGATTAACCATTCCCTATACCAGGTGTTAATGCCTGTGTAATGGTCCGAGTGCACGAGCAACGCTCAAACTTACCCCTCTCGCAACTGGTAGCACTTGAAGGCAGACGCTAATGCGGTTTAGCCAATCATCTATCTGAGACAGCCTCACACATGACCCCGCGGAAGGTGCTTGTGACGACTCTCGCGCTCTCACACTACGGAACCGGCTCCCTCGCGGCCGGATGTGCAGTAGACCAACAGGCAAAATCTTTTCACCCATTCACCTAGACCATTCCTTCCACCTGGCGTCTCACACCTCGATCGGTGCAATCGATTGACACGTGTGCATTAAGGAAGGCGAATGGTCAGTCACATTTATTTGACACGAACAAGAGATCAGACACCACGCTCTAACGATGAAAGTGAGCGAGCTTTTGAAACTTCATCCGGAATACACTTTGGTCCAAGAAATTGCCTCTACTTCTTCTTCTTCTTCCACCCCTATAACATTGCGCGCGTTAGCGTAATACGCAAACGTGCGCTTTACGCATACTTGGTTGTCATTGGCTGGGATAATTACGTAATCGATAGGTGATTGACTTATTGATTTTTTGCATGCTCTCACGGTCGGCCGACGCGCGTCCACCGCTCGTGAGTGCATTCAGGTGTCATAGTGGCGCCATTGTGACGTGGCGCAATCTGCTGATAACACCTGCAAGCGAGCTCTCCTTACTGTGACTGCGAATCCGGTAAATCTGTTGTTTTATGCCGTTTTATTCAGCATGTGGAAGCGACTTCTGCCTTGTAAGCCTACTGCTATCCAAGTGAGCTTCAGGTTAGCAGGCGCTTTATATAGCGACCTTTCTATTTCAGACATGTCGCAGTCAAACTCTCAACACAGACGATCGAAAAGACCAAGAAGGGCCCCACGTGCCCATAGGAACAGTGAAGAGGGGATATCATACTCTTCTCAGTCGGTAAGCTAAGTTAATTTTACCAACTTCAGGAACTGAGCGTACTAAGTGAATCCAGTTCGGATTCAATGTCAAGGTCCCCTTCCTCACGTGCCGGTTAGTACTCACATGAAAAATATTGCCTTCTTAGGAGCCACCCACTAGCACTATCGCAGACATCGGCACCGTGCACCAGGTGTTCCTGCCGATAAGGATGTGCAGATGGAAGTGTTGATTCACATCAGACTGGTAGTACGGAGGCTAAACAGCTTGGAAGTGAGTGTTCAGCGAACTGAAACTCATTCGTGAGGCTCAGCAAGCAGCAAATAGTTCCACTACCATAGCCAATGATGTACCCCCACCGGTCTTCAGAAGTATTCACTCCAAGGAAGACATGAACGACCTACTGAACGCAGCTGAGGACGCGAAAACGAGACATCAACTGGTAGGTACCATTTTACATATTAAAACTTCCAGGTTGCACACCTCTCAGGTGTATGTGGCGGGAGTCTGGCTCTGTCCGCCGATAGGGGTTTCAAAGCCCTATTTGCCGATAAAGTAACAGATTGGTTAAGTTTTCATGGGCGCTTGGTCCATCAAGCATCTTTGAAAGACTCTCAACTATATCCAGTTGTCACCGGTAAGAACAGAACTTTTCTGCTTTGACATTTTTCAACGCAGAGGTACTCGAACAGAGAGGCCGAGTTCTCAATGTAGCGAGGATTGAGATACCGAAGACGTTAAAACTTGCCTTCAAATGTGCTCAAGATCGGCATCAGCGGCATAGTGGACGGAGTTCACAATCAACAAGCCACATTAGTGAGTCAACTTATACACTTATCCTTGTCATTCGTTGTTATGTCAAGTTTCCCTACATACGTCTAAATTTACTAATCTCCTCCTTTCAGACATATGACGCAATGATAAGGACGATGATGCGTCAGGGCCGTGCGCTCTACCAGCACTGTCCGTGAACTCCCTACTGCTGCGTTCGGGTAGCCAGGAATTCTGAAAAAGCGGCCAAAGAAACCTATTTTTTGTACCATAATATTTTTAAAACCGCTTTTCATATTACTATACATACATTACTAAACAAACAGTCTTCAAAAAAGTAATATTTCGCTACGTTTCGAAAACGTGGGGGTCTTTGGCGGGAAAGGGGGTAACTCCTGTCCGGATTAAAAATTAAATTTGATTTTTCGAGCTTCAAGCGCGCAAACGCGGCAAAAGCGAACTCGATTTGAGCTCGATTTTTCAAATTAGCGAGCTCGAACGAGCTCGTTTCGAGCTCTTTTTACTATTAGGGTGGGGATGATGTAAAGAAGGTTTTTCTATTAGCTTAACTCGCAGCGTCACCTTTACTTTTGTTAGAAGGTCACGTGTCCAACCCTTACAGAAAATTATAACCGCGCTCTTAGGCAAATAAGCAAGAAAAAACAGATACAGAGTACTGTTTTGACGATATTTTCAAGCAGGAAGTGCCGCTTTTAAGGAAATGCACAGTTAAATGATCTCACAGCTTATGGGAATAAATCAGAGAGGACCCAAAGGCAGAACCTTTGAAAATGAGAAATAATTCCATGAGAACGGAAGCCATAACTGTAGAGCGGTCCTGAAAAATCTGTGATCGAAAGGAATTGTCCTAGCCTGTTCTCTCACCACAAGTGTTCAATCCTGACTGCCTTGACCTGAAGAAAATGAGAAAGATAAAGGCAATAGGTATTCAACTGCACTAGCCGGTTCCGAACATATTGGGTTCCCTTAAGTCAGAAACGGTTGACACTGCCCACAACAGTAGCAAATATTCGAGTCCCAGGAAGCAGTTCAGAAGACGAAGATGCGATCACTGGAACAAGAGTTTTATTTGCCTGACGTTTCGGATTCCGTCGGGAATCCTTAGTCATAGGTAATCGTACACAGGTCAACCAGTGCATGCGCAAACGAGAGAAGAAGCCAAGTCCAGCTGGCCTAAACGTTTGGCGAGCTCTTCCGTACGTGAAGAATGTATCGGAAGCAGTCAGCCGTCTACTCACCCCACTTGGAGTTGGAGTTGCACACAGGCCGGAAGCAACCATCAGGCGCCGAGTCATGAGGCCGAAAGACCCACTGCCACGGCAGGAAACGGCTGGAGTCGTTTACCGAATCTGGTGTAGTTGTGGACAACGCAACTACGTCGGAGAGACTGGGAGATTACTTCGGGCGCGAATGGCCGAGCATGCAGCGGCGGTGAGGAAGAAAGACGCCAACTCCCAGGTTGCAGCTCACTCAACGGGACCCGACCATATTTTCAAGTTTGCCGAGGCCGAAATCCTCGCAAGAGGGGACAACCGCGTGAGCCGCGAGCTGCTCGAGTCATGGTTTTCAGGCCCCCAGTCCATCAACAAGCGCAACGATTTGGCCTTCCCCTACGGTGTACTGAGACATTTCCTGAGCAAGAGAATCAGTCACGTGGGAAGGACTGGGTGCAACAACAACTCCGACGGCAGCGGGCATAATTGTCACGCAATTACCAAACCCGCATCCGACGCGGACAAGAACGCTGTGGCAATTAATGACCAATCACCGCACCAATTAAGACCTCAAGTGGTGACTACAAGAACTGACAATTATAGTACGCATGCGGGTGACCGCTGTGAACTATAAATACCGTGCAATCTGTGCATGTATCACCCCTTATCTGCGCATGTCTCAGACCTGTGTACGATTACCTATGACTAAGGATTCCCGACGGAATCCGAAACGTCAGGCAAATAAAACTCTTGTTCCAGTGATCGCATCTTCGTCTTCTGAACTGCCCACAACTTCTGGCGAACCGCAGCTTACAAGACAGTTTTGCCTATTTTATGGTCTTTTTCCCCAATAGGAAAACTTAATTCAGCCTACATACAACGAGCGGTGAGGGAAACAATTTTCATTTTATTGCAAGCAAGCCATAAAAGATACCTATTTCTGCAGTCTTTAGCCCAGCGCGTGCCCTAATTAATAACCTTTGGATATCCCAAGTCCTCAAATCAGGATTGACAGGGCTCTAAATTATAGATGGTGACTCAGCTCATGAAACATTGACTGAAATTAGGAAATTTGTTTTTTCGACTACTCGTTTGATTTCAATAGCGCATTTATTTACACTAGAAGATAACAGAGACTGAATATTCAGTGAACATTTGTACGATGCCATTCCGCAAACGCCTCACCTCTTCAACAATTCATTTTTCCAAATTATTTCTATGCACTTTTGCACAACAAAAGTGATCTGTAACAATGTTTGCATATTTCATAAAAACTTATGCATTCCTGTACCATTTCAATGGAGTTTTTAAGGGCTTCGGTCATTTACTCCAAATATGCTGACTGATACTGACTGAAGTAAATCATTTAAAAGCGGTTTGTCATATTACACATCGTGAGGCATAATCTCTAGATAAATCGGATATGCCCTATTTTTTGCCGCTTGTGAAAATTCGACGTTTAAAAAATGACCACGTTTATGCTATGCATATTTTTATAAATTCAAACATATGGGGGCAATCTGAAAGCAATGTGGTGACTTGTGCGTGGATTAGTTTACAGTGATAGTAGACTTTGGCGGCACCTACCACACTCTCTCTTCCCTCAGACACCTGTTCCGGGTGTTCAGATAGAGTCAAGAAGACCGTAAGTGGGATCAGGCGCAGTTGTCTAGCACGACCGAAGCCGTCCCTACGCATGCTATCATGCTTCCCATATTCGGTATTTGCTAGGGAAGCGCAACCCGAATAACGCCTGCCGTACCTTGATCGGGCTCTCCTATTGGTCCAGCGCATCTACCAGTCAGCCCGCTAAGGAGAACACTGTTTAGATAACCCCAATTGTGCAGAGTAAAACTATCGACAAAGGCAAAGAAGACTAGAACCAAAATTACTGGCGTATGAACAGTCATCGGCCAGCCATACCATCTGAAGATGTTACAAGTCCTGAGGTTCGAATCCATGACCAGTTGGTTAAAAGTCTAAAGTCCTAACCATTGAGCCACAGGCTCGTTGTCCTAGCGGTTGTTATCAGATATATTAATATTGGCACAGTTGTCGCCGGTTATTAAGCCCACGATTAATAAGCCCAAGGTTAATAAGCCCAGCCTCGTATTAAGCCCAAGTCAGTTTGGGACGGAATTTTACACAGCAAAATCCGCCGGCTAATAAGCCCAGTCGCCGACTATAAAGTCCAGTTTTCCAGTAGGATAGAGTAAAATTCTCAGCTCTCTGCGTGCGCAACTGGTTACGTGTCGAAAATAATTTTTCGGTTTTTGTTATTAAGTAAAATACAGACAAACAGCATTCTTTTATTGTATATAACCAAGCTCTACACATAATACAGTACGTATGTAATGTATAGTGCCTATCGTGCGTTTGCTAATCAAGAACTAGGACTCTCTGCTTAATGCGCCCACCACTTATTAAGCCCAATTTGGTCTGGGCCCGAGGTGGGCTTAATAGCCGGCGACTACTGTACTAGGCAGGTCACCTATGACATTAGTCACCATGCGGCTGTTGGCGGGGCTCCAGGGTGAGCTCCAAGGCAAAACGCGACAGGTATGCCCGTTAACGCAATCGCTTAATCCCAGCACGCCTGTGTTGACAAGTTCTATATAAGCACCTTTATTCAGACACTTGCCCTCCCCCCTGAAAGACCAAAGTGGCTATACTGTCTAGAAGTAAGGGAATCGATACCTTCTCATTGACGACAGACTCAAAACAGGCCTGGGCGCTAGTCATTAACTGACCGACCCTCATGTGCTTCCGTTCCATTCCAGTCGTTTGCGTCTGCCAATGCTGGATACGCTTGGTTCGCGTATTATGACTTAACACTTTGACTGCGACTCCCAAAATAGCCTGTATGCCCTTGGTGCAACGTGTTCAAGCCTGAATAACTTCAGTTCTAGAGATGAAAGCGAGGTGGGAAGTCGTGCACCGCTCTGCCAAGTGAATTATATTTTTTAATGAGTGTACCACATATGGCGCTCGTCACAGTCAAAGCGTTAATAAAAAAAGCCACCCAGGAATCTTTGATTATCATTTAGTAGCAACTAACATCATCGTCTGGGCCCAAGAATGGTAATGCTAGGCCGTTGAATGAAACAGAGTAACTTTATAAGTCAAACCAGACTGAATTCAGAGAAACTGGGCAACAAAGGAAAACAAAGTATGGTGATCTGTTAGGAAATGCAGCTACACAGGATTAACATAGGTGTGAAGTAGGCGTACAATTCACTTACGAAAAAATGCTCCGCCTTCGGACCTCAGTAGTGGAATTCGTATTGTGCAGGGAGCCCAAAAAGAGCATTTCAGACTGCATCGATACCCGCCGTGTGTCAACGCTATTTTTTGGGAAGATGGGCTCCTGTGTTTCAAGGAGTATTCCACGAGCCAGAGGTGGGGCCTCATCACGCATGTCTTCGAGCATGAAGTGACAAAACTAGAAAACAATAAGAGCTACTATAAATTGACGTTTTAACTTACCATACTAACAGGCTAGATACTTGCTATAAGGCCCAGAGACGTGTTTCGCCGGTATTCTGCCGCTGCTTGACACAGCTGCTAGGGGTCCGGCTCATCAGTGGGTCCCCCGCTTTCCCTATCTGCTTTCTGGTTGATATACCGGTTTAGAAAGTTCAGGTTTTGAATCTCCAGAGAAATAAATTTCTGATCGCGGTATATATCAGTATATATAAGGACTTTAGGTGAAGACCGAAATTGTAAGTGTATATTTGTGTTGAAACCCGTCAACCCCAATAAAATATACACCTGCTGCCACAGGACAGTCTTAAGTAGTATAAATTGACGTTTTAACTTAGCATACTAGCAGGCTAGGTACTTGCTAAAAGGCCCAGACGCGTGTTTCGCCGGTATTCTGCCGCTGCTTGACACAGCTGCTAGGGGTCTGGCTCATCAGTGGGTCCCCCGCTTTCCCTATCTGCTTTCTGGTTGATAAACCGGTTTAGAAAGTTCAGGTTTTTAATCTCCAGAGAAATTAATTCCTCTGGAGATTAAAAACCTGAAATAAGAGCTACTGATGATCAACAAGTAACAATTAAAGTTGAAATAACACATACAGTTATCGAGAAACAGAAATGTGAACACTAGACTAGTATAGGTACTGTATTGGCAAAACAGGCTCGGGCGAAAGGATCGCAGTACCATGTAAATGCTGGCGAGCGTTCTTCAGCGTTGTTTTTGGGGTATTTGGAGCTCCCAATCGCAAACGAAGACCTATTGGTCGGAATTAGACAACGATAAAACACACGCGGCATCGCATGCAGAATCTACTGCAAATACTTTTAATAAAGCTCGCTGGTATCAGCTGACACTAATTTTAGGTGAGCCACAGTGGCTCACGCGGCACGTTCACTAGGAAAACCCTCAGCGGTCTTTGTTCAGTTCGAATTCAATTTTCGAAGTACTTTTTTCTAGTTTTTATTTCGTTGTTCTAGTACTGTCACCTACTTTGACAGAGGATAAGGTAAAATCCTGGAATAGGAATACCCCTGGTAGGCAGGAGCTCTGCGATAATTTCCGGGGATATCTGTCCGCTTAATAAAATCGGTGACTGTCTCTGTGTCTGTCTCCGTTATCATTGGTCGCCGGAGTCGGCTTGACACACCTTGTGCGCCTTCGACGCGCACATGTTAGTACCACGATCACTTCGTCGGCACGCGTTCTAGGTCACCTGTGCGTGTCGGTCTCTACGTCGCTCCGTCATTCTACCGTGCGCGTGAGGATTCAAGTGACGCCCGACGTGAAATGCGGATGTGACTACGCCACGGGGGGGGGGGGGGGGGGACGGGGAAAGGGTCGTCGCTTCCAGGCCGTCACGGCCGCTTGAAAGGTCACCCCGCCAATGTGGCAAGGGCTATAACCGTGTTTGCACAGCTGCTTCACATTCACTCACCGTAAACCAAGCATCCAAACGCCACCGACACCGTCTCAAGAGGTCGACACCTTGCGTCCTCACACCTCCAAACAAAACTTTAGACGATGACCACGGGACGACCTTAATTATCGGACTCATTCCCCTCTCACCCCCCCCCCCCCCCCCCCCCCCCACCCCCATTTCGCTGGTCCCCAATTATGACTAGAATCTGAGGCCCATGATCCCTTTACACCTCTCTCTCCCTCTTACCCCTTTGTTACTACTGGATGGGTTGAGCGTAAACCCCTTGACCTACTATCACTTGGACCTCCCCCTTTACTTACGCGTAAGATGTCGCGGCCGGTTGAAAGACCGCCACCACCCTCCCTCCACAGCGATGCGGCTAGCTCTTAGGTTAGGTTGAATGGCCTACCACATTAATCCCTTCTCTTTCAATCAAACCCGTACAAACTATCATTATGGACAACAGTGATGACGTCAGGCATGTTCTGAACACAAACAACTGGACAAACGATGATGGGCTGGTGACTGAAGGTAACGTTGTAAACTTACTTCTTTTCTACCTTATGTTATTCTGTTCAAAATAATAACCTATTCGTAGGTTCTACCTCATTAGGTAGAAAAGGAATTAGAGCAGCCGCGAGAACACAAGTTCAAACGAAGGAACAGAAGAAACTTGCCAATGTTAATAGACGTTCGCAAGAAACACAGGCAGAGAGATGGCTTCGCCTGGAGACTAATGCCATACGTCAGCGATATCAACGCGCCCAAGAAACCGAAGATCAAATGCTGCAAAGAAGACGCGAAGACGCGATTCGCCATCAAATTAACTTCTCCCAAGATACCGAGGTCCAAACCCTGCTAAGGAGAGAGCTAGGTAGGTTAAGATATTCGCAACGTCGGCAAAACGAATTACCCAGACGTAGAACTGCACGTCTGACTATGCAAGCATCACAGAGAGCGGATCAACGCCCAAACGATGCTGGAAACTCCAGTTTGCAACCAATTCCCATACGGTTTGGCGACTCTGGCTCGTCGGTTGCTTCCATGAATGCTCAAGTGTGGGACAAAGCCTCACTCAATTACATCCCAAGTCTTGGTTATGTGGAAGATGCAAATGTATCCATTGGGAAGATGGTAGAAGTTTGCGGATATCATTAGGCGAAAAAATGGACCAGTGAGACCATCGGCATGTGCTGTTCCAACGGCAAGGTTCTACTGAATAACTTCCTCCCACTACTAGAAATACTTCAAACCTTGCTTGCTGGTAATAACGACGACTCGACAAATTTCATTTCGAATATTAGGAAATACAACGGGGCTTTCCAAATGAAATCCTTCGTTGCCAACGTTGTTCGTGAGGTTATATTTATGCCTACCTTTAAGGTGGAAGGCCAGGTTTGCCACCGGATTGGATCGTCACTACCTCCTCCTGATGGCGAGCCGAAATTTATAAAAATATATTTCATAGAAGACATAAACCTACAGACTCAAAGCCGATCCCGAGTGTACCCAGGCTTAAAGCATCATATAATACTGTCCCTTCAAGACATGCTACACCAGCGCAACAGCTACGTTAACAGGTTCAAGTCCGCCTGGGAGATGCACGCTAACATGGACTTCACTATTGTCATAGATGCCGATAAACGTCCTCGTGGAGAACACCAACGAAGATTTAATGCTTCCGCATGCAAAGAGGTGGCCGTCATTATGTCAGAAACACAGCACGGCAACAGGCATATTGTCTTGAGAAGGAGGGACAATAGGTTGCAAAGGATATACGAGACACACCGTTCATACGACGCCTTACAATACCCTATCATGCATGTTAATGGTGAAGATGGTTATCGCTTCGGTATACCTAAAATTGGCAACCGTAAACAGTAAGTTGTAAAGCCTTCTTCTCATATCACTTTATAATTCGGGAACGAACTTTCAACCTACTTTGTCGATTCAAAACGTTTTTCCTGCAATTTGCTGTCGATATGTTTGCCAAAATGGAAACAGAACGCCTTTGCTATTTCCGCACACACCAGAAAGAACTTCAAGTGGACAACTACATCCACTTTAGAGACAATATCCTTTCTGATGGTGGTAATGGTGCTGGTCGTGGTCAACTTTTCATCTTGCCGTCAAGCCACACTGGGTCTCCTCGCTATATGCATCAGAAAACCCAAGATGCGTTGGTTTACGTTAGGCATTATGGTCGCCCGGACCTATTCATCGTGCCCTAAAATTACTAATGAGTTGTTCCTCGGTGAAAAGCCACAGGATCGCCATGATTTTTCCGCGCGGGTATTCCAGCTTAAGTTGAAAACCATGATGAGACTCATCACAAAATTCAAAATTTTCGGTGCTGTTCAGTGTCACATGTACACTGTTGAGTGGCAAAAGAGAGGATTGCCCCACGCTCAAATTTTGATCTGGTTGAAGGAAAAATTGCACTCTTCCGATGTCGACAAATTAATATGCGCAGAGTTGCCGGACCGATCCATTGACCCTACCCTGTTGGAAACGATCAAAACTCAAATGTTGCATGGCCCATGCGGTCAGATAAATCCTAACAGCCCTTGCATGAAGGATGGGAAATGTACCAAGAGATATCCCAAGCGATTTCTAGGTGCAACTCAGACTGATGGGGATGGTTACCCTCGCTATAGAAGGCGACAACCTGAGATTGGCGGATTCGAAGCAGTTATCAGTGAAAGGCGAAACGGTGTTGTGGTAATTTATAACGTTTGGATTGTGCCGTATTGCCTCTTACTGTCAAAAGTATTCAACGCCCACATCAACGTTGAATTTTGCAACTCAGCGAAGTCCATCAAGTACGTCTGCAAGTACATCAACAAAGGATCCGATGCCGCCATGTACCCTCTCAACCACCGCAACAACAATGATGAGATTACCCAGTATGAAATGGGCAGATACATCAGCAGCAATGAGGCATTCTGGAGAATCTTTGGTTTTGATATCCATAACCGCTTTCCGGCCATTGAACACTTAAGCGTCCACCTGGAAAATGGCCAACGGATTTACTTTACGGAAGGATTCCTCTTGGATCAGCTGCAGAATCCTAAATATACAACTTTGACTGCTTTCTTCAAATTTTTCCAGCAAGATTCGTTTGCCCAGACACTTTTCTATATTCAGATCCTCTCATACCACACATGGAATCGAAACAAGTGGGCCCGACGAAAGGTAGGTATTCCAGTTGACGGACATCCGGGCATCAAGTATGATGTGAAAATGGGCAGAATGTACACTGTTCACCCCTCTCAACAAGAATGCTTCTTCTTACGAATGCTACTCCATGAAGTTAAAGGTCCAACATCGTTTGAAGATGTAAGGACGATTGACGGTTTTCTGTGTTCTACCTACAGAGAAGCCTGTGCGAGGCGTGGTCTGCTTCAAGATGATAATCAGTGGGAGAACACTATTGCTGAGGCTGTCGTTGCTAAGGTTCCTTTTCAAGTACATCGACTGCCTGCGTTGTTGATCAGAAGTTGTGAGTTTAACTGCCCCCATTATCTATGGTTAAAGTACAGAAATTATATGTCAGAAGACTACCGACATCAACTACAGTTGCAAAATGCCCATCTTCCCGTAGACTTCAATGCCGCCATCTAAAACATAGCACTCATTCACATTGAAAACACCTCGGGTGAAATGGGTGGAGAGCAACTTGAAGGGGATGGATTTCCTCCTTTTGACAGGAGCATTGGGAATCAACCTCCAACTGAAATTTAGCGGGAACTTTGCTCCAATGTTACCGAGCTGGCAGCATACGTGGCTCTTTAAAAACCAAGGATGGTGGTCGATCAACTTCACGCATTCAACACTATTATTGACAGTGTCCATAACCGAAGTAATGGCGACCACGCTTTCTTTTTGGATGCGCCCGGTGGAACTGGCAAAACGTTCGTCATTCAGCTGCTTTTGGCTGAGCTGCACAAAGAAAGCAAAATTGTTTTGACTGCTTCATCGGCTGGTATAGCAGCGACGTTACTTCCAGGTGGCCAAAATGCTCACAGTACCTTCAAGCTTCTTCTAAGGTTACCTGATGATGGCACCGCAACATGACACATAAGCAGAGCTAGTGGATCATCTGAATTGTTGAAACGGTGCTCAGCTATAATTAGGAACGAGTGTACCATGGTCAACAGAATTGCACTGGAAGCGGTAGACAGAACGCTGCGTGATGTCACAGGAAAAAACGTTCCGTTTGGTGGCATCACAA
Source organism: Ligula intestinalis (assembly GCA_036362985.1). Lineage (NCBI taxonomy): Eukaryota > Metazoa > Platyhelminthes > Cestoda > Diphyllobothriidea > Diphyllobothriidae > Ligula > Ligula intestinalis. Next base: position 25,165,485 of record JAYGXS010000003.1, on the reverse strand, counting down.
TGGTCTTATCTGGTGATTTCCGCCAGAGACTACCGGTGATTCAAAGGGGTACCACGGGCGACCAGGTGAAATTCTGCCTAAAATATTCACCGCTTTGGTCAACGGTGAAGACATTAAAACTCACGACCAATATGAGAGTTCTCCTGCACAATACCCATGAAAACGACGGATTCTCCACCAACATCTTGAAGATTGACGAAGGGAAAATTGACAGCGATGATACCGGAAACATCCCTATTAATTTGGTTGCAAATTTGCTGAGCAGTGACGAAGATCTTAGAGACAAAGTTTTCCTTGATCTCAAGAATAACTTTACCGACGCAGAATGGCTATGCGAACGAGGAATTCGTGCTCCGACCAACAAATTCGTCAATTCCATTGACGACAGAATTAGCCTTCTTATTCCAGGTGAGGAAAAACTGTACAAATCATTCGATACGACGGTTGATCCTTCCGACTGTCTTAATTATCCAGTTGAATTCCTTAAAAGCTTGGAAATATCTGGCGTTCATTCGCACAAACTGGTTCTGAAGGTTGGCGCGCTAATTACGCTGATGAGAAATATTGATACACCATGGCTATGCAATGGCACTAGGCTAATTGTCAAGCGACTGATGTCATACCTTATAGAGGCCACAATTATGGCCAGTTTTGCAAAAGGGGAGACTGCTTATTTCCCCCGCATTCCTATCGTGCTATCTGACACTCCTTTTAATTTCCGACGACTTCAATTTCCCGTGAAGGTTTGCTTCGCCATGTCCATCAACAAGTCCCAAGGTCAAACCTTCAGGGTGGCTGGAATTCACCTGGAAGAATCGTGCTTTTCCCACGGTCAGCTCTACGTTACGATATCTCGGGTTGGCTCGAAAACCAATTTGTACGCATTGGCACCCAACGGCGTTACGAGAAATGTCGTTTACCCAGAAGCGTTAGTCTGACGAATCTACCTTCCATCTCCTCACGGTGCGTATTGATCCTTATTTCCTGCCTTCTCATGATCCCGTATTTCTCTCTATTGTTTAATTTCAAAATTCTGCTCTCTTAATGCCCACATTTACCACTTTCCACCGCATACATACTTATTCAATCGCTCTTATTTTAATGCCACCTGTGGACACGTTTGTGATGCAGTTGGAAAAGCATGAAAAAAGATGTTCTTTGTAATGATGCTAGACTAATTACATTGCCGCTCGGCAGCAAGTAAGGTTTGCTACCAAACTTCTCTGACAGAAATTTCCTTTAAAAACCATACGGCTCGCTACTTTTCAGTACTTTGTTTGCTTAGGATAACTGTTGACGATCATTGGGCTCCCGTGCTTCGATATCTGGTCGGCAGACCCGGTAACCAGCAAGGGTGTACGATGGACTCAACTCCGGTACTCGGCGATGTTCTCGTGCTCATTGCGATCTTCCCCTCATGTGAACATTAGGTTATTGATCAACCGCGATGGCCTCCTCCTGACATGATTCCAACACTTTCAGCAGCAGGATATCCGATTTACATATACCCGTCGCCTCCCCCCCCCGGCCCCAGCCACACACTCGACAGTTTTTCTCCTCAAAATTCCGCAAAACGGCATTCGAAACTTGACTTATGGAAAATGCCTAAGGAGTTTTTTTACTGTCTTCCCCTACCCAACGCTGATCCATTTCTGGCAGCGCCACAGGTTCTGCATCATAACTATGTACAAAAAGGGAGTTCAAAGGTATTTACCTATGAATTTCCCAAATTAAGCTGAAATTAACTGGACATAATCATTTTAAGAAGTTCTCAAAGGCGGTTTGCCTACCTAAAGGCCAACAATATGTAAGGAAGCCCAAGACGAAGCCGGGCTTCCGCGCTAGTAAGTACTAGGGTTGAGGTTAGAGGTAATTTTAAGTTTACACCTAAGGCTACCGTTAGGGTTAAGACGAAACTAGGGTTCGAGTTAGACTTCAGTTTGGAGATGGAGTTAGATTTAATTCGGGGTTAAGGTGAAGGTTTAGATTAATTTTAGTGCTTCGATTACGGAATATTGGGTTTTACCGTGTTCAATGGAGTGCATGACTGAATCTCCCTAATGAATCGTCAACAGAAAGTTATAACAAATAAGGGCAACATTCCCCGTTAAACGCCTAAATTCTATCAGTCTCCGGAGGCTGAATCTGTCGAAAAGGTATCCCTTCTTCGAGGATAACATTTAAAATTTATACAATTTGCTACTGAACGAGCGCAAGAACCAATAATTTTTTGCACAATTTCTAGCAAATGTGGTTGAATCTATAAGGGCAATGAAAATCAAGACAAAAGGGTCTACTATTTTAGTAGCCATTTTTACGAAATATATTTTTTAGACGGTCGGAAAGAAGCTCGTGTAAAAGTCTGACTAACATATCTTGTGATTAGGCTGCACGATAATCGATATAACAACGCTAGTTAAGCAAGTTTTTCGAATGGAAACGGCAAATTTCAGCAGTTTCGGTTGATGTTTAATGAAATGGAGAATCGACGACGGGTTAGGTCGTATAAAAACTCCGCCTCGCAGCCTCGTAAATTCATGTGGAGTCACATGCACACCCACACACACACACACCCACACACACACAAACCGTTGCTTGAAGCCGGCTTTTTACGCTGTAACACCCTTGCAGCCGTGGGCATCGAGGGTGTTCTTACGTACGCAAGCAAGTGCGTCCAATTGTGCATAAGCACGCTATTAGAGAGCACAGCAGTGCATAAATTAAGGAGGTGCGATACCCGCGCGCGTCAGCGCAGCCTCTACGGTCTCATGGATGACTTTTTACAAACTAACCTCAGCAGCACCCAATGCTTTTTTCGATTTCAAAAGAAGTACTTCTCCGGAAAAACCACGAGCCCGTGGCTCAGTGGTTAGGGCGCTGGACTTCTCATCAACAGGTCGCGCGTTCGGGTCTCGGGTTGGGTATGGCTAGCTAATGACGGTTAAGAAGCCAGAAATGGCCAGTCTAGTTACCCTAGTATTTTTTCGGTAGTGTTCTCCAGTACTTCTTCTCTTCAGGAACAAACAATCAGCGGCAATACGGTGTCATAGTCCTCGGGGGGGGGGATAAGATTGGGAAGAAGGTATCAGTCAGACAGGCGAATACAGACCCCTTCCTTATTTCAGATGGGCTAGCGCTAACTAGCAGCATAAGCACCTGCCCCCGTGGCATAATCTTACTCATAATTTGGCAAAACTGTCTTATAGAGCCACCTTAATATGGGAATGGCATGGACTCGGTCCTGCTGTCTTCAATGTCATTGCACGTCCGCCTCATGCATTGGTCTGGTCGTTCACCTACCAATGTATCCTTCAGGAGCTGGCAACCCAGTGCCAGCAGCATAAGCACACAACAGAGACCACAGCGTCCACTGCCTTCGCATATCCACATGTGTCTAGTAGGTCACATGCACATGCAATGCTGACACATCCAAAACATCCTGCGCTCCAATGAGTACCTTCATCTGCCGTCCTCCCATCAGTGTGACAAAAATATCCGCCTACGCCGACTCAGCAACTTCAAAACCATCATGAATAAAATTGAAGTAAACTCGGTTCCCACCAGTCATTACTGTCACCGCACTGTCAGGGCCTGCATCGGTTTGATCGGTCACATGCGAAACCAACGCACAGACGTTGGCAAACCAGTACCAGGGGTGGGGTCCGACATATAGTCACCGAGTCCGTTTTTCACTGTTCCTTTTTTCACTGGGCCTACTAAGCCACATGCGCCTCCACGGAAATCTGGGGTAAATCAACACGGGCTCGAACCCCATCATCACACAACCTCTTCATCAACGCATACATTACATAAAAACGCCCATATCGAAACTCTACAGTGGAACCTCTCAAAAAGGAGAGAGAGGGTATTCGCTCTTTGCCTTTCATGTAGTTTCTCAGCTTCATGCCAGATGTGTCGCATCCATAATGATATGAGCAAACTCTAGTCAAGTGTAGGCTATGACCAAATGATAGATGAAAGGTGTAGTGGACCATAGACCCAAACTGTATGAGCTAAGGTTGGAACCGCTGCTCCTTTTATTGTTGTACGAAATCCTGCCTAGTTGTGGACTACGATCTGGTGGTGTATAATGGAGTGCATGATCTACCTAAGTGGGTCGCATTCTTTAACGACTATAAACGTCCTTCCAACAAAAATGAAGACAAGCGGCGCAGCTGACGATTGCTCAGGCCTTTACCTACCGATATAAACCGAAAGCAAAATATAACTTCTGCTGTATGCATTTTTCAAATTGCTCAAAATATTAACGATAGAGTTCTGAGAGAGCAGCCACTACTTCTGCTTTCATTGGCTACAGGTTAGGAGACCTAAGGTATAACACATGAAAAATTAAATATTCTGTTACTGGTGTCTTAAGGCCAGAGATTCGTCGAAGAATGCTGTACATTCTACGAACGGTCTGTTTGTAAATTTGAGGAAATGACATAAGATGGATCGAAATGAGCGGGAGACAAAATTCAAGCAAGTAAAAGGCATCCGGCTAACGGCACAGTGCAAGACTTGCCTGCATATCACGATCAAATATTTCTTCCAGTTCGAAATCGTCCGGATCCTCCCCAAAGGGATTAATAAGAGACTCTGCCACCTAGACAAATGAGAAAAGCGAAGGGATAAGGGGGTCGCTGGAAAACAAACAAAATGACGCCACAGTTTTGTCGCGCATCAGACAAGACCATGGAAAATGTTGGATGTTCCGATTTCCTATACTCAGCTGGACTAGAAAATCACAACACAATTCGTCACGACATATCGCCATACCTGGCTATCAGGTGTGAAAACTTATCGGGCCTTCTGGTTGAGGTATCTAGGTGAGGCTTGAAGGAAATCATACCCTGCTTATCTGTGGGAACATTTAAACGGTTTGCGTGATAGCCCTCGCGACATATACTGGGCTGACATGCTAAAAAAGGCACGCAGTAGATACACGTGAATAATATTGGTGACATATCAGGGCACGATACAATTTATTGAGGATGCGCATACGTCAAACTTGAAGGTGGTGGCAAGACTAGGCGGCGGCTGACGCTGGACCAGCCACCTTCACCCGACTCCGACTCCGCCTTCAGTCTTTTGGCTTGGTGATGAAACTGAGAGCAAAGGGGAACGTAGTGCAATAGATACCGCGCAAGCCTAACATCAGTAGTGCCTAATTTTACACCCTGCTTTAGGGCACACGGATGATGTCGTCAGGATCGGCGGTCGTATTGTCAATTGAAAATCCTAATGACATGTTTAATTTATCGAACTTGGATATACTTCGGCTTTGCAGTTCTGTCAAGCATACGAGTTATTTTCAAGATTTTAATTTTCACGAACCCCTCCTGCCATTGTGGTCTGTTGTGATCCTCAGGAGAAAACCAAGATCGCAGTGATTTGGCGTGTTTCATGGCTGCACTGGCCCTAGACACCTCCGTAACCATGTTAAACCAAATTTAACCTAATACGTAATTGCATGGCCCAGAAACCATGGTAGTCACACTTTTCGTCTGTGCAAATGTGCCGGCGATGAGCACGCAATGTGTGCGCACACATTAATTTGAACCAATTTTTTGCCGTGAGCGCAGGTTGGATTGATTCTACGTAAACGAGAGACAAGGAGATCAAACGTGATCGTGTTCCGATCGTCGGCTAACAAGTACAAATTCCTGTCTCGGGCAGTTTGACGTTGGAGGGAGCTGCCTGGTCAGATCCTTGGTCAAGTAGGAGCCTAGGTTAAATAGGCACGCCAATGAAGATAAATGTTAAAAAGACGACATGGTCGATTCTCGCAGAGAAAGGGAAAGGGGATAAGCGGCCTGTTGCTGGGGCTGCTCCGCAGCAATATTGATGAGCACCTATACATCAATGTAGATAGTCCCAGTCGAATGCAACAAGACAACGAGACCGCGGCCCAATAGTTAGGGCGTCTTACTTCTAAGAAACAGGTCGCAAATTCGAACTTCAGGCGGTGCGACGCCTGGAGTTGGGTGTGGCTAGCTGATCACGGCTACTAAAGTAGAAATGGCCATTGCCGTCTCCCTTTTCTTTGACGGTAACGTTCGTCTAAATATCAAAATTCCCCTACCAATAACCACTGTCTATCAATTCCATTCCCGATTGCTTACTTAAAGCGACGTTAACGAAGGGATTTTCAGAAAGAAAACTGCAGTTTTTGATCAACAGGAAGGACAATAACGTCACGAAGTAAAACTCCAGGACTCCCGGCTTCTAGCTTGAAAACGGCTTGATATCCCGCTAACCAAGCTCACGCGCAGGTGGTATAAAAAATAATTGCCATAGATTGACGAAACAGCGCTCACTTACTTCGGAAAAACGCCTCCTTAAGCTATAGTTAGCTCCCATATCTGTTAGAAATGTGTTAGGGATTAGTAAATTTAAAGGAGCCGGCACAGTTTTTCACATCTGTCCAGTTGTGCACAGCCCAAATTCGCGCGGTGGATGAACAGACCTCTAGGTCACTGTCTACTCTCTCAAGGTCACATGGCGTGGGCGTCATCGCTCTTTCTATCGATGGAGTTCTGTCGCTTTAGAACAAATGTGCTTTCCTAAACAGAAGAAATTGTGTGCAAGTGTGAGTCCAAGAAATGCAGCAAGCACGCACATCAGTGCGACACTGTGGGAACAAGGATTGTGTGACGCCATAGAAAACTGCCATGTGGTCTTAATTAACCAGACTAGCTAGGTTTGCAACGCACCCAACCGGTCTGTTTTATGGAGGGTGCATTGTGGGCCTCCGAGTGTAAATGTGTAAATCCGTTGTTCAGTTGGTGTTTCAGACCGGTAGTTGTTTGACGGGTGCTTTTGAGAGAGTTGAATAATTTAACGATCAAATTTTGAAACACTTGGCGAGCCAGACAGAATACAAGCCAGTGAGAGATAGAACATGGCTCTAGTAAGATAGATTAGAAGAAGGCTATTCGATCGCTGGAAACATTTCCTTGTTTTGTTTTAATTGATCCAATTGTGAAAAAAGTCGCGGCCTCGGTGGGAGTCAAACCCACCTGCCATCATCTGCCAACCCCCCCCCCCTAACAATTAAGTGAGTCTACTAGTCATTCTAGTGGATTCTAGATGATTACTTAGGAAATCCTGCGTGGGCAGTCAGCTTGCTGTTTCGCAATGGTGGATTCCATACAACCAATAAGTTCAGCGAGTAAAAACGATCCAAGTGTGATTAAATTCACTGTGCACGGCGTGCGTCGTAGCTCAATGGTAGAGTGTTGGCTGCGCAAAAGTATTCCCTGCTGTGTGTGTTTGACTGCCACCGAGGCCGTGAGTTTTTTTTAACAATTGAGCCAACTAAATTAAGCAAATCTGCCAGACCTCTCTAACAATTTCCTTGTTTACCTGAGCTTTCGCTTCAGAGTCCAGACTCATTGCAGCAACCCAGGAGAAACACCACATGAAGTCCGACCTTTCAGCGACTACTTGATATGTAAAGGCTATCCAAAGGCATTCGTAAGCTGATGGCCTATGTGTTTGCCTTCGTATAACTCAAACAGACACAACACCTATGATATCGCATAGGCTGGCATACATTGAGGACGTGTCAGAGACGACCGAGCTCATTGCTGCGGAAATAGGTGTCGAAATTGCACACCGACTCTAAACTACCAGGCACAACAGGGTCATAAAAATCAAGAACTGAGCATATCCCAATAAAAATCCGGTGTAGTGAACGCATATCATGTCTAAACTGTCCCTTTATCTACACAGGTTAGGTTGGACGAATGCTGGGGACGCGTATGCACAAACACAAACTGGATGTGCAGCGGAGGGACAGATTATCACAAGCGGCTGCTCCTACCTACGGAATGCGTCAGGAGTTTAACTTCGCGGCCATCAAGATAATCTTCCACGCTAGAAGCCAGACCAGCCGCGAATTGATTGAAGCTCGGGCCTCGGGTGGGAAGTCAGCCAATCGACGAATCAATCTGGTTCTGGCATACAGAGACCTGCGCAGTCACCTGAAGGAGAGCGCAGTGGTTTCCGCGCCTATCAATAACTAAATCTCTGTTGATTGACCCAAGCCAACATCAGTAAGTTTGATCGTATATTCCTGCCACTCACCCATACAAAAAGCGAAGCGAGGTCAGAGAGCAACAACAAAACGTTAGTTATTGCCAGTTGGCGGAAAATTAAACTCGCCACCATGTTTAATATCAAGAGTTATCAAACAGCAAAAAAAATTACGAGCGACACCAGAAGGTTGAGACTTAGTTGGTGGTTGTTCCCCTAGGACAACTGAGTCATCCATTTAATCGCGCAAAACCGAACCGGCCCCCTAGATCAAAATCAGTATGTAGATAGATGCTTCGCGCTGACCCCATAGTTAAACCATTGCGAATGACAACGTCAAGTCCAGCAGCGGAGATTGACGCATTAAATTAATTTGTGATGAGACAGGCTTAGGCAGCAGCTTGGGTAAGAAGTAAAAGTCAAACTGACAGGATGCATACGTGGGCTCAGTGGGAGGACATTGTAAACTAGCAAACGTGATCGCTGAGACAACAGTTCTATTCTCCTGACGTTTCGAACCCCGTCAAGGATCCATCATCAGAGAATATAAGAGACGCTATTAAGTTTACGCATGCTACACGCAACCTGGGTGCTACTCTCTGACCGATTCGGGCCGTTTCTCGGGCATGGGAATAGAGGAGGTCAATAGACCAGCGCAATTCCTCACTATCAACAATTTGACAGGCTTGAAGCTGGCACGATGTGCTAAAAGCCGTGACTTGGAAGGTTGCAAACTGAAGGGATAACTCGGACAAAGCAGTCAGCCCAGTGTGTATTGTTTTATGTGAGTGGCTGACCACCATACTGACGGTCAGGCTACGATAGCTGATTCTCAATGTGGTCTGTACGACACACCCATTCAGTTAGGATCCGAGCGAGACGTAGCGGCAGGCTTTGGGACGGCTCCGGTCAGCCCAGCGATCTGAACTCTCTCTCCCGCTTCCGGTCTTTCCGACTTGGTCATGGCACCGGGTTCAGGTGGCGAGAGGAAGAGCAAGTGCGGTAGTCTCAGCGCAAGTCTACTTTCATTCTAATCTAAAGCACACGCAAGTCGGCATCTCAGCGTCACCTTGCAGTGATGAAGCGGTAGATTGCCTTGTATACAACATTCAAACTTTTGGGTGCTACTCAACATGTACCAGCTATATATGGCGCGCTTTGCTTGCACTCTAATGAAAATTCCTGCAAGGTCAGGTTAGGAAGGAGTAAGTGCAACCTGGTTAATATTCCACAGTAAGACCAAGAAGACATATCGAGCTACAAGCCTTAGCAGGTCGGAAAACGCCTGCTTTATTATAATAAAGAATACGTGGACTTTCCGTGACGATGAGTTCTACAGTATTGATCACCTTTTCTGGCCCGCTGTCTCGCATCAACCTTGTGGTCGAACCTGTCAGACAACCATTGATGGTATTACGTGTAATAGCATAGATCTAAGCTTGTCACAATATGCCTCAGGAGATGATAAACGCTTGCCGGTTCACTCTACCTAATTGTCAGAAATTTTCTTTGACTGGGCATGTCATTTTTATGAGAAAAAGTTAAATTGAGATCACCGAGAAGCGGAACCCCCAGGTGCAAATTCAAAATTGCAGTTTACCTACTAAATGCACATACCTTAAGCCAGCCCATGTAGAAGAGGAAACGAAGCATGCCAAACACGGGGACATACATATCGATGGAGTGATTGGCATAGTGTTGGTCCGTATCGAGAAATTGCCAAGCGAAAAGTGACGAGATGAAGTAACTGTGGACGGTTACGGTGGCAACCTAGGACGAAGGATGGTTGAAGAGTAAAGTCGGGAAAGTGAAGTTAACATAACATTGAAGCTGGGATTTCCATGCCTCGGTCTATATAGTCTCCCGACAGTTTGTCCGAAAAAATGCTTTCGGTGTAGTCTGGAGGAGGTTTGTGCTAGCATTAAATATATGTTTTAAGTAGTAGTGTGGACTACACGAATGACAAATTGCCCCAAAGTTCCAAGGTTCGAGACGCTAACTAAGCATACAGCTGGTCATAGGGATCGCTTTACCATCCCAATTTCAGATCTAGTATATTCGCCATAATAGGCAATAAGTAAAGAGCTAGCTTTGACGATAGCAACGTTAGGTGTTGCATTTTTGAGACTATGATTTGCATTCACTGCAAGATTAATTTGTTCTCAAAACATTGGAAAAACAGTTGGGGAAATGCTGAAAACGTAAACCGACAAGAAAACAAGCTTGTGATTGGCTCGTTGGAACTTTGGGCTTCTGGAAAACAGGTCGCGTGTTCGAGCCTCGAGTGGTGCACCACTCTGGGTAGGGTATGACTGGCTTATTACGGTTAAATAGCCTAAAATGGCCACTAAGTCTCCCTTCTCATTGCTTTACCCTAAGACAGGACGAGACTAGAGAGTTCCGTAACCGATCAGTAAAAATTCACTAACGAATGCTAAATCCCTTTATCCTCTGATATTTTCTGAAAAATGTGATTGAATTCGTCGGCAATATGAATAAATGCCTATTTATTCATTTTTATCGGTGAAAGAAATCGTCTTAAGTAGTCGAATTACTTTGAAATGGCAATTCAGAGTAATGTTCAGTTCGATACGCACAGGAAAAATCAACTGCAAAATTTTGGACTCTGGATAAATAACATCTTTCAAGTTGACACCGTTTATACTACTTATCGCGGGTAGCGGACGGTAGTATTTTCCAATAGCACTAAATTTAACTTATGCGTCAATTGTGCGTATTAGTTATTGAAAAAGAAACCGAAGCAATTCTTCTAAACGAGGCAGGTGGAAACAAAGTGCAATAGCCCTAACATAAACACTTATTGAGCATTCACCTACAAATTTATATCAGTTTTTGTCATCAATCTAACTGCTTTTGTGGCTAGAATATTTTTGTTATCAGAGATTGAGATAAAACAGTCACCTTCAATGCCTACTAGAGCTATCACTTCAGAAGTAACTAAAAATAACAGGTAAATAGAATCATACATTCAGTTACGCAGAAGTGTACCGAGACACAAATATATTCGTTGTATGCGCGAAATCAAATACATAATTACGCACCTGTGTGTATGCGAGAGGGGTGTTTATCCAGTCAAACATGATCAGTTTTTCTAGACCTATCCGAAAGTCCAGTAACTCAGAATTAATCGTTGCTACTGCCTGGTCTCCAATAATGCTACCCTCATAGCGCATTTGAGTGAGCAGGTCTGCGGCCCAAAATAAAGGTATTGTGTAGTAGGCAGGTTTACTGAATGGTGCGCTCTCCTGTAACACTTTCAACTCCTCACGAGTGATTAATGCTGAAATAAAACGTGTTACAATGCAAAACAGGGCAACCGACCTGAAGCGAGAAGCTGCTGTTCGGTGGAAAACCGACGCCGCAGCCTGGAGGAAATTCCACGAGTGGCGAGACAGAAGGAAAGGTTAATGTATCGCATGAATGTCCTTAGCTGATGTTTCAGCCGCTTGGAATTTCCGTTGGTGTGCGCGGCTAGGAGCATAACTAATTCGTCAGGCCAGGGAATGGTAACGAACTGATCCCACCAACGTCCTACTATAAGATCCACAAAGAAACCCATGACAAATCCGAGGGGAATCTGTTCGCCCATCGTAGAACATACCAGGCAAAACCCTTCAAATGCCCTGAGAGATTGAGGGGAAATAGATAGAATGTCGTGATGGAAAGACGTGTTAAACATGTAAAATAATTTGTTGAATTGATCATCAAGAAACTAATTTGGTTGACACAGTTGATTGAAGTATGATAGACGTTCATCTTTCCCATTCCAGAACATGAATTTCTGTGTGGCGAGTTCCTATAAATTATGTATCTTCTGTCCCGACATAGATATCTTAAAATCGAAAGAGCTCTAACGATTGTCAAAATCCAGTAGTCACTAGTACTCGTAATAAAATTTGGTTGACAGCAATGTCTTTTTACAGCTTGATTTGAGTTAACTGCACGCTTATTAAGACGACCGCGGCCAGGCTAGGGAGCCCTGCTTATGGCCCTCTCGGTAGGTCATCGAAGTTGAAATGCACAGTAGGTTCAAACACAGGTAGCCATCTTTCTGACATACAAGAGTTTACTAACCTCATCCTCAGTTTACTTTAAATGCCTGCTCAGTGCATGATTTTCTCTAAGGACTTTGGTGTCTATCGTGAGCAGACACAGTTGCACATCTTTGCAGAAAATTTCGGAGCCTGGAAAAAGCCAATAGATTTATCTTTGGGGTTAAAGACCCAGATTTTAGACTTTTTGCGGCTCTTAATGATTAACCTCAAAAATAACTGCAACACTAATTCAACAGAACCTATTTTAGATGAATAAATAAGTTTTCGAGGAACCAAGTTGTCCAGCAAAGCGCTGTTACATAAAACCAAGACAGCAATGACGGAAGACGTACCAAAGGCTCATATTCCTTTGACAAACTAAACAAAGGAGCATTCATTTTATAAACTTTAAAAGAACTGAATTCCTTTATCACGGGATTCAACGCGGTGTAGTTTTCGAAATTGCAATTTACTCCATGGGGAAAGCGATCGCTTTCTTCATCAGCTATTTCTTTTCAAACCCATTTCCTATATCAACGTAACATGCTCCCATTCTATTCAGGCGAAACGTGGGACTAAAATACAATGCCTCAACGAAAAGGGTTCACAATTGTGATATAATTCTGGGATAGGTGGAATCTAACACTAAAGATAGCTTAAAGAAATAAAGTTGGTCTAGCTCCACCTAGCCCCTCTAATAGATAGGCTGTACTGGCAGGGCCATCGTATCCTCGCATTTGTAGGTCCTTGTATAGATTCATTTCAGGTGTGCATCTCTCACATCCATTTTTGAATGTTTCTTTAAACAGAATAATAAACACCCCTGTATCAACTTTGGTTTCGACACAAAGTGGCTTCTTGGCTTGCTCGTCTTGAGTGTGGTTGAAACGAATAACTGCGCAGAACGCCCTTTCTCTCGGCGAATCTGTCCCACAATCGTCGGGTTGCTGGGCTTCCAAGTTTACGCATCAAAGCTACCTACAACAAAATTCCCTACAAGTCTATATACGGTTACTTCTGAAGAAAGATATCGGGAATTCCAGCAGGCTGCATCATTCTTTTCCTCATTGTTGTTTTTTCCCCTTTCCGTCATTTTGTTTATTGCCTAAAGTTATAGTAGTTTAGTCACTAATTCCTTCATATAACGTAACGAGATTACACATTTTTCTCGACTTCTGGGCTTTAACCGTAATTAATAATACAATTCTGCAGACATCGAGGCGCGAACATGTTTAAAATTCAATAATTGTGAAAACACGCAATGAGTGATCGGTACAGCCCTGTGAAATAAATACACGTTCTGCAGCTCTACACAAATTGAATTTTGTCAGCTTTAGCAGTAATAGTATAATAGAGGTATCGTGGTAACTCATGAGATTCGTCGGTGACGATATATGTATCGTAACCGAACATGCACCTAAATGTCAAACGGCAATAAGCAAACAATAAACAGTCACTGCAAAAAATATAATTTAAGTCAACTTACCGTCGCATATCATCTGGCATTATAAAACGGTAGGATATTGAAATCAGAGAATAGATTCCAATGAAAATAACAAATTCGCACCAGATATAGTAATACGCACTTCCCTTCCACCTAATAAAAAGTTACCTATAATATTTTAAGAGCACCTTAAGAGTAATTTCAAGAAGGCGAGAGGCGAATTTGTTGCAATTTTCGATGAATATAGAATTGTCATCCTCAGATATTATTAAAAACACGCAGTAATAATGTAAAGGTCATTATAAGCCATCGATATAACAAAACAAACATATATGTCCTTAATTGCCAAATCTTATTAGCATTCACGAGCACTTACACATTTTAATTCCGTTTTAAAAATTCTACAGGGGCAGTTATTTTATACTATTTTCTTCAAATTTGCTTAAAGCTATCTGCGGTACGCATGCAATTCCTCTTGCAAGGAGCGATCTAAGCTTTGAGATCTCACAGATCGCATATAAACTGGAAATTTTTCTGGACCATTTCGATATCTGTATTTGACATTAACATGATAATACTTTCAAACTTGATAATTTCTACATGTAAATCGTGATTATTGGCAACAAAGTTAGGCAAAATTGGCGTAAATGAAAATTTTTTACCTATGTATGCCTGAATTTTTCGCAGTTTCACAGGCTTTTTATAGTAACATGCGACTATCAAGATGCATGATAAATCGGAAACATCCAGTCATATAGAATTATGAATTTATTCCTGACCTGCTTAAGAAATTAACCGGAAGTGAGCGTATGCCCAAAATTATTGATATTTTGATACAGTCATGTGATTATCAGGAAATTTGGCAGATTTGCTCAATTTGAGTTGACTTATTAGCATGAAACATCGATCGTCTCACATTTTCACTAATAATGTTCACAAAGTACGACAAAGCGGAACCCAGCTGAAGATAGTTGAGCATTCAGAGAGTGGACAGTCCAAAGCAAGTAGGCATGTGGTTGATCATAGCACCATGCAAAAGAGGAAGTCAATCAGTCAGTATATTTGAGGTAAAAATAGCCTTGCGCCTTTGAGCTCCCTCTTTGTAACATCAAAATCTCAAGAATTATGAACAATGTTAACAAGTTTTCAGTCAGGAAAATATAGACCGTCACATGGTGCAGTGGTGTTTTAAGGTTAATTTGTCATAGAGTTCATAAAGAAAAAATACTTTCTCACATCCCATCGTCCTTGGGGCACATACAGTTTGAAGGGATGTTCCTGGCAATAAGTTGTAGTGGCGAGATGGAAAAAATCATCACGCATGAGAGCGCAGTCCAAGCCGCGCGCGGTTGGTATCAAATCTCCGCGTGACTGCCTATAACTCAGGGGATAGAGATTAAGCTTATTTAAGCGGATCTCATATGGTAATGAATCTTAGCCTTTCACTAATTTTGTAGCCCACCACTTCACCCTTTCAAGTACGTTATAATCCTGCCGCATCCACGGTCTCCAGACTTGAACCGAGTATGCAAGATTTGGCCTTATGAAGGTACCAAAGATTCTCAAGAAACAATCTTTTCGAAAACCGTGAATGCCCGCTTGCTGGCGTACCAAATTTAACTTGCAGTTAAGGCGGCCTTACAACATTGTATAGAAGGTTTGAGGTTGTCTGCCATCCAGATGCCGAGATCCTTCTGTATTTTTGTTACTTGGAGTGAGTAGGGTTGCGCATCATGGAGCGGATTTCGACTTCCCAGACGCGACACAGTGCATTTGTTTGAATTGAAGGACAGGAGCCATCCATGTGACCACAATTTAATCGAAAAATATTTTCGTTGAAGCTATCTTCATCGGCAGCACTCTTGATGACCTTCTCTATTTTTAAAAGATCTGCAAAAATGGCACACTCGCAGTTTAATTCCTCTATACAATCATTAACGAACCAGAGAAGCGTGTCGGTCCGAGTTCTGAACCTTGAGGGTTTCCGTTCTCGATAACTATCGGCCTTGATTGTTTCGCCCTGCACGCAGTTTGAAAATGACCAGCGAGAAAATTATCAGTCCACGTGAGAAGTCTGCCTCCGATACCCATCAGCCTCAACTTGTGCAGGAGACGTTGGCGTGGAGCACTGTCGAAGGCTTTCCGGAAATCAATGAAGGCCTCATGTACGGTTTCTTTTGCATCAATTGCCCTTGTTTAGCTTTGCATTGCATAAAGCAAGTTTAAAACTATACCGCATGTTTGTTCTCCCTATACTAGAATACTGCTGTCCAATTTTTGCTCTTATGAACCAGAATGACCGTTGTTAGATGGAAAAGGTTCAGCGAGTTTTCACTCGTAAAATATTTTCTGTTGCTGGGTCTGGTATTACTTTTACAGATAGATGTCAGTTAGCGAACATTAAATTTCGTTTGTTAAGAAGACTCAGAGCTGGTATATGCTTTCTGTTTCGCGCTAACAATAGTCCTAATCTCCCACAAATTAACGCTCTTATTCCGGTAGACCGACCTAACGCCACTCGTAACTCTTCCATGATAATTTTACTACCCCGTAGCTCCACATCTAACCGTTCTCGCTTTTTTACCACAAAATATGCTTTTATTTGGAACAATCTCCCACTCGAAATTAGGTTTCCTACTACATGATCGATTTTAAAAAGCAAGTTGCTTAAGCATTTAAATTTGGAGGAAATAAAGTAATTACTGTCTGTTTCCTCTCCAAACACGCAATTTGTAGATTTCGGAAAGGGTCCTCCTGGCATTTGAAGCTATTCCCAGTATACGGTGGTCGCTAATGATAGTTACCGCTCGGATGCTTGTGGACTCTGGAGTATGATTTCGAAAAGGGTCCTCCTGACATTTGAAGCTGTTCCCAAGACACGGTGTTCTTTAAAGTTGCTACTGATGGTTACCGCTCGGATGCTCGTGGACTCTCGAGCCTGGTGGGTCGCATCTCTGTGATGTTGCCTTGACTTCCACTCTCTTCGCCTGTTCCCCCGGATGACCTCTTCCCATCTTTCCGATATATTATTTTTCCCATGACAGTAAGCGTCCCGAACCCTCAATAGCAGGATCCCATCGAATCTGCATCACGTTATAACTTGCTACCCATTAAGGCGGTTTTTAATGCCCAGATAATTATTTTATAAGAGTTCGTTGTTAATCTGAACTATTTTTATTTTCTTATTCTCACGATAGCACTAAGTTTGTAATAAAAGTGCAACTTGGGCCTTAAATATACAATTTATTGATTATTTACACATAAACCACCCTCGCGAAAGCATACTGCGCATTCAACAAAATATTGTGAGTTTCACAATGCAGTAGTCGCCGGATATTAAGCACACCTCAGGCCCAGACCAAATTGGGCTTAATAAGCGGCGGGCGCAATAACCGGGGAATCCTAGTTCTTGATTAGCAAACGCAGGATAGGCACTATACATTACATACGTTCTGTATTATGTGTAGAGCTTGGTAATGTATAAGAAAATAATGCTGTTCGTCTGTATTTTACGTAGTACAAAATATGATTTGCGACACGTTTCGAAAAAGTGGTCTAGTGTCAGTTGTTTTGGACGAAACTTCACTCGCAAGTGCTCTTTGATCTCCTTCTCCAGGCACCAGAAATCCTCAAATTTCGTGAAATCTGATGCCTGTAGACCGCATCGCGCACGCAGAGAGATGAGAATCTCACTCTATCTTGTTGGTAAACTAGGCTATGGAGCCGATGACTGGGCTTATTAGCCGGCGGATTTTGCTATGTTAAATTCCGTCCCAAGCTGATTTGGGCTAAATACACGGCTGGGCCTATTAACCGTGGGCTTAATAACCGGCGACTACTGTATATCGTCAATTCCTTCTTGATGATCTGCTTCATTAATTTGCAGCATATGGAGGTCAGATCCACATGTCTGTAGTTGTTTGCAGATGCACGACTACCGCTTTTGTAAAGCGGTGTAATAGGCGCTGTTTTTTATAATCCAGAGGAAAGATTCCAGCATCAAACGATTTCTGACACATCATGGAAAGTGGTTCAGCCAGCTCTCTAACAAGTTTTTTGAACAATTTCGCAGGAATATCATTTGCCCCCCCACACATAATGACGTCCTTCAAAAGAGCCTCCAAGCTTTCTTTCTTGAATACATCCTGTAACGAATGAGTGAATATGCGACGCCGCCAATTTTCGCTTGCATTAATTATGACCTTTTGATCGCATGCGCGCTTTTGCGTGTGTTCATATTTAGTAG
This sequence comes from Ligula intestinalis, assembly GCA_036362985.1. Taxonomy (NCBI): domain Eukaryota; kingdom Metazoa; phylum Platyhelminthes; class Cestoda; order Diphyllobothriidea; family Diphyllobothriidae; genus Ligula; species Ligula intestinalis. The sequence continues at coordinate 25,147,700 of JAYGXS010000003.1, read as the reverse complement.
GAGGCATTTACGTACAGTTCGATACAAATTATAAGAGTAAAATAGGATCATGCTTTTGAATTTGCTATTTTTTGCGTCAAAATCTCAGGTGTTTTGCGTGATTTAAAAAACTAATGACGGCATCAATTGAAAGCAAACATAGAGTCACAGACTACACTAGTTTTTTGAAGGTTATGTAGCCATGGTATATGGACTTTAAACCCACGTTTGAATATGTCCATAGAATGATATATTACAAACGTCACGAGCAGGTTTTTTCGCTTTCACGACATGGTCAGAGAAAAAAACTTCTTTATATGCAAACTCCCTTTGGGCATGCACAGATTGAAGAGATGTCCAGGGCCATTAGTAGTAATGGTGAGTTAGAAAACGTCATCATCCAAGAGAGCGTAGTCGAAGCCACTTACCATATGAAAACTTGCTATGAAACCTCCGCGCAACTGTCTTCAATACGAAGGAAAGAGATGTTAGTTGCTTAGGCGAATATCGTATTACAATAAGACAATCCAATCAATTTTGCAGCTTATCTCTACACCGTTTCGAGTAGATTGTGATTCTGCCAATTGTAAGGTTTGGATGCCTGGGCTGCATATTAAAGACCTGACTTTTTGAATGTTCCAAGAAATAACCTTCATCAGAAACTTTGAATGCCCACTTGGTGGCGTTCAAAGATGCGGCATAAGCCACCTTGCAACATTGTGTAGAAGGCTGTAGGCTGTCATTTGATAAACTCCGAGTCTTTCTATGCTTCTGTTTCCCAGAGCGGCATTCCATTAAGATATAAGGATCGCGTATCGTGGATATGATTTTAATTTTCTAGACGCAGCAGAGTAAATCTGTTCCGGCTAAAGAAAAGAGGCCAAGTGTGGAACCACTGGTAATGTCGACGAGGAGTTTATTGGAAGTTTGCTTCGCCATCAGCGCTGTAAATGACTTTTCAGAATTTTATACCATCCGCAAAGAGAACACACTCGCATTCACATCCTCATTGACAGTCATTAATGAGCAAGTTAAAGAGGTTTCATCAAGGCACTGAGATTTTTGGGACGCCTCTAACTATTACCGTGCATCGTGCGCATAATCGTCCTTCACTGTCAAATTGGGCACGACAAACGAGTAAAGTCACGATCCACACAAGAAGTCTGTCTCTGATACCCATCACCCTAAACATTTATCAGAACTGTTGATGCAGAACACTATAAAACGCGTTCCGGAAATCAAGAAAGGGTGCCTATACAGCGCCTTTGCATGTAATCCGGTTGTCCAGTCTTGCTTTCCCCTTCAAAAGCCTATTGTGCATCAGCAAGATATTGTGGGTTTCGCTATAAGTCATCAATTACTTTTGGAGGACCTTCTCCATAACTAAGCAGCGGATTTATGTCATAGTGACGCGTCTGCAATTGGCGACAAATGGCTCATTACCGCTTTTGTGAATCAGTTTAATGTGGGCTCCTTTCCAGCCTGTAGGAACAATTACAGCCTCGAACAATCCTTTGCACAGGACGGATAATAATTTTGCTAGTTCTTAACCAATTGTAAATAACAGCTTTTTTTTAACCTTGTCCGAACATGAAGTTTCGGAATAATTGACGTTCAGAATGTTTCATAATTCGGTGGGGGGGGGGCGGGGGGGGGGGGATTTCAAAAAGCTAATTTAGTGAAGACGGACTTCAAGGGCTTAGAAAAAAAACAGGTCATGCTGTCATCGTCTCTCATTACAGGAATCAGGTTCTTGTTACGTGTGTTCTTACGCCAGCTATGACCTTTACGTGTATCGCACCACTACCTATTTGCTGTAAAGACGATCATGTAAGCCTTACACATGAATCTTGCATGCTGCGTATAACTTTGCAATTTTTACTCGATTGAATAGGGTCATCAGTGGTTAATGCGTGCAACCCTCAAAATATATGGCTGGTTGTTGAGTAATTTGCACTTCCGAACTGCTCGGTACAGCGATTCCGAACTCCTGTCTTTTTTTGAAAAGTAAACCTTTCATCTTGTTCCTTTGAACATTGAATGCCTGAAAGGCTGCAGTTTTGTTGGTTATGCAAAACTTCACCCGCCTTCTGCTCGTATTAATCTCTGTTTTCCATTCCCTGTTAGGCGTTCAGGTTCGCTGGGTACCCTACGCATTGAGAAAGTACACCAGCACTTCATTAGATGCAGCAACCGCCTCTTAAGTAAATTGCAATCCTGAGTAAGTTATCCAGAGAGAAGAAAATCACAGTCAGCTCTCACTTTGCAACCATTCCCTTGTTATCCTGGACCTACTCACAGGAACGTATTGCAGGATATTTTCGACCAAGCGGAGGAAGACAGTACATCTCGTATTTCCTGATAGGATCTATGGTGAATACGAGATCGAAGCAAACAAAATTTTGTCCTCCACGCACCGTAGCTGAACGAGGATGTGTTGCTCGATAATAACTTCAATTGCTGCCTTTAGCAGATCGCTATTGTAGGCATGGTTTGAGGACTTCGCAGCGTTTGTGTCGTGGTGAGGTCGTTCTCAACCGTCTCTAGGGTATATATTACTCTAGCTGGGCTGGTGCGACGATAGATTTAGTTGCGTTTGCGATTGAGTGGGACAAAACTGTCGATCTATCTGCATTGCCTTTTTCAATTTTTCTTTCAGCAGTCAACTTCACGAATGATCTATTGGTCTAGGTAGGCCAATGTGGTAAACTACGGTGGCCATCTGACACTCATCCACATGTAGGCAGGCTGTACGCGTCGACGCCCGAATCAGCTTACCAAATATGCACCAACAATGGAGAAGGAAGTTCTAAGGTAGGCTTTCCTCCACCCGAGCAGAGGAGGTTAATGTGATACCCCAAAGCAGAAGCAGCAACTCAAAATGTGCTAATTACAGCTGCTTGCGAAGCTCTGCATGCAGGGTTAAACGAACCGAAGTTTGCGAAATGTAATAGCTAACCGATTAGTTTGAACGGTTAGAAAAACGGTAGGTAGGGATGAAAGGGGGAGTATGCCACCTAAAAAAAGACAAAACCCATAGACGCATGCTGGAGAAATAAAAGTACACTTTGTGGACGAAGCTGACTGGTCCGAACGCGTCCAAAAATAGAAGACAGTGGATAAGAGTTTGGTGAATACCAGCATCCAACACCTAAAACCATCTGTGCGCTTGGATGAAAGAAATCTATAGGACCTTACTTAGCGTGAAGGGAAGATGGGTGGAACATGGTAGAAATGCCCCTATTCCCATGATGATTCAAATGCATAAAGCCCTTTCGCGAGCGCCCCGCTGCGGACAATATTGCCTGTTCAATTTTGACAGACTTATTGTCCGGATCATGTCCCGTACGTTCACCTTTAAATGCACCCAGCCTTAGTGTGTGAAGGACATGCTACAAAGTGCTTTTTCTGAGTGCAAGATCTCTCTGGCCGACTGGTCTTCTCAAATTCTCCCTTACGGGCTCTGTGTACCAGTCACGGGTCAAGACAGAACCCGTGTCCCCCAAAAGAAAATGGGTCAAGCCTTGGCGCACAGTTCAAAGCGAACCAAAGTCATTAGCTGTCGCGTCTTTCTGCAACATTAGTCCCTAAACGGGAATGAACGAAAATAAAGAAGAGGGCAGTATATCACAATGAGTATGCCGATCAAAGACCAGCCTAACGGTTAACGCTTGGTGCACATATACTGCAGAATTCCTCAACGTCTTCAGAATACTCAAAGGCGTGCAACAAAAGTGGTGACCGGAAAGGGCTTATAGCGACCTTGTATTCTAAGTCACGCTTTGTTCGCGCGCTCCTAATACATGTTTGTTTCTCGTATCCACTAAGCACGTGCGCACCCAAGTGTGTCAAAGGCAGGTTAGGGTCACGGATATTTCTGTCTGACCTAACTAGCCAACCACTTTCGAAGGCCAGATCAAGAGCCTGGAAATTAGTGCGCATACTGAAAATCTTCTAGTCAGCATTACTAATAAAGAATGGGCATTTCACTCCATCCCCGAAATCTGACGCAGCGAAAGCTTATGATAAGAAATTATTTGAAAAACTTCCATCTCAAACAGACCTGTCGTGGCGCATATTTTAAAATCGTTGCTGAAATGTCACCACGAGACGCACGTGACAAAGCAAAAAGATAAGATAGATTTGTCTAGCAGTCCACTTGCTAGCATTTAAGGCATGATACGTCTGCTTTTTCAGAACACCGTAATCACCTTCTAGTGAAGACTATCTTAGTTTAGCAAGTAGGTGCCTATACAAGCGGAAGCAGTATAAGTATGCTGTCTAGCTTCAACAAAGCATGATAAAATTGATGCGTAAAGCAATTTTGGCAACATGCTTGACAGCGGCCACCAGACAGACGCTAAAATATAATCCTAAGTTATCTTAAAAAATGCCACGAGATGCTCCAAGTCTGCACATCAACGGAAAGTCCTGACGACAGAGGCAGTGCCCAAACGGCTAGCCAACACAACTGTGCTCTCGCAACCACCGCTTAAACAAGCGTCATGAAGCCCCTGGCATAAGAATACTTCAGAGTATACGTTTAAAAATCTTGCTGTGTGGCCCTACAGTGATGAAAGACGAACAAAGACAATTGCTAGCCATTTCTTTTACCTCCCTCTGACCTCTGAACTCCCATAAACCATCTTCTCCATACCACCTGTTTACTGCTTGCTTAACATTTTTCAGATTCCATCTTTCGTCATATTACGGTCAAGGCCCGATTATATACAACCGGAGGCATGCGTTTGCCAGAATTTACTTCGATGTTGTAACGTTTGGTTTTGAGAAGACATTAAACCTGCTGCTAAGTCACATGCTTCCTTACAGAAAATAAAGCTTAAAAAATTATAGTGTACCGTAGCTGTCCGACAGACAGATAACGAAGACAAATATACTACTTGGCACAGGAATATACAGCGCACTGAAAAGCCTGAAAATAAACAACGAAAATGCCAAGAAGGCGAGTAGACTTACATAAGTATTAGGATGCAATTTAAAAGTAGACGCTCAAGGAACTGTGGGTTTTTGCGTGATGATTGGAGATATGAACATAATCGTATTTGTTGATTGCATGTGCAAAATTACATGAACTAAACGGTACGAAGTTGACCAATTTAAGATATCAACATTTTACTTATGATCATGTGCTATTAACGTTTTACCGGACTGATATTTGACCAGAATATCTAATTTTCCCGCTTTCAGTATTTGCAATACTTGTCGAAATGGGTACTCACTCCTTATTCATACGCTCAGCTTCATATTCTGCGAAAGATTTAAATAACTTTCACATCTGTTTTACCCTTTAGCGTTGTACTGTATGCTTTATAAAATTATAATTTGTTTGAGTTCTGCGTAGGTCTGAAAAATTATTAATAATTATTCAGCCCTGAATTCAGCCCTGCGCAGAACCGCGGCCGTCTTAGGACGAAAGCCGACCCCTTTAAGCAAAGCACTGATATGCGGTTACGCAAAGAAGGCATTTTTTGGGCACAAAATTGGGCGCACCCTCCTTGTGAGGCCTTACCTAAATTGAAGCCGCGTCTCTAAGGCTGAACATATGGGGAAAATCATCATTTAAGTTGCGCTTATTCTTTTTTCCGCCTGATTTCTAATGCCCCAAATCAATTTCTTTTATTTATCAGAAGAGCTCGCGGCAATTTAACTCCCCATAATAACTTAAAGAGGAATGTCGGCCGTTTTATCAGATTGGATCACTGAAAAAGATGCGTTTCGGGATTTGAAATCTCTAAGGTCTTACGTCGCGTTTCGATAGGTGGGCTGACAGTTTGCTTTCCTCGCGCAGTACCGTTTGTGCCTTTTGTACCTTTTGTTTGGCACATTCTGGGGCCATACCATTCGTACAGTAGATTAATTATCTCATGAAACATCAACCAAATCACTTAAGTAGGGATTGTTGCATGGAGTTTCATGCAGCGCAATCTCATGGTATTTCAGTTAATATTAAGTTACTCGTTTTTGAATGAGCTTCTTTCTGACCGCCTGCAAAAAGCAGGCCTACTTAATTCGTGTGACTTCCTCCATTTATTTTCAATGCTCTTAAATATGCAATTACATTTATAGAAAATATACGCAAAAATATTCTTTTTAGTACTCATTTGGTAGAAAAATACATCCTCTTGAACTTTTATGCTTGAAAAGTGTGTATATGTTGGTTGAAAAAAACAGTTTCCAACAATGCGATTTTTTAACACCGTCAATTGTTTATCGTATGCGTCAATTTGTTAATGTTGTCCTTAAATAATAGAATATAAGTACTACCTGAATCTTTGTAGCCGTAGGAAATGAACAATTCTCCTTAGACAGAAGTGTAACATTCGATTATGTTCAAAATTAGTCGGCAATAGGTGTTTGAAAACTGCAAGATACCTTTTCCTCAAATGTAAATCCGAATACGTAAATTTCTGATGGAATGGTCGGCCAAAGCAAAGGGAGACCGGAATGGCCATTTCTGGCTTGTTAGCAGTCATCAGCCAGTCATTTTTAATCTCAAGGGTCGGAAACCCCGAGATTTGAACACGGAGCCTTTGCTGATTGAGTTCAATACTCTACCACGGCACCACGGGTTCCTTGATTTGTCGGTTGAGATCGGGAATATGATGAATATATGTGCTTCGCCGATTTAGTAGAGGACGAATTAAGTTCCACTTTGCCCAGGAGCTCACAACGTGAACGTAAATTTATATTCAATTCACACGAGAAAGCATATTTTTGCACATGTCTTTGCCTTGAAGATCAATTATGGAGATACCCCCTAATTAAGCGATCATTTTTTACAGCGTGCACTTTTCACAGGCGGTTAGCAAGAAACTCGTTCAAATGGCGACATCTCGACATGCATTAAGTAGCTGAGCCTTAGCCTGCACGACAATCAATATTCCCATACTGTTTAGTGATATGTTCTCATTGAAAATAAATTTCAGAATTTAAGTTTACATGTCATGAGATAGTGAACCTACTGTATATCCCAAACTTCTCCAGATAAGAGTACTGTGACACTGCGTTCGCCGCCCCATACACCTTACCCTTTTCCGCCTTTCTATTTTCAGCTTCTTCTCTCCGATGACCGAGCGGCGGTCTTCATCGAGTCTGCTTGGAAGCCGTTCAGTTGCGTCACCGGCCCATGACGCCTTCTGGCCCCCTGTGTCTGAAGACTGTGGCGTCGCCCCTCAAACAGTTCCAGAAGTGCTGACTCTTGGCGTTGGCGGCGTGCATTTAAGTGGGAGGCAACGCAGTAGCCTTGAACTAGCGTCACGTGACACGGCTAGTCTGGCCTCGGAGGAAGTAGCCGCGGTGAACATTAGTGCTGAAAGTGGTCAGTATGGGAGCAGTCCCGTGCAAATACGCTGTCCAACTACGCCTGATGATTCTAGTCTCCAGGTCGAGGACGATGCGCCTCTGTGTAGCAGTGTAAGTTTTTTGGCGCTCTTTCAGTTTATTTGGTAAAGTTAATAAGCAATGCATTTGAAAGCTATTGATTGCATGCACGTGCGTCGTAAGCATCTGTAAACATACTCCGAAAAGTGCCATTATTAAAGGAATATTCATAAGATGTAAGCAGCATTACTTTTACTAATAATTGTTGGCTGGAGTTGGCGTGGTAACAATTCTGGTTGAGATTGCCGAAGAAAAACAAGGAACACATAATTATTCAAGCGTTTCTTGGAGAGCTGTAGGGATGTTGCATCTACGACTAATTGTTGGAAGTCATTCTATTGTTCTATAACTACAAATAGTTGCATGAATAATTAAAAAGGGAGATTTATTATAGACTCCTTCGTTCACAGCTTCATTGCGTGTCCAGATAGCTGAAGTAAGAGGTGCCACTCAAACATATCCCTATAACCAAATCCCATTTTATGCTGTAAAGTAAAACACAATCACCCCTTTGCTACCTCTAAAATAGAGAGAGTAGATTTAGGCCTTCCAGTCCTTCCATATAAGAGTGTTTTCGTAGGCCTTAAGTTTGCAAAGGCCAGAGTTCCGGAATATGAATCGGAGAACATATTTATGCTCACCGGAACAAGCTTTATTGTCTTTTCGTACTAGCCTTGTTGAACGACGTTGCACTTTCTCACAACATATTTTGTATTTTGCGAGCCATGGCCGTCCTCGATCCACACTTCAACTAATAGCATACTTTTCCGCGTTTGATTTAAAAAAAGTTCGTTCGATTTCCTTTGTGATCTTCGGTAAAAACTTACAAAGTCTGCAAAACCATTTCAGCTTTGTTTATTGTTGAATTTAAACCACCGCTTAGGACTCCGTGTTCACCACATAACCCATCAGCCTCCAAAGGTATAATGTACCACAGATTGCTGATCGACCAATCGACGTGAATCAATCCGTGCACTTGAAGTAAATGGTGGGAGCCCTTGTATGCGTTAAGAGCAAATAAGTTAACTATTTCTTGCCGGTAATTTTAGCAGGCAAACTGCATAAGACAGATAATATAAAAGGGGTGAGAACAAGGTAGAGAATTTGAATGCATTATGTTTCAGCAGAGTTGGCATGTGTATGTTAACAAAATGAACAATATTAACAATGCCTGATTAAATGAGGTTCGGAAAATACTGGTCGATCTCTAAAAGTGGTGTATGCAAACTCCTCTGAAACGTGATTCCCGTGGGGAACTGTAGGAAATATATCGGTAAAAAAATTGACTGAGCAAAAATAGGAGCGGTGATTTGTACAGCATAGGTTCTTTTTATGCTGGCAATTGTGTCCTCTGTCTTCATTTTTGGTTCCATTTAAAAAAGATCTTCGCAGCTGACATCCAGCTCAACTCACTTTAGCAACCGAAACGTTCTTATAGGCTCAGCTCCGCCCTGTCTATAATGGAGCGGATATAAATTAAAGGCATGGAGGTTGCTGTTCGTATAAAAAGAGGCTTGAGTTTATGAACAGTCTCTGCAGTACGATTTTGTACACCGCCAATAATACACATATCTTTCTCACACCACAGCCACCAAGCTAATACCCCATATTGTAGGTCCGGTTGTACACCTGCTCCGAAGATATCCGCATTAAATTTAACAACTGTTTTTTGTATTGTGCTCATAGTTGACACTGGCCTCGCTGCGACTTTGAAACACTGTTTTAAAAGGACCGCACTTCTCACTTTTACACCCTCTCTATTTAGTCCTCATCCTGGCTGTTTTTTATTGTTGTTTGCGCAAGATGGAACCACCAATACTTTTTGTCCTTTCAGGTCGCTGATTACGCGCACACCTCCAAGAAAGCGAAATCTGGCTTTCGACTGCCCTCTGCAAAGAAATCCAAAAAGTTTAAGCAACCCACACCTGCTCGGGAGCCCATCAAATGCCTTCATCCTACCATGTTGCCTTCAGGTCAACAGGTGGGCGGTTTGGGGCAGGAGGGCATGCTGCACAGTCCGTTGGGCCATCTGGTCACCCCGGAAGTCTTAGCTCTCGCAGAGAGTCCCGTCCTCGTGAAGTCCAAGAAGAAGAAGAAGAAGAAAAAGGACAAGCAGGGGCAAAAGAACAAGACTGAAAAAACGAAAGCGAAGACAAAAATGAAGAAGAAGGACTTGGAAGCCCTGTGCGAATCTGCCATCTCGCCGGGTGTTAAGGCAACCGAAGGCCTCACCTCTTCTGTCAAAAAATCGGGTAAACGTGGGTCCAAACACGCTGCCAAGGCCTCAGATGAACCCGAACCGACGTCAGACACGGTATGCAATCGCACCTCTTTTACCATTGTCTTTTAGGTTCCATTTTTAGGGTAAGGTTAGGTGGTGGAATCTGCTTTATACGTTTTAGTAAGCATAGCTTTACTTATTATTACGCAAGCCTGTACATCGTAGCCACAGGAACTTATTAAACATAGGCTTTGAGGTACTGTTGGTCGATTAGTTGAGTTAACAACCCCTGAGTGCTCACATTTAGCTGAAATATAACTTAAATAGTATATATTTTCGCCTATGTGGTGAAAGTTCAGTTAATTTTTATGAAAGGAAAAAGGGCGAACGCGTTTGAGCTCGTACCTGTCAGACCTTCATTAAAAGTGTCCCTCTGAAGGGTTTTGTTGTTCGAACGGTCGATGACACAGGATGAGCTAGTTATCCTGGCGGTTGTGGTCTGTTCAGACCACAACACTTTGTAGTAGTTTGAATAGCGTTCTATCTTCTGTAGGACAAAGAGTTGGTCCACTCTACGGCCTGCGGTGCAAATGAGCTGGATCAACTGGAGGTGGATCAACACGTGGCACGCGTTAATCAGGCTACAAAAAAGCCGCGCCAACCGGAACACCCCTAGGCGTAGGCTGTAAGTCTCCCCAGCCACTTTGTCCAATTCCAGTGCGAGGTACCTAACACGCTCATACTATGAAGTAGTGCGTGGAAGAATTGGGAGAGAGATTGATGTTGACTGTTGGTAATCTACCCTCACGGCACATCGGCGCTTTCCTAATTATAGTCTGTCTGATGCGCTTGAATCTATCTTACTGCGCCCAAACTCGGGGCCTTGTCAGTTTCCAACTGACGGGGTAGTTGGATCCTCGTGGGGTGACTTGTTTACGGACTGATAGTCAGGCTCAACGACTCTTTCTAAATATGTCCTTGAGGGCACTCACACTCAGGTGAGCTCGGAACCGCCTTATGCTACGACAACTTTACTGAGACATAAAAAGCTGTTACACCTCGTCGGAGAAATACTTTGGATAGCTATCTTCGTTTCTATGCATCACTGTCAGGCTATGTTTGTATCAGTGTAACAATAGAGCCGAATACACTTTTCGTTTCTATTGAACGGGCACCAATTAGTGCTGATAGAGGTGCGGTGTATGAAACTACAGTATGCGCTCAAAACCGTATAACTTTCATCATTTAGTAAAAGTTTGATCATTACTCGCATACCGATGTGAACGCATTTACGAAAAGTTATAAATAATAATGAACAGCATTATGCATATTTAAAACTTCAAAGAAGTATAAGAAGTACTAAGTGTTTTAAAAAAAAAAAGAATTAAAATCTTCTCGATAATCTCCAACTTCCGGAAACGTAATAAAAAGCTATAAATTAGAACAATACATTTAAATTATTTGTTTATCAGGTACATTTCTCAACCGCTTTCTTTGTATAAAAAGAACTTTCATATAGCCGGCAGGAGTTTCCATGGTAGCGCACATATGTTCTTATTTATTTTTAAATGCCTACTCCAACGCTTCACATAAGACAGAAAATTGGGGCATTTTACATGCGATATCACTATCCCAACCTAAACCTACCCCTTACCCTAACCCTAGCTTTCTCCCTAACCATAACCCTAACCCTTACCTAAAACCTTAGCCTAACCCTAAACCTAACCTTTACCATAACACTTGCCCTAACCTTAGCCTTTACCCTAACCACAAACCCAACCCTTACCCTAACCCTTATCCTAATCTTAACCCTAACCCTAACCCTAACCCTTACCATAAACCTAACCCTTACCCTAACCCTAACAGAAATTAATTGTGCAGGTATTTAAATATAAATAAAAACATATGTGCGCTACCAAGAAAACTCCTGCCGGCTCAACATGTCTAAAAGGCAACTGCTGATAGTAAGTACGTAGCAATATGGGCCTCGATTTACACCATTACCAATGGTGATTCAAACAAAGTAGTCTTCCATGTAATTAGAGAAAAAAAGCGGATTTGATGCGTGGGATGTTTGTGCGGGTATTTAAATATAAATAAGAACATATGTGCGCTACCAAGGCAACTCCTGCCCTCTAGTCAACATTTTTTGTACAGATTTTAATCATTGGATAACTATTAATTTACTTTCGTCCTTGAAATTTTGGAATCATTTCTTGCTTTTTCAGTGTCTTGATTTGTTCAGCCATCAATTGATCCTCTGTTCGACGTTTGCATCAAAAATTTTAAATTAGATATACATAAAGAGTATTTACCGAAAAAATGAGTTTTTAAATAGAAGTAATTATGAGGATGGCCATGTGGATCATATTTATAAATGCCTCAAAACAGCAAACCAAATTGTTCAGCATAAAGAATGTCCGCAAGATAACTCGATATTTATATTCCTAAGATTGATAAAAAACTTTCTATAATCGGTTACCTCTTTAAAAAAGCGCTTTAAGTGGATATTCAGCTGACGAATTTCTGTGTAAATTAACTTTTTCCAAGGTAATGTCACAATGAAATTGGAGGTTATGGACAATTTCTTTAATTTACCTGACTGGAGATGAAAGAACATACCTTTCTCTTCATAACGGATTATTTTCCGCTTAAAGGGATTAATTCGACGATCCGCTAAAAGCTTGCGAATGCAAAAAAACAGGCCACATATGTGATCACTTTTTGAAATACTTAATATTCTTCTGTCTGTTCCGTTTCTGAATAACGCTTGAGCGGAACCTATCGTTTACAAAAAAGTATATTTCTACATGACTTACATACAAGAAGGCCTTCTTTAATTCCCTTCGCGGTAACATGTATGGCAAAGTTTGCTTATGTGCCAGGTCAGCGGTGAGGTTTAAACAAATCGCGACGAAACTTTTTTGTTATTGCATTTGTGCAAACAAACTTCACAGGATAGCTAAACATAATTTTTAAAACTTACATTCTTGCTTGTTTCTGAAAATAAATGTGATTCCTTAAACTTGGCTTCACTTCCATTTGATCAACTTCACACAAAATTTTCCAGTTCTGGCAGGGAATATTATTCCACCTTTTTTACTCATTCTGGAATTCTTCCACAGCACAATGCATATTAGTAAAAAGTTTGGTTCTGTCGTACCTTATGGCATAGAAAATTTGTTCGATAAAAACCTAGTCAAAACTAGTCAAAATTAGTGCCTTTTTCGCTCCATAACTTTAATTGAATGACAGTTTTCCAAACCAAAGCCCTTCTAATTATTAAATCCACTCAGTGACCAAAATAGCGTGTCCAGATATATGCTAAAATACCAAGTTTAATTTCGTCATGAAATTCGTTTGCAGGGCTTGCCATACTGTATTTTGACCGAAAAACCAGAAATTGTATGATATATCCTCATTTAATTGTGACCACGAGTACTGTGCGAAACGGTCCTTTCTCTCAAAAATGGGTCTCTAGCCCTAAGCTACTCTTCGTCAAACCACCTCGCTGCTTGCGCCCCTTTACCCTTATGGAGACTCGTTAACGGTCATATACGTCATATGCTTGCATCGTTTACTCGGGTTACCTTTTCTATCCTCTTCTTTTTCAAAACGCAGGCCGTCTTTGGCGTTCCCCTTGAAACAGCCATAGAGCGCAGTCCCAGTCACGACGGCGTCTACCTGCCAGCCTTCTTCCGTCAGTGTGTAGACTTCATTGAAGAGTATGGTCTGGCCACCGAGGGAATCTACCGAGTACGTTGTTATTGCTGGCACAACCTTTCTCTTAATGCACGTTCGCATAACTCCATCCCTCTCTCACTCCCGCCCTTCACTGCTCGTTTTTGTTCTTTACGTAGGTGCCCGGCGTAAATTCACAGGTGAAGGCCATCATCGATGCGCTTAATCATGGCATCGAGTTCCCCGACATCCCACCCAGCTCCCCCACCTACCCCTCGCCTTCCCCCTGTCAGCCTGCTCGGCGTACATCAGGTGACGGTCGCCTCTTTGCTTTGTTATATGGTGGATAGAACAGTTGAACATCGGCCTTCTGTTTGCTGGTGTAGCCGTCTCTTAACTTGCCTATAAAAGTAACTGATCTCACGGAATCAAGCACTAAATTAGCTCGAGGTTTCGGATTCGGTCTCATCGTCATCATCATCATGCCAGATATTCCTCCTCAATGGCACAATGTCTTAGTTGCGCGCCGCTGTACCATTAGGATCTGAGACCTCATGACCGGTGTTATCGATGAATAAAATAATCGTTTACCTTACCATTATTGTCACTAAAAGCGATGCTTCTAACATACCCTCCGTATGAGAGCTCTGTCCAGGCAAAATATCGGCTCATGCGGGCCAGAGGCATGACTTTAGCAGCTGGAAATTCATGCGTGGATTTGGACCTAGCGGGACTGGAGGGTGAAGCTCAGCCCCGCAGATTGAGTCGGAACTGAATTTTGACGTCCTCCACCTTCACCGCCGATGCATGTTCTGCCATCCGAGTCATTTAATTATTTTAATGCAATTATTCTGAATGCAGCTAATCCAGTCTAGTAAGCGACCTCAGACATTTCTTGCCGTGACAGTCGTCATTAGACCTCATTATTGGGAAACTTGTGTGTGTGTGTGTGTGTGTCCCTAGCTCCAAGAAGGCTACCGAGGCGTTGACGAACTAGGGTATTCGCCCAAATGTGTGTCTGTTTCTGTTTGGTCTCTGCTTTATTTCTTGCATGCACTAGTTTTCGATACCAAATGGGTACTATTTAGCCCAGGGCACTCGTCAAATGTATTTTAATTCAACAACTCCCGTCTTCCGGTCCATTACAACCACACACGAAGAAATCATCCTTACGAAACTTTCTCTTATGGCGTCTTGGGTGGTTTTAGTAGCTACTGGAAATCAGTGCTTGTATTGTTTTTGTCACGGCTAATTCGACGCCACCGGGCCACACCTTCATTTTTCGGCGGTGGTCTGTACGCATTTAACAGTAGAACTGGCGTAATCTCTCTCACTTCCCCCCTTCGCCAGTAAGTCAGTCTCCCCTCCTTCCCTGTAAAATTCTGGGGCCTTTTTTGGGAAACTTTGTGCTCACAGAACGCAAAGACATAGCCTCGGTTCTCATTTCCTGTTTAATTAGCTATATAAGGCGCCCTTACCCACATTTGCAGTAGAATGAATGAAAACTTACAGAACGAATGGGAGACTAGACTGATCTGCCGGAAAAACCCAAGTTCTACCAAATGGAGTCAATTGAGCCGCGAGTTTTTGCTCTGTTGGCGACGATCGGGATCGTGCAGCATCACTTCAAAGTGACGTTCGTTAGAAGTATGGCTGACAGATGATAGTGACAGTTCGACCATCGTGAACAACGATGTTCACAATGCGTGCCCAGGCCGTGGTTGGTGCAGAACGGTGGCTTTTTAGTGGCTTAATTCATGAAATAATGTTAGACGTGCGCTGCATCTGCCGCACCCTCTTCCCTCATTCGCCTGGGCCTGTTGACAAGACGGAAGACAGGGTCGGCTGCAGTGGAGGACGTAGTTAAACAGCCCATATACGCGCGCCACACACAACCTGGTCCCTGCACAGTCTACCAGGGTTTCACAGAAATAAGAGATCCTACTGACTAAGTTAAGCAGGAGCCATCGAGTCTGACTGTCAGTCGTCCAGTTAGTCATTCCATCTACTGACCACAAAGATCCGGTTGGCGTATCGCGACAGATTCAAGCCCGTAAAATTTGTAGTAAGGAATGCGCCGAACTACCGTGGGGTATGACTTCCCCGAGTCGACCTCAATCTCCCACTCTTCGCCCATGCAGTTGTCCGACTCTATCGCCTGTCTGGTACTGATTACGGCAGATAAATCGGAAACTGGGGCTTTTTAATCTCCTCCGATATTAGCCACTAATGTGGACTAAATTAGTCTGGATTAAGGCTTTGTCCTAGAGTGGCAAAATATCGACGTCCCATTTGTCCGAATTTTTAGCTATTACCTCTGTTATCATGAAACCGGATGCTATAATCCCAACACCTTTGCCTTTGTTAATAACGCTGCTGTTACACATCTTTCAACTGCATCCCAAACCCTCACACCTATTCGTCCATTTTGCTTGTTAGTTCCCTTAAAAAAAAAGTCCCAGGTGTCAGATACTTCACCCTTCGACAGCCTCTTCTGCATCTCACCGCGTTCCAGCCCCCTCCCACCGGAGGAGGAGATACCAGCAGCAGCCGCGGCTGGGGATCGATCGGCTGCCAATCCCGTCGTCCGCCCACCTCCTCTCGCCAAAGACGATCTGATGATCGGCTCACCGCCTCCACATGACCCCGCGGTGGTTACCAGCGTCCTAAAGAATTTCCTTCGAAGCCTACCGGAGCCCGTACTCACGCAGGCTCTGCGGCCGCTGGTGGAGGCGGCCTGCGATCTGCCGGATCCGGTCGCGCGAATGCGGCGCATCGGCCAGTTAGTTCACCCCGCCAGCGCTGAGGCCGGCGGCGGCAGTGGTATCTGTCTACCGCGCGCAAATCGATACCTGCTCGCCTGGTTGCTGCAGCATATGACTCGTGTGATTGAGCGCTCCGGTGATAACAAGATGACTATGGCCAATTTGAGTATTGTCCTGTCTCCGACCTTGGGCATGTCCCATCGTCTTCTGGCCGTTCTACTTTCGGACACATCTGCAGTCGGTGAGCTTCTTCCGCCTTCTCTGCGTGCCTGTCTAACCATCTGTATGTCTGTCCACCCTTTATTTCTGGAGCAATTAATAGGATGTCAAAAAAGGGGCCTGGAATAAAAAACCCACACAGTTCATTAACAATTTAAGCGAATTTTTTTGTGACGGAGGTTCTAGTAAAGTAACAAGACAACGAGCTCATGGCTCAATGGTTAAAGCGTAAGACTCCTGAGCAAAAGGTCGCGAGTTCGAGCCTCGGGTGTTGCACCCCTTGGGGTTGGGTATGACTGGCTAATGAGTCAGAACTGAACATTCTAGTCCCCCTAGTCTTTGCCGGCAATGCAAAAATACCTGTCCATTCCTCGCACCAGTCCGAAAACTGATTCGGACCCTGGCTGGGACTCACAATGGATTCAGACAGTGAGGTCGACAGCTCAGCGCACGTTCCTCACTATAAACAATGCAAAGCGATTGAAGTTATTAAAGTGCGCTAAAATCCATGATGACTCGGACCGCGTAGTCAGCCCAGTTTTTGTTTGTGTGGGGCGCTGATTGGCAGACGGAGAGTCAGGATGCAATGGTCCCTTACTGTGGCCTCTATGACACTTCTACTTTGCGGGATCTGAGCCCGATCAGGCGGCCCGCTTAGAGGCGATTTTGGCCTCGCCAGCCGCCTGTGCCCTATACCGTCTTCGGTATTTTTGACTTGGTCATGACACCGAACGCGGGTGAGGTAGGGCAAGAGAGAGAGAGAGAGTGTGTGGTAGATGTTGCAAAAGTACACTTACACTGTAATTTAATTCACGCGCAAGTCGCCGCGCCTGCTTCCAGCCTGCTATAAAGCGTGCGGTTGACGTCACTAAAACCGACTGTCGAACTTTCAGCAAACTACCTGGCTTGAAAAGTCATCAGCTGACGTGATACCTCAGTTCTCCCGGCGAGTATATTCAACGTTTGTAAGCCCGAGATTCTGCTTGCGATGACCGCCCTTTAATGCAGCGTTTATGCTACTCTCCTATGTGTGAACTCCGCGTCAGGTCGTATGTGGCACGTGCAGATGGACTCTCTGCCGCCCATTGCAGCCGTGTCCATCGCCGATCGATTTAACACTGCGTTATTGAAAGGAAACAGAGTGCTGCGCTCGCACTAATAAAGCTGGTGCACTTTAGTTGAGCAAAACGCACACTATCAGTCGTGACCGTAAATGTCGCCAATTAACTCCAAACGCTCTAATGCCTTCTTGCAATGGCGTTTTTGGCGTTCTCATACAAATGAGATCAGAAACCTTCATAGTTGTAGTTTAGTTTGTGTGGAGTTGACACTAGGTCATGCTTGTGGGACACGTAGACGGGCCATTATGTCCATGTTCGGAGCAAGGTGGGCAAGGGAGAAGCGAAAATGTGGGTGGTAAATAGTGCGCAAGTCTGCCGCACAATAAATAAATTGCCACCTACTCCATGCGGTGTACCAATGACTTTGGTGTTTTACACAGACATGGTCGGAAGGCTCTGCTCGACTGCTTTAATAAACAGGCGATTGGTCTGATGTAGTCCAGCGGCAGAAAGTTCCTCCCAATTCCTGTTTCTACTGGATAAATAAAGACCAGCCATTTGAAAAGTATATTTGGCAAACATATTTTCGGAACTTTATCACCAGGCCTATACAATTGCATGAATGATTAAAACAGGAGAATAGGACAGGGTTTATGCATGTCTTATGATTCGAAGTCGTTATTTTCTTAGCACCCATACGGCGAGATCGGCATGTTGAGGCCATTGCACTGGGGGAAGAGGAAAATTAAGATAGGCTGTGCGTAGTGGTCACGGGTCGAGTACGCGAAGTGCAAATCACTGTCACGTGCACGGAGTAAAAAATGCCACCAGAGTGTGTAGGCGACATGTTATCGTCACCTGACATCCGCATCGACCACGGAATAGTCATTTATAGGCTCGAGATTGCTCAACCACTGCTTGCCTAGATCATTCAGTACAGGTCACGTTGTTAGTGCGCCAGGCACTTATCGAAGTAAAATTTCGTTTGCCCCACTTGTGAAAAACTTGGTGGCCTCGATTGGATTTGGAACAGTCAACGCCCTAGCCAACTGAGCTACAATGCTCCCACCGGAAGGCCAACGTTTAATCACAATTGGATCAGCTTAACCCGCCCGGCCTAAAATGCAAAACTCGTAAATAGATAAGGAATCTTCAAGATTAGTCCCTGCCTAATATGTGCACAGCAAAGCATATAAGCTTTTCTAGGAAACCATAGATCCGTGGGAGTCTCGCAGTGCCTGTTAGATTGAACACAGTGCAACTTAATAATGATAACTTGCGTTTTCAAAGACTAGACCAGTTGGACATCGATGCCTCTTAACAACCACTCACCTGGAACCGGCAGTTGGAAGTCTGTTCTTTTGGAGATTAGCCGGTGTGAAGCATGCCTAAAAGTGCATCCAAAGCCCTCTAAATTTTCCCAGCTCCGTACTTAGGAGGTTATTTAGTGCACAGCAACACCATGTGGCCATCAGACCGGTGAGCCGAATTTATATAATTCAAACATCTATTTCTACCATTACAGATTCATCTAATCATGGAGTCGTAATTGAAATTTTTTATCTGCCTATCAAGTTTTTCGTTTCTTCAAAAGTCAGCTGGCAGGAGAAAGTATTTCGTCTCAAACTTACTTGAAGTTAACTATTTCGACAATTCTCCACGCGACTATAACTGACCCGGTCATGTTTTTCTCCAAGGCAACGTCCTAGGCGAAGTCACTGATCCCGAGGCAGGCCCGGTGCGGACTGGTCAGCGATTGGCTATTGGTCATCCAGAACAACAACAGTTGCCACACTGGCTCTTTCCAAGTCCAGTGTTTGCTTACCGACCATACGTACCACCGCAGCCCGTCACAGTGGCTGGCGGCTTCGAGTTGCCGGACAATCTGACAGAACTGGAGGAGGAGTTGTTTCGTCAGGAGTCCCTGCTGGCCTTCACTTTGCGTCAAATAGTTGCTGGACAGACCAGCGTGGAGAAGGAGGCTCTCATCTGGGAGGTATGTTACTGTGTCGCAGTTATCTTTGTTGATTTTCGTCAGTATAGTAGGAGACCGAGTCACCCTGGAAGGCTGCTGAGAGGGGGGGGGGGGGGGTGAGAGGGGCGCACGACGGTCTGCATGTCGGGGTAATATAGGTTCTTGGAGTAGGTGTGATGCTTAACTTAGGCACTGAGTCCATCAACCAAGAACTATTGTTTCATTATTTTCCCTGCAAATGTATGGTATCCATCTAGTGGGTCCTGCATTTCGTCGAGAGATAGGAAACCAGCCTACTTCTCATCTCTCTAACCCCGCGGAGCCCCGAACCTGGCACCTTCTGTTTAGCGCGTTGATCGCAACGAAAATGAGCGAGATAGAAACCCCTGTGTCCTCAAACCTCAGGTTAGGTTAAACTGGCAGGCGATGGCTAACATGTCATAAGCAACCTTCTCCATCTACCTCTTCTTTGTCCGTTATCCTAGGGAGTTTACCTTCCTATTTTGGCGTTCCGAGTCAGTATCAATAAAAGTTTATAAAGGGAAAGATAGACGAAGGTTTTTGAACTTCCTATTGGTAAAAGATTATCTAGAGTACATAGATCCAAAGAAAAATTAAAAAAGTACGTCAATTCCATGCTTGCAGGTGAAACAGCAACTGTAGGTTAGTCGAAATAGTAGTAAAACACGACTACTCGCTTATCATAAGTAGTATAATATAATGCAATGTCTGTCTGCCCCTCGCTTAACAGGTAGCTGGGGAATGTGCACTTTCTCACGGACGAGCCTGCGCTCACTGCGTTCCTCACTTCCTTTCCCACCTCCTCCAACTCAGGTTCAACATCTAGTTACCCGGATGAAACGGAAAAAGGCCCTGCTGGAGCTGACAGACCCGAATGCCATTCGGACAGAACTGGCGCGCCACGAGGCCCAGCTGGACCGCGTGCATCGTGAACTTGCCAAGTCCCTGGTCGGTGTCACCCCCGCCGCCGCTGCCCCCGCTACCCCTGCCAGTGTTTATTCCTCTTCTATCGCCCGAGCCTCCTCACAGGCCACCGCCTCTACTGGCCCTGGAACCCCAGCTTCCGCCTCGACTGCGGCCACCAGCATAACCGGTGCCAGTAGCCACAAGGGTACGTTCGTTGGGATTGGGAGTGCATACTGGATTCCGGCTTTCTACAGGCACCTATAGGCCATATAATTATATAACAGTTACTGGTTTTAGTAACTACGGCTACTAGAATTAACACTTAAGCCTAGGCAATTACTTACAGCAGCATTATCTTAGTTGTCGTAGTCCAGCTTCTAGTTGAAACGGACACAGCCTGGGAGGATAGAGTTGAGAAGGCGAAAAACATGGCGAGCCCTGATGTTCTCAGGGCCTCAAATATGTATTTACTCTGAATAACATACACGCAAATTTCCCATCCCTTGCTGAGGACAAAGGAGGTATGAGCTCAAGCATTGATTTTCAAGTCAGCGTCATTGATGCCAAATGTTAGCGTCAGAAATACTACCAGCACTACTAAGAATCGGCTACATTGATAGTCAGTAGTATTAGAAACAGTACTAACCGTATCAGTCTCGGCTTCATTGGGCATGTATTCACACCTACTAAGGGTGAGCTTAGGGTAGATAATAGAGTAGTACCAGCGCAAAAGGCTACTGTCACTTAAGACTAGGCTAGGCGGTGATTCGGCTAGCATTTGATAAAGCAACCTACGCCGGACTCTGCTTAGTCTTCGAGACTCCGGGAGAAGGTGAAGAGTGCGGAGCCGCTAACTACGTCCTCTATCACTTTAAAGCTAACACCTGAGACTGTCATCTTTTGTACCAACCTGTTGGTGCATTTGGTGGACTTCATCGGAATCGATGTTCGAACACACACACGTGCGCTTGGAAAGGGGGTACATCTGCACGTACCCTTGACTAAGATTTTAGATGAAGACAGAAGACAACGTCGCAGACAATCATTTTCTGACAATACGCGCGCATAAATTTATGTATGGCGGATGTAGGACAAGCATTGTTCATTCGGGCAAACGTGCTTAGCCGAAAGGAGCCGTGTTGGGTTGTTGAAGTGGTCAGGGGGTCAGTCTGTGTTTCGTCTTTCTTCACTCCTCTCACTCTATCCAGCAGCCAGGCGAACGCTAAACCCGACGATAACACCTATCAAGGCAGTATGTTACTATTAAGCGAAGTAGTAAGGGATAAATGATGTACAAACCTCAAAAAATGGATGCACAAAGTCAAGAGCGAAGGAAGTTGGCCAAATTATTTGACTCTATACAAGGGAACAACACACTTTCGACAACAATTCCACTCAAGGCAAAACCAGGTTCAAGGGAGCATGTATGTGTTAGTGGTTTAGTGGTTAGTTCCTGTGGGCTTTCAACCGTTTAAATCACCAATGCGAAAGCGGGGCGGACATGTACAGTGGCAATATTGCACCGGCAAGGAGCGGGGGCGGGGTGGCAACCGATAATTGCAAGCGTTTTGGGATCAGCGAAGTGGTGACAGCTGCAATGGAACCAGAGGAGGAGGTAATATTAAGTGCCAGCCGCCAGGGCGTATGTAAGTGGCCCTCAGAATGCGTCGGCCGGAGAAATTTGTTGTTCATGTGGCTCTCGCTGCAGTCGCTGCTTTATCACCACGCGAAGAGACAACTATTTCAAGTGTGTTCAAGACAGCTCGGCCCGAGAACCGCGGCTTTTTCCGCTTTCCTGTGTTGGTCCGAAAAAGGAGGAACTGGCGTATTCAAGTGGCTCTTTGTCCGCGGCTGGTTTTGGCAGTCGTGCGCAATCGAGTAAAAAGGCCAGAAGAGGAATGCCGGCATTCAAGGGATGACGGGGACACTGACACGTGGCTCATGGGAAGGGGAAACAGCTTTCGAAATAGGGAAACAGAATTTACACTAGCGGGAAGTGGAGAATTTCAAACTTGTTCAGCCGTAAATAACAGTCTACGTTAAAGAAAGGAAAAAAGGTGCGACACAGCATGTATAATATGATCGGTGGATAACATTAAGCATCAGGTAGACACGCGTTTGGCCATGCTTGAATCAGGGCACGTACACATTTGGGCTGCAGAGAACCACACTACCGATACGTCTTATTCTTGATTTTACTGTTTTAAAAGTGCCCTACCAAATTGACTTGTATGAAATTCTAGCGCTAGATAAAGACTTAACCGGTGCACTGTGTCCGTGGGAACAAAAATGAATGGTACGACTGCATCAGACGTCAAATGTTCTTGTGGAACGCTAGAAACTAGGTCCTTAGCCGATACCCTTAATGAATTTCCCGATCTGATGTATTTGACGGAGACCGTACATCGGGCAAACCGTTGATTTATCAGAGGGGCGGGGGGGGGGGGGGAGTGGTGACGGAAGGAGTGCTACACAGTGCGAACAATTTACCGTATATCCAGCGCTTTATTTCGTAATCTGTGTGCAACCTAGTTCCTCAATGGATTGCACAGAGCCAAAACAGGAGCCGTCGCAGGTTCCGCGTGCCCTAAACATAGACGCACCGTGTTAACAATTGCCCCCACTTTCATCGCCAACTAGCTCAAGGCTCGAACCGTCGATGGGTGCCGACACTGGGAAGAGAAGAGGGAGCCGGCGATGCCGCCACCGAGGTGCTCATCACCACGGCAATCAATCTCACTATAATAGTCACCCGACCGGTGTCATATTGAAACAGCAAATGTACTATTGTTATACTACTTGGTATATTACAGTAACATTTATTTATAGAACTTTTGTCGATGCACGATCCTGCGCGTAGGAAGCGAGGTGTCGACTTCGGGAATCCACAACCATTATAATAACCCTGACTCGCTAGAATCTGTTATGATGCATTTATCTTTGTAGCTTGGAATATTCCAAGGAGGACTTATTCCTAGGTGGTATGGCTCCTCATTGCGGCCTACAGACACTCCCACGCTTATGAGATCGAAGTCGTCCAAATAACCTATTAATAATTGAGACTTAAATGAATGGCATTGTATAACAAGCTGGAACTGCGTCACACGCCAGGTCCAGCGGCTAGGAGAGATCGTTGTCCACCGGACTTACCGCGCTGATGGAGCACTAGCTTTCATCAACTTAATGGATGATTTTGCGGCATGCCTTTTTATCCCATTTTGAACGGAATGGAATGCTGCAGCAAGGTCAACCACGTAGATGACCGTCGCTTGTTGGTAGTCCAAGAATGTGATCTTCGGTTATTACACCTACGTTCAGCTTAAATCCCCGGTTGGTCGTTATAGTCCTAGATTTACGTGCGTCCGTATGAGAAGCACAGTGACAATGATTTCTGAAGTAATTGCGAAGAGATCCATGTCGTCATTTGCTACGATTGAACTACCCCCAAATGCTAGAACTCATTTTCGTGCGCTGATGCCTGCCTTACTGGCAGGTAATGCTCTGCGTTCCTATATTGATGAGGGATACTGTTGAGAATGCCGCTATTCCCATGATGAGTCAGTACACACAAAGGCGTCACAAATCTACCTGACTACCGGCCAGCATGTCTACTCAATTCTGATTGGCTCATTGTCCAGAGTGTCCCTTGCGTTCCCCCTTTAATGTACTCAGCCTTTGCATGAGAAGAACTTGCGTTAAAGTGCTTCGTCTGAGTACACGCTCTCTCTCTGGCTGATTAATTTCTCCTCTTCTCTCGTACGGGCTTTTGGACCGGGGGTCGGCTAATTCACCGTTCGTGCTAACTAGAAGCTCCAGACGTGGGTCGTAAACGATACATTCTGGAAGTCATTAATTGAGGTTAGTTAGATGGTTAATCAAGCAGTTAATTATCGTGTACTGTAATAGTAGTGAAATTGCGATTCCCAGATGGTAAGTCAGAAGGAATAAGAGCGTTCACCAGGTGTTGTGTACAGTAGTCGCCGGCTATTCAGCCCACCTCAGGCCCAGTCACTCTCGACCCGACGCTGGCTCTACACCGCCATGCTGAAATCCAAGCCAGCAAATCCAAAGCCAAGCTCAACATCCTAAAAGCCTTGGCAGGTTCTTCATGGGGCCAGGACACTGAGACGTTAGTCACGACATACCGGGCAACAGGCAAGGCAACGACTGAGCATGCATCAGCCATCTTCGCCCCACTGTTAAGCGATACCAGCTGGGCGAAAGTCCAACGCGTTGAGAACGCTGCTCTCCGCATCGCCACGGGCTGTGTTAACATGACCAATGTAGATCACCTGTATCAGGAAACTCAAGTCCTGCCTCTGAAGGTTCACTCCATCATGCAGGCAAAAATCTACATTGCGCAGTCTCATAACCCAGAACATCCGGGCAATCGCCTTTTAACGCGCCCCCCACCTGCTAGACGCATGAAGCAGTCTACCATAGACGCGTACGGCCCACACGCTTCGGAGTACCCCACTAATCTACCGATAACGGACCTCGTTAAGCGTATCCACACCGAAACTGTCGAGCTAGCCATCAGCAGCTATAAACCCAACAGAGTCCTCAACGCTCCCCCACCGGTCTCCGACGTTATGGCCAGAGAACGTAGGGCCAACCTGTCCAGAAACGCTAGAACCAGGCTATCCCAGCTGCGTTCCGGCTTCTCCACGCTGCTGAATTCATTCAAAAGCCGTCTCACCTCATGCTTTGACAACGTCACAGACAACTGTCCTGACTGCCTCTTGCCTTTCCACACAACATGCCACCTCTTCGACTGCCCAGCCAACCCTACGGACCTCACGCCTGAGGACCTATGGCTTCGCCCAGACAAAGTCGCCGAATTCCTTCATCTTTCTTAAACATTTTATACCGTTCTCTTTATTCTTTATTCCCTCATCTCTATCCCTTCATCTTCCTTAAAAATTTTATAACATGTATTGCTGGCAAACTAGGTTAAGGGAGTAAGCTAGTACAACAACAACAACCTCGGGCCCAGACCAAATTGGGCTCAATAAGCGGCGGGCGCACTAACCGGAGAGTCCTAGTTCTTGATTAGCAAACACAGGATAGGCACTATACACTACATACTTACTGTATTATGTGTAGAGCTTGGTTTTATACAAGAAAAGAATGGTGTTTGTCTGTATTTTACGCAATAGCAAAAACAAAAAAAAAAGATTTGCGACACGTTTAAAAAAAGCGGTCTAGTGTCAGTTGCTTTGGAGGAAACTTCACTCGCATGTGCTCTTTGATGTCCTTCTCCAGGCACCAGAAATCATCGAATTTTGTGGAATCTGATGCCTGTGTCAAGCAGCGGCAGAATACCGGCGAAACACGTGTCTGGGCCTTTTAGCAAGTACCTAGGCTGTTAGTATGGTAAGTTACAACGTCAATAGACTCTATCCTGTTGGCAAACTGGGCTTTGTAGCCGGCAATTG
Source organism: Ligula intestinalis (assembly GCA_036362985.1). Lineage (NCBI taxonomy): Eukaryota > Metazoa > Platyhelminthes > Cestoda > Diphyllobothriidea > Diphyllobothriidae > Ligula > Ligula intestinalis. The sequence continues at coordinate 25,122,033 of JAYGXS010000003.1, read as the reverse complement.
GGCTTATTAGCCGGCGTATTTCGCTGTGTAAAATTCCGTCCAATGCTGGTTTGGGCTGAATAGGTGGCTGGGCTTAATAACCGGCGACTACTATATTATGTGTCCGATGTTTTGAGGGTAGTTGTCTCGTCTACCGGTCTTCAGAGACTGAACATCCCGACTCACGCGTCTCGCTGTATGCTGCTCTTGGTTGTGTGTGTAGTCTGCCAATGCCGACTGAGCCGGTGTGTATGGCTCACATCTCACTTTCACTTGTGTCCCCGTAGCCGTCCTCCCCGTTGACCGCTCATACTGCTGTTTTTGTCGCCTGTGCTTGTTCCCTCCCCGTCTCCGTGCGCGTTGACCGCCTTTTGTATCGCGTCGACCCGCGTCTCACCGTGACTAGTTTCATGTCCGTGCACGTTGGCCGCAGAGCTATTTGGCGGTCCGATTGTTCTACGCCGTGATGGTCCACTGATAAGGGGTTCTTAAAACCAGATAGGGCTAGGCAAATTGATGTGGTGGTTTATTGAACTGTTGATAGACATACAGGCTGCTTTAACATGCCTATGTGATGGTCCCCTCGGCCCATGGCGTCAAAGTTGAAGACATGCCCCATCTCTGCAACCTTCCTACAGTCAGCTAGTGCTCATACTCTCGCATTTGTAGTTGTCGGGTGGTTTCTCCAACATACTTGTACATCCCGCAACTGCACCGAAGTTAGTAGGCAACGGCTGACTTCTCCTGTTTAAAGATGGGGTCTCTTGGCCGCAGCATTTGTTGCCGGATTTCGGAGGTAGGCCTGCGAGCAATTCCTCTTCCTACAAGCGCAACCAATGTAGCCACGATTAATCTCTTCAGCTTCGTTTTTTCTTACCGCAGGTGCACGAACTGTTAGCTCCAGACTGCCCGTATCGCAGTTTGATTTCTCGAGACGTTCCAAACCTCAGAGTGGGGGCACCACCGGTCCTCTTGGCAGTCCTGGCAGCACGCGTAAATGCGAGACAATCTCCCCGCCGACGGTTGCAGCCAAAGCCCAGCACGAAACTACGAGCCTCGATGCAGAGTACTGGGAGCTGCAACGCACCGTCACTATGCTCAAGCGGCGTCTAAAAATGCAACTGAAAGCGGCAGAGACGCGGGGCAAGACCACGAACACTTCAACGTTGGTGCCTTCAGAGTCGCTTGATACTGAAGAAGTCCTTAACTTCACTCTCAGGTAAGATCCTACGCTGTCCTTTTTGGTGTGTTTTAGTGAAGTCCAGTTTCAGTTTATTTGGTGAGGGAACTAGGCAAATGCCTTTGAAAACCCTATTGATTACATGCCGGTGCGTCGTATACATCTGGAAACACGCACAAATTAGTCACTATTAAAATAGTATTGACACACAATGAGTAGCATTGTTTTTTTACAAATAACTTGTATATGCTTGCGAATCCTCAGCTCCTTACCATACTGGCAGCCCAGATACTAGGCTTAACCTCAGACTCACCTGTTTTGCCGACTTTGTACCCCTATATGAAACCTCAGCGGAGCCCCCAGCAGTTGCCATGAGCTTTCTGATACATTCTCACCACTGCCAATGCTGCCCTTTTTTAATTTGCACGAAAAATAGCACACAACATTTAAAATAATTCCCACGGAGCACATCTTTTCAGTTTGGGTCTGAAAGTTGAGATCTATCAACCACTGCAGGATAGCCGCTGTATATTCACAAACTACCAACAATTACTAGTACTGTTTACGTCCCTTTCCAAACCTAAAGTCTAGGTGTTCAGTTGTCCGGAAGAACCTGTTAACTGCGATACTATAAAACTGAATCCATGCAACCTTCGACGGGCTAACAAAACGCCCCCAACCTCCGTCTAATTCAGGTATTCTACTTTATTCTCATGCCCCTCGACTTCGTCTTTCGCAGACGGAACCCATTCTACTTTCACAACCTGAGCAAGCGATGGTTATCAGATTAGTCAGGAAGGCGGTAACTTACTTATTTTACCAAAGGTCATGTTCACTTGGCACCTTGGGTTCGAACTCATACGCATTGTCGTGGAAGACCCCATTAAAGACGATGCAATATTCAACTTAGAATAAACAAGCTACTCTAAAATCGGAAGTAACATGTCAACTTTGATAATACGCACATTAGAAAGTGTGGAGTAAGGCACAGGCTCCCTGAAGAATCAAGGATAACGTGAAATGCAGAGATATCATCGTTCTACGTAGGCATGCGCATTCACGCAGAACAATTAACTTTGCAGAGTTTGTGCGCACCTACTAACTGAAAACTCCACCCATATATCCCTCTATCTTTTTGTAGGAAACCCCCACCACCACCGGCGTCAGGTGACGTATCGATGCCGCCTTCTCAAACCCTGCCATCTGCAGTGCTTGCGATTGGAGGGCTTGACGAGAACCAACCAACCCGTGGTTCTCCTGACCACTCAGTAGAAGTGGGCACGGAGGCAGTGACCTTGAAGGGTCCAGAGGTACCTGAATTCCCCCCTGCTGCTCAGCCCGACACTTTCTCGGTGCATTGGTCTGTTTTTGAGGAGACTGCGCTCCACGTCAGTGAACCCTTGTCAGTCGTGAAGACGCCACCAGTGACTGCTGAGGACTTGGCGGCCGACAGGGTCTTCCAGCAGCAGCAGCCACAGCAGCACCAGCAGAGAGAGGAGACCTTCGGAACGGCGGCGGCGGCGGAGGTGGAGTTGAGTTTGGAGGCTGCTGGAACCGCCGCCGCTAACGCCGTCGCCGCTGCGGCGGGAAAACCGCAAACCGTTCCCGATCCCACCTTTGAACGCCTTCTCTACTGTCTGCATTACTGGACAAGCCGTCGGCAGGAGCTAGCCGGCATTCAGAACGACCTGCATTCCCGAATCCGCTCACAGGAAGCCGAGATCGCGCGGATAAAGGTGAGCAGGAAAAGAGAGCGTGAGGAGGGGGGGGGGAATGAGCAGATGTGGATACGAATCGTCTTTAACCGAGTGACTTTGCGCTAAATTTCAGATAGTAAGGTCTGACGTGCTAGTTCGCCCATCCATTTCGATGCTGTCCACCATATCCTCAAGCGCAGGGAAGGTGAGTGCAGTCAGGTATAGTGAAAATAGACGAACAGCCATCTACCACACCCTTAACCCTATCTTCTCTCGAACCGGTGTGAAAACAGAGTCGAGATGGCGTAAGCCACTTTCTTAAATGTCTTAAGTGACAGAAGCCTTTTGCGCTAGTACTGCTGCACTCACCTTCAGCAGGTGTCCAGGAAGACTCAAGGAGGCTGAACCTGATATTTCTACTGCTGCTTACTAGTATTGTAGTCGAGTGAATGTAGTGCTGGTACTATTACCGATGGTCAGAAATGAAACTGCTTAGAGTCAGCGCTGGGCTCGTGTTCTACCATTCTCAACTAAGAGTGGGGACCTGAATTCATGCTATTTCGAGTGGAGTACATGTTCGAGGCTCGGAGCACATCAATGCTTCTCCTGACTTTATTGCTAACGCGTGGACTGCGAGGCTTAGAATACTGCTGCTGAAAGTGATATGCCAATTTGAGGAGTGCTAATTCTAGCAATCATACTTGCTAAGGCCAGTAAGTAGTATGCTATAGTGTATGTAGGGCATTTTAACCCAGTATGCAGTCGTAACCTATATCGGGATTTCAGTAAGCTGAAGGATTCAAGCAACGTATATTTGCTAATAGCTGGAGATCTACCATGCATTTAGGTCGTAAGGAAGAGGCATTTACCGTTTCTCCAGGGTATCTTTGACTGTTTACAGAACCTATCTGTAGCTCAGAATTTACAACACATCACCTTTCTAAATAGGTACACTACAAGTAGGGTACTAACGAACAACAGTATGACAGCACAGTGCAGCAGGAAAAGTGTAATGTCAGTGGTGGATAACTTAGTAGTATAGCATGATATTTCGTGTACTGCAATAATATCTAAGTAATAATACATAAGCATAAATGATGGAACTATACACTTACCAGTGATGCAGCCTTTGAAGTCACCTGGTAAAGCCTGTTTTCGGTCGGGTGCCCAGATAAGTTTGTGAGCAACCGATAACTCCTGGTTTTGCACGCAACAGTTTGGCAATCAATTTTTGTGATGCCCAACTTATGCTCCGAATAGGTTGGTGCAGTGACTTGAGCGCGAATAAGGTTTTAAGTTATAACCGACTTCCCACAACATCGACCACGTAGGAAATCGCCTATGAAAATGACCATTGTATATACGTAAAACGGATAAGTTGAACGCGCATAGTTTGGAATGCCTGTATCCAAACAGCTGTACTTCGGTGATCGCGTTTTGTCTTTCCTTTCGCCTCATACTCCGCGAAGCTGCTTTCAGTAAAATAGGGCACATTAAGCTGCGAAAGACGTGTTGTAGCAAGCGATATCGGGCAAACAGCTCAACTCCATCATCCTGCCCTTCTGTTAGGCAATTTAACTCCTTTGACTGCCAAATTGACGAGCTTTCTTTCCGTTTATCCGCACCCTGCTCGATCGCCCGAGCGATCAATCTCCGTCTCCTATGACATGAATGCTTTGCTCGATTCGGAGTAGATTTCTGGCTCATCCTCTTGCCCCTTCTCCTTTCCTTTTGACCTCCCACCCTCCCCCCTCCTTATCGTCATCCTCTTATTCACCCACCTCTGTATCATGTCTCTTCTTTTTATGCTTTCTTCTTAACCCTTCCTCATCACTGTTGAGCTCCAGCACAGCGACTAATGATACAGACAGAATGATTTGGCTAGAATGCCCACGGGCCTCTTGTGAAACCCGAATGAGGACTTGGACCTACATAGTTTGGGCCCTAACTCACGCAACCCAATAAATGTGTGAAAGGTTGATAATCACCCACAAACTGGCATTGAAGCATGAACGAAAAATCTTAAATTCTAATGAACAACCTTAAGCAAACTTTTAACTTAAAAGGAACATACAAAGTACTGTTGCTTTTTTTAGAAATACCAACTTTTTAAACAAGCAACAGGTTCCGAAAACATAAAAAATTGCTGTAATTTTGACAATTAAATGTTGATATAACCGTCAGGTGAAATCCTTACCATACTGTTTTCGTTACATTGAAGGAACTTTCCTTTCGAAAAATTTCTTTATAAATACTTTAGGCATTGGATTGTAATTAGTCTCGGATCGTCTCTCCAGTTTGGATGAATGCTTCACAAATTTCAGTGTTTTCAAGCATTTATCCATAAATGTAGATTCTTTGCGACATATGTATCAAAACCTTTCAAAATACGATATTTATTAAAAACATTCACCGAAATTGTCACTTTTTGGATGCTAGTTCTTATGCAGATGGTCATGTGGGACATATTCATAAACTTCCCAAAACACCAAAACCAATTTTCGATCAAAAAAGACCGTCCACAAGAAACGTTCAATATTTTTACACAGTAGTCGCCGGCTATTAAGCCCATGGTTAATAAGCCCACCCCTTATTTAGCCCAATTTAGTCTGTGCCCGATGTGGGCTTAATAGCCGGTGACTACTGTACCTAGGATTTATTAAAAATTTTCTAAAATAAGTTATCTTTTTAAAACGCACTTTAATTAGATATTCAGGTGATGCATGTACAGTGGAGTCCGGTTAATGTGGACACGGTTAATGTGGACAACCGGTTAATAGGGACAGTTGGTCTGGAACGGAGGTGTCCACATTAACCGTACTCCAATGTATTTGCATGTTACTTTTTTCCAGGGTAAATTCGAAGTGAAAATGGGGCACTTTAGTCCGCTTTTTGATTCGCCGGAAAAAAATGATACAGTTTTGGTCTAACCTGAAAAAGACTCACCTTTCTCTTTATATCAAAGCGTCCTTCACTGTATTTGATTACTTCTAGGCCCCATTCTAAGAATGAAAATGCAAAAAGACTGGCCAAATATATACTAAAATCTACCAAAAACTATTAATCTTCTGTCTGCTTCGTTTCTAAGTTAGGGAAAGTACATTGCACGATTAGGTATCTCACCGCATGCCTTAAATAAAACACGATAAATTACGTGGATTTTTGTTTACGATCGCAGGTATTCGACGAGGCAGAACAAAATACGGTTAAAACGTATATACGACTACTTTTTATGACGAAAAATGCAGAAATTTGCAAAGGAAAATTTTCCTTCTTGAACAAGTACAGTGCGATTCCTTGCACCCAATCTAAAAAAGGTTTTCGGGTTCTAGAAAAGATATATTGTTCAGAAATGTTTTCGTGCTTGTAGTGGTGTTTTCATGTAGCATAACGCACAAAAACAAAATACTTGTTTCTGCCCTACTAAATAGTAGGTAAACTTTCATCCGACAGCCTCCGATTTCGCCAAAATTTAGCCTGTTTCCCTTAAATAACTTCAGGAAATAAGCGTGCTTTTTGCCCTCCTTAAGGGCTTTTGGAAGATCACGTCCACGCATCAGATCAAAATAACAGGACCAGATGTAAGCTAAACTGCCAAGTCCAATTCAGGTCATCACGTTGCGTGAGTTAGGTCACCTACTGTAAGCCTGAGCAGCAGTTGCTTCTGCTGGCGCCTCAGGCAATCCACAGCGAGCCATCCTGAAGAGTCGAAATAAAGGCCATAAAAGAATTGCGAAATTGCAGTTGCTTCCAGATGGAACGTCTGGACATAAGTTATCCCTGGTCATTTTATACTTTTCTGATTAGAGGACGTGGTTAGTTACGTCCAACATCTGCCAGCGCAGATTACCCCTTTAAGCAGCGGGGAAGCACTTGGTAGGATTGGTTATTAGTAATATCCCAAAAGCCCTCGTAGGCGCATCCGTAGCGCGAACTAAAAGATCAATCAGCGGGACTCTTCCTAATTGTACTAATCTCATCCTTCTTTCTTTAGGCCTGCATTGAAGAACTGTTGGCGTCAGGCGGCAGGCAAACATCCCAGGTCGGTCGCTGTTACCGGAACGCTGAAGGCCTCCTGAATTCGTCCATGCCCCTAACCGGTGGGCTGTGTAGTGCTGAGTTCGAGTACCTATGTCCAGGCAACGCTACCGGCTCCGAGGTGTCGAGTGAGCTGCCGGACATCGAGGACGACGATGAGGAGGAAGAGGAAGAGGACGAGGATGAGGAGGAGGAGGACGAGTCCGAACTGGCTTCAACTTTGGCGCAACTTATGCGCGAAAACAAACGCTTAGAGGCCTTGAATACCTCATACGTGGAGAAAATTATTGCCCAACGGAACAGTTGTACTGATCTTAAGGTAACCTCTTCTATTTCTTCCTTCTTGTTCAGTCTCCCACTTCTCCTAAAGTTACTATCTTTAGTAGTATTTTGCGCATCTTTTTTTTTGCGATATAACGTACATTTTCCCTTTCTTGATTTGGCCCCACTATGGGATTGCATTTCGTCTTCTTCGAAAGAATTTTGATAGTAGAGGCAGAGGGGTGAGAACAGGAACAGGATCACCGGGTATTGGGACGTCAGTGACGGTAGCAGTATCAGTATTACTACTTCGACTGATGCGAATATTACTATGACTGGCAGACCGACTGTCGCTCTCAATGATGTCCACCTCAGTAAGCTGAAGCAACGCGCTGACTCCCGCGGGGTTATTGTGAAAGTAGACTTGCGGAGAATCTACCCCACTCTTTCATCCCTCCCACACCGGGATCCGGTGTTAAGACAACAGTCAAGAAGTCTGGAGTGAGGGGAGAGCGCAGGTGGCTGACGCGACTAACACTCAACACGCGTACCAATGCCACACCTCATTGGGTAGGCTCTCGCCTGGTAACGCCACAAAGGCCACATTAAGAAGGAACCATTGAGCCTGAGTCTCTCAGCCTGCACTAAGCCATTCCACACAAGATACACATTGGGCCGACTGCGGTGTCTAAGCTACCCCGTCAGTTGGCAACCATCCAAGCCACCGCTTTTAGCGCAGCTCGATATCTTCAAGCGCATCAGATTTTTTACAGCGAGGAAAGAAATGCGCTGAGCGTGTACTTCTCTCTCCTACCGCCAGCAACCGGCCACCACCTAGCTGATCGGTTGCCTGAGATGAGAATTACTATGACTAAGAATACTACAATAGATATTACTACTATTTGTACTGCCACTACTACTACTACTACTACTACTACTACTACTACTACTACTACTACTACTACTACTACTACTACTACTACTACTACTACTACTACTACTACTACTTCTACTACTACTACTACTATTACTACTACTACTATTACTACTACTACTATTACTACTACTACTATTACTACTACTACCATTACTACTACTACTACTACTACCATTACTACTACTACTACTACTACTACTACTACTTCTTCTTCTTCTTCTTCTACTATTAATGCTACTACTATTCGGAACATATAGGGTGTAGGTAACGCACAGCGCCACATATTCTTATCTGGTTTGGTCCTTCGATCAAAGCGTTTATCGGGGCGTGGCCGCTTGACGAATCCTAGCTTCGGAGAGCCACAAGTTAGAGTTTGGTCGCAGTTAAGGGTCGACGGCAAACCCTCATTCTAACATTGATGCGGAGTCCCCTTACTACATCCGTATATCTCTGAGCAGAATTCAGAATTCAAGTCTTATTGCTAGTAGGCAGGAGTATTGTTAAGGAACTGACACAAATAAGCCAGTTTATTGGTCTTCATATTAAGGTCAAGGTGGATGGCTTGTAGATAGGAAAACGACTCTCCGAGTATACGAGCTTTTTAACTACGAAACAGTGAAGCAGAATAAGACTGAAAGATTAATTGAACTAAACGAAAAAGTTATGGGATGGCCATTTTTGACTTATCAACCATATTTAATCCCAGGCTTTGCCGATCAGGTTACGGTCGTTCCGTTCTGCTTTCAAACCCCACAGGCAGTCACACGGTATAATGAAAGGTATCCTGACGATGACTAAGGCGACTAAGGAGTAACTGTTTCTGGGTTATCAACCGTCATCAGTCACCCATACTTAACTCATGTCTGCATGACCTCGGAATCAAAGCTCATACTCCTATACGATTGTCTACGACCTTTTTAGCTTGAACTCAAAAGCACAACTAAACAAGCATATGTTCTAACCCAATCGGTGAGCGCATCCCCACGATAGAATTAGGCTGCTTGAGGAACGTGGGAATAACGGTAGATTGTAACTCATCGATTGGTTACAAAACTTTCGCACCTGTCAGTCCTGGGGGTTCACTATTGAGCATCGCAGCGCGTTGGATCCTTGGGAGAGTTGTAACACCGACTAACTGCTGATAACGGCCAATAAGGTAGAAATGTCCATTCCAGTCTCCCTTGCTTTTGTCGGCCGTGATTTTTTCTGCCAAGTCGCTGTACGGCTGTTGGCAGTGCTCGATTGTGAGCCTCAAGATATAAACGGGCGTGTGAGTTGCGGAAGCGATGGATGAACGTCCATCCACCGATATTAATATCCCTGATGGAAACTGACAAGAGAACGAGCCCGTGGCATAGTAATCAGGGCCTTGGACTTCTAGCCAACAACTCGCGGGTTCGATCGCGGTTGCCGCAAAACCTGGGTTTCAGCATGGCTGGTGGTGACGGCTAATGAGCTAGCGATGGATTTTTTAATCTCCCCTGCCCTTACTCTGTAAATATTCGCAAGTTTAACTGGAAGCGTATATTTGGAAAACATATGTTTTTGGCAATTATTAATCGGGCCTGTCTTCATACTGAAAACAATAGAGTTAGATAGAGTAAATAAGTGTCTTATGATTACATCTCATCGTTTTTATACCGCCCGCGTGGCGAGGTCGGTATGTAGAGGTCACTGCACTAGGAAAGGGAGAGGGGGGAATATGCTGAATATTGGTCATGGGTCGAGGACGCGGAGTGAAAATCACTATCAGGCTCACGTAGTGAACAGCCGTCGCCGGGGGTGGGTCGACATACAATTATTACTTGGCCTCTGTGTCCGCCACGGAAATGCAAGTGCCTACCTTAGCGTCTTCTGACAACACAGCACTGGATTCTCTAGCCGTATAACCCCTGCCTCGGCTATTGCTAGCACCCGTTGGCATAGACCTTAAGCGAATTTGGCTGTTGTCCGGTAGAGAACTTGAAGGATTTAGTTAGGATCGACTCAGTGATTCGTACCGACAACGTGTACGAGAATAGAACTCAAGATGGATCTAGTTTCACCTTAACTTAGGCAGACCGGTATGTTTTCACGCATCCTCTTTTCCAGGCGCCTCGTTTGGTCAATGTACCATACTTCACAGGAGCAGGTGAAGGAGCAAATGCCCATCGGTGTAATCTTCAACGGAATCTCTCTTTACCTCCCCAGCGTATGAGGGGAAAGTTCGTGAAGAATACGCGCAATTTTGTTGCGGGAAAAGCGTTTGTCCTTGTCGGCAGTGTTCTTCACTGCATATGCACAGTCTACGAATAAACGAACCCAACCCACTCTCAAACCTATTTTTGGTGTCGATGGTTTCTTACGAACTTTCTCGAGGTCGTTATCATATTTTTAACCTGACTGGGAATTCGTGAAGTTGGCAGCTGCCGCTTCCTGCCTGCAAAACTTCTATGATTCGACCATGCTGTACGCAGTTAAAGGCAACCACTCTTCCGCCGTGCGTGGCAGTTGGAAAACCCAATTGTGGTGCCTTTGTACTGCCCGTCCTTCTGCCGCAGGGTTCGTGTGCGTGCGTGCGTGCGTGCATGCATGCGTCCGTACGTCCGTCCGTGTCTGCGATCATTATGTCCACCCAAAATGTGCTGCCGTTTCCTTTTCTGGCGTAAATCAGCCCGCCTGCCCTTCTGTAAATCAGCTCTGTGTTCGTCAGAACAGAAGCAAGGGCAGTTTGTAAAATCGCTACACAAACGCACGCACGCATTCCCTGAACCGAGTTGCTCCTGCGCATCCCTCAGTGAGCTTTGACATCTATTAACCGGGACGGTAGTCGCTGCGGTCCGCCGCGTGTGTGGTCCATTTTTCGTGCAAGCGGCCCGTCATTATTAGGGAGCAAATGCCATTGCTGACCGTCCGTTCGCTCCTCCGATCGGAGGCATATTGCCACCGAGGGTTATTTTTGCCACCCCTGTACACATTGCTGCGAGGCAGTTTATTACAACTGTCTCCATTGACCTTTTGCTGTCCTGTCCCTCCGCTTCCATCACCGGCAGTACCTCCAACACCACCTCTGTCCTCCGCGAGTCTGAAGTTTTGGGTTCATGCTTGAACCCACGATCAAAGACACCACCCCCACCACCACCACCACCACCACCA
>JAYGXS010000003.1:25084788-25110706 GCA_036362985.1 Ligula intestinalis | reverse complement strand
ACCACCACCACCACCACCACCACCACCAAGAACACTACTACCACAAGTGCGGCCTTTTAAATTTGAGCCGCCTCTAATCGCACGTCGGTTGGCTTACTTTGCCCATTTTAAACCGATTTCTATCCTTATTTTTTATTTGAAATACGAGGGCATGAGGGCACGAGGTCACAACGCTAGCGCTGTCTTAAAAGCAGTCTAATTTGGCCTACATTCGACCACACTTACTAGGACATTTATTCATGATGTCGAAAATTGCAGTCATTTGCGATTATGTATTACTTGTGATATCCTGGTGTTGTGAGTTTGTGCGCCTTATTTGATTCTTTTAGAATGGCGGACGTTTTTGCTGAAGATTTTGGCATTATATTTTCAAAATAAAGCGTATCTCTCTCTCTCTCTCACTCTCACTTTCACCATCAACACCAGAGCAAAACCGACAACACCATCGGCACCAAGAATAATTGACCACAAACACAACCAATGTCAGAAAGACAGCCAGCGCCACCAAAACTAACGCCACTACCAACCGCAACAACGGCATCACCACCATCAACGCCATCAGCAGTAGCATGACTGTCACCAAAACCATCAGCCAAACAACACCATTACTAGCAGCACTAACGTCAGCAACAATACCGCCACTGTCTCCACCAACAGCAACACAACCATCACGGCCTCCTCCTCCACCACCATCACCAGTACCCCAACTGTCACCCCCACTTCGACAAGTACGCCCAAACCCACAAGCTTTAGCCCGACAGTTGCACAGAAATCGACGACGATCCGATGGAAATGTAATGTTCCTAAACTGATCAGCAGTGTCTGTGGCCTAGGTGTGAGACACTAGTTTTCCAGTCACAGGTTATTTATCCCATTGTTTGCAATCTGTTACTAGGTTCTGCTGCGTTTAAACACCTGCCTTCCAACCTCCGTGCCTCTGGCAAACTGAACGCCTGTGAAGTCCGTCGGCATTCCGCTGGACACTCCATGTCACCCTCTACCCCTGTGGTCTCTTTCATTGCCTTCAGTTTATCTTGGATATCGCTTTTATTACACCCAGTGTCCATATGGTCCGTGGTACATCGACATCCGCTACCACTCTCGTCCGCTTCCTCTGCCCTCCCCCATTTCTCTTCCACTCCTTTGCTTGTTGAGTTAGTTTTTTTCGACATCTCTTATTGATGCTGGTGGCTACCTTGTTTCGATGAACACCTCTCATTTGATTCCATGCCTTCCTCCTGATAGGCGGCCCCTTCTCTCCCTACGGACTCTGTTACCAGTGACTTTCAGAGACAGATAACTTCATTGACTTCTTTTCACTGATGTTCTCAAGTTGTGTGTTATGCTGGTTTACCGATAGTAATCAACGCGGGATAAGGGGTAACCGGGACATAAGCCATTAATGTTTCACTCTTCGACGCTTTAAAATTTGTAAGGTGGCTGCTGAAATCCGTTAAGGTAAATTTACGTGATGGTGACTGCGAAAGGTCTGGTGTGGTGTAACGGTGACTGCAGTGGTGTCGTCGTCTAGTTACGCCCTTTGGAATCCACAACGTGCTATACAACAAGGAGGACGTGAAAGTGGAACCCTCCCTGATGGGAGTTTTTTGTGTACAAAACCCGGATTTGCTCACCTGCGTGGCAATTGTGCCGCTAATATTGTCCAGGACTGACTGTTCCGCTACGGAGCGAAGCTGGGGCCTGAGGTGGACCGGCTGTGTCCAGTCCGTGTTGCAACTCACTGAGATGTGACAATTGCTTATAAATGATTGTTAAATGCGTTCGCCCGTGGCATGATTGGGCGAGTTGAAATAAGGTCACCTGCCGTGTGGCGCCCTAAGGAACTGCGACTAGTTGGGCACGCGTGCGTGTGCGCACGTCTGTGTGTGCGGTCCAGTCCAGCGGTTTCAGGTCATTGTGTGGGGACAGTCACAGGGAAGGTACAAGACCTTGAGGCCGCTCCCATCGAACAATGAACCACTGTTGGCAGTCGGCCGAAGGCGGTAACAATTTAAGGCATATGACTTTGAAGCAGTCCGCATTGACAAAGTAATCGTTTTAGGCAGTCGGCTTCGGGCACATTGCGTCAGGGCAACCTGCAAGTACAAGCGAAAACGTGAGTCCCAGGAAGTAATTGAGAAGTAGAAGACGACTAGATCACCGTCCCAGAAATCGGGTTGTCTTCTTCACAGCCTGCAAGGTTATGCTAGCATTCGGTTAGGCTAAACTCCTAACATGGTGAGCTTTTTGTTGGCTGTCATTTTCGAGTTTCCCAGGGCGTCTGACATAACTCACCCTAAAGTGCCCTTAGGGAATCTCGAGATTGTTGTTTTATTGTTTCTGCCGATTATTTTACATCCACGGGCTTCGGTCAGCTTACGAACGGCGTGTGCTCCTGGTATTAGTTCGCCATTGTAATTGCTCCTACATGAGTTCCGTTGACATTGAGAAACCTAGTACAGCATAACTTAAAGCAAGTGAACGCTTATGTACAAGGTTGGACTAATTAGATGGTGGTCACAAGAAAGGCATGAATTCATTGGCTGGGTGAATCATGAGAGTTGGCGTGTTAGTCTACTGCCGGCTGTGGCTGGGCGCAGCCTCAGACAATGCACTTTCACGAATTTAGGCGAAGGTTCGCATCCCAGGTACACGCATAGATTGAGAAGAAGTAGTTTCGGTCACCGGAATCGTAGTTTTATTCGTCTGAGCTTTCGAACTCTTGCGAGAGTCCATCGTCAGATATAAAACCGCCGATGAATGCCAGCAACATTTATAGAGTGAAGGGGGCAATTATCCGTCATAGGGGCTGGGAGGGGGGACAGGATAATCAGTGTCGTGAGTCTGGAGATACCCGCGCAGGGCAACGTACGCGGGCGCCAGCTCGATGCGTCGGTTAACTGAATTTTCATCTGACGTCCAGGCTTCAGTCAGTTCTCGGCCCGTCTTAATGCTTGCGTGGGCAATTATCCTCGCAGCTGCGAAGTTAAACTCGTGACCCGTCTCGTAGGTGTGGGCGGTAACTTGCGATGATGCATCACTCCTTCGAATAGCCGACGTGTGTTCGTGTATGCGCGAGCTCGGCATGCGTCCAGTCTGTCCCGCGTAATTGACAGGACAGTTTAGACATGGTATGCGATACACTACACCCGAATGCTCACTGGAATTAAATCGATCCTTGATCCCCATGACCCGGCTGCACATTGTAGCCTTGGGGCGATATGCAATTTCCACGCCTGTTCCCCCGGCAATAAGCTTGGTCGCTTCCTACACGTCCTTGGTCTATAACAGTGCATGCCAAATCGTGGGGGTGGACTCTGTTTGGGTCCTCGGAGGGCGGACACGTAGGCAGCAGCTTATGAAGGCTTTAGGATGACCATTCTGCACAAATTCGTCTCGCAGATGTCGGGCCTCGCGTTCTCTCTCTTCCGGATTACGGCAAAGAGTCTGGATTCTTCTGAACAGCGTTCTCACACAGCTTCGTTTGTGAGCCATTCAATGGTTGCTGTGGAAACTGAGAAGCTGTGTGGTGTTCTTCGCCCTTCTGTAGACCTTCGTTTCTATTTTGTCTTCGGGAGTCCGCATGATGAGTACGTTGAGGAAGGGTAGCTGCTGATCCTTTTCTTCTTCCCGTGTGACTTGTATATCTGAGGTCGATTTAAGGAGATCATGGAAACTCTGCTGCGTGTTCCTTTTGAAGATAAAGAACGTGTCGCCAACGTAATGGCACCAAAAGATCGGGAGCTGTTGGGTGAAGGCAATCTTTTCCAGCTTTCGCTGACGGTTTTATCTCTAAGGATGGACTCCTGCAAGAGTTAGAAAGCTCAGACAAAACTACGATTCCGAAGATCGAAACCACTTCTTCCCAAACAATGCACTTTGTCTGTGTGGGTGGAGCGGTTGTCCGGCTTGCATTAGAGTCCTGCACCGTGCGCGCCGTTACATGCACTGCGTGAGTGGGCCGGCGGTCTCGCCTCGTCAGGGCGGCTTGCACTTTGAATTAAGCTACGCCGTAGCAATTCACCTGTTTGACCTGCATCGTAGGGTTTGAATTGCAGGATCAGTTGTAGCGCAATCATTTGCACTCTTTTCCAGCCTGGTCGTCTAGAGGCTGAAGTTCGTGCCTTTTTAGCACTGAACTCCCTCGTGGAGGAGTCAAGGGAGTCGGCGGCAGTCGTGGGAAAGGAGGATGGGCCTTTGTTGGGGAACCACACCTTTTGCGCGCGCCGCTGCGGGTTGACCGACCAGGTGTTCGACTGGGCTTGAAAACCGCTGGCGCGTTCTGTCCTGCTTCCTCCTCCTGTTTCTCCTCCTTGAGCACCTTGGCAGGAGGTGGATAAGTTGACATCATATTTGTCGTCAGCTGATTAGATTTGGCGAGACTCGGTCAAGTTGAATACACACCATTGCAATTGCAGTTAAGTGGCAAATCCAGGAGACCGAGTTTATCGATCCAGTCAAGGCCAATTAAATCAAGCTTCGGATGGTTGTTAAGGTAGCATGTTCGTCTAAATTGAGTGCCATCAAAGGAAACTTCACATTCGAACTCACCCGTGAACTGGAGGAATCCGCCAGAAACGTTCATAGCCGTTCTGTCCCATGTGATAATCGGGGGCCGTTCAATAATGTGCCAAGTGCTTTTGGAGATGAGGCTGATGTCCGATGCTGTATCGACCTGGAGGAGTACAGGCTTGCCATTGATGATAACCGTAAGATCCTTTTCCTTTGCCTCAAACTCAGTCTTGAATGGGGCCCGAATTGAGTGAGAATGTAGACCGGAATAAGTTGGAGGGTAGGTGGGATCCCTCATCTTCTTGTCTGATTTGCGGGGTTGGTCTGCCGGGCAGTAGTCTTCCTAATGCCCGCGTTTATTGCATTTCTGACTAACGTGCTTCTCGAATGGACAGAAGTGGATGAAATTCTAGTCATCACACTGTCAGCATGCTGATAGTGGCTTTCGTTAGAGCGGCGTGCACTTTGAGTTAAGCCACGCCCTAACACTGTGTAGTCAGCATTTGACGTTATGTTGTGCATGACCAGTTTCTCCTTTTTACAGATATTTAGGCCGAGGTTAGGACCATTTAAAAAGAGGGAATACAAATTCCGCTACTATTTCTCTTCCGCTGTGGTGTTAAGAGTACGTCCATCTGCGCACAAAAGGTCGTTAACTTTGGCTGTGGATACTCCCAAAGATGCATTCAAACTACTATTGCTGACGAGTTTTGCGTCGTTTCATTACTTTATCTCGATCCTGGCTGCTTTTCATTTTGGAAGTCCATCAGCATGGCAGGGAAAATGAAAATAAATAGACGCAGCAAAACCCTGTTCGGGTTGTCCGGTTATCTGTCATCAGCCCGTCGGGATATTTCCTACCATTTCAAGGAAGTGGCAGGATTTTAAAGAGTCAATTCTGATTCGCTGAAATGGATGCCAGCATTACTATGTCCGGCACCCTTGCTGAGGGCCAGCTGCACCAAAGTACTTTTTCTTTGCAGCGAGCAGTCTCAGATTCGCTGACCTACAACCAGACTTCCGACCGGACATCAAAGTGCGTTCAGATGGTCGTAATTGTCCAAGCATATCTGGAATTCGCCACTCATCGGCCGATGCAACATGAACTACTAGACACACCACCCTTCAGGAAATGAAGCACAAACAAGATGGAAAAAAGCTTGAATTTTCTCAGCAAACTTATTAAAGCAGTTTCTATCACTGTCTCGCTCTCTCAGGTATGACAGGACGCAATGAACAGTAGCGTTGGTTTCGCTAGCGGCTACTGTTTCTTGGCACAGCAACAGAATTCTGTGCGCAGCACATTCTTCCCAGAAATACCTTCTGTATTTGACCCAAGTATCACTCCTGATATCCACAGTCACTGTTATTTGAAACGGCAACATTAAGCTTCAACTGCTGAAACTTAAACCTTATCGTGCCCAGAGAGAGAGAGACCATCGGCTGCAGATAATTAATACACAGGGAGTTGTCGAATATAAAGGATGGGTTCACTGCGCTACTGTGTACGCCGACGTAGGAGATGGTTCCCTTCTGGTGCGCTTCTGACTTGATGGCTGGCATGCAAGGCTTCAATTGCTGAAACGTAATCCCAGTACTGGATGATGGTTCAGCCGCCTGGTTACCAGCATCGCCGTTGAAAGATATGTTCGCCTGACCAACCATCCCCACTGTTCGCCAAATTGGTTCTCCCTTTCTGTGATCCAAAGCGACCTGCGAACGTCTAATGTTTTCTAAACAACCTGCACAATTACCGATAGGGACTTAATGATCTATATTGAAATCTTATCGGCTAATACCTTTGGGTCCTTATAACCTCGGCCGGAATTCGGACGGATGTCGCACACAGGGCCTGCTCCGAATACTCTATCGCTGTGGCCTAAAATACCTTATAGGTTAAACTTTTGTCGCTACGATCTTCAGGCCCGGTTTCGTGTGGGACAAGCAGAAGTGAAACGTCATATAGGAAGAATAATGTTTACTGTACAGACGTGATAGAAAGTAGCTTTGAAGAAGTTGACAGTTGGACAAGTGCACGACCACCCACGAAAGGGCCGGCTTCAAAGTGTGCGAACGCGACAGTCATCACAGTAACGTCTTGTGTGAGCTAGCCTTCAAGGTGATTGGCCAGAATGGATTGAAGGGGTTGGCAGGAATTGGTGCCTGCGCCATTGCTAACCACCGTGGGAGGTTGAGCGTTCTGGAGGAGAGGGGTCACTACAACTCATTAACTTATAATGCGAGATGGCTTGTAAGCAACGTCTTTAGTCATAATTTATCCCATTTGACGACCCGAGGCGTGCTCTTGAATGACGTTGACTTAAGCGTACCCTTCTACCTCCTCCCTCTGTGTACCGACGACCTCCGGTCACACTACGCTTGTCTGCTGAGCGCGTTTGTGACATTTTCGTTAATGTTTAAGTCCTGGGTGGACCCTAAACACTATTAACTTTAAGGGAGGCCGTACCTTGAAAGCAGCTACATTAGACGCTTTTAGGAAGAACGCTAGATTCTGTACAGAATGAATAGACAAGGTGTCAACCGGAGGAGGGCTGCGCACATCTGAGCGGCCAGAGCGAGGGTTCCTCCCTCTCAGACTTAAATTGGATTGGCTGGTTGATCGAGCTGTGATTGGCCAAAAGCCTCTAGGTTTCGGTTAGAGACTCAATACATATGGGAGGCTCAACGGCCGGAGTTTCCTTGGTAGCGCACATATGTTCTTATTTATATTTAAAAGCCTACTCCAATGCTTCACATAAGACAGAAAATTGGGGCATTTTACATGCGATATCACTATCCCAACCTAAACCTACCCCTTACCCTAACCCTAGCTTTCTCCCTAACCATAACCCTAACCCTTACCTAAAACCTCAGCCTAACCCTAAACCTAACCTTTACCATAACACTTGCCCTAACCTTAGCCTTTACCCTAACCACAAACCCAACCCTTACCCTAACCCTTATCCTAATCTTAACCATAACCCTAACCCTAACCCTAACCATAAACCTAACCCTTACCCTAACCGTAACAGAAAATAATTGTGCAGGTATTTAAATATAAATAAAAACATATGTGCGCTACAAAGAAAACTCCTGCCGGCTCAACATGTCTAAAAGGCAACTGCTGATAGTAAGTACGTAGCAATATGGGCCTCGATTTACACCATTACCAATGGTGATTCAAACAAAGTAGTCTTCCATGTAATGAGAGAAAAAAAGCAGATTTGATGCGTGGGATGTTCGGCCGTAACGAACCTGAGAGATTGCAGCAGAGTAGATCAACAGAGGTATAGGATTGAGCTAATCACTGACAGGTAAATTTAAGGTGGCCATGAAAGTTAAAGATTGACTTAAATAGTGTAAATACCGTTTATAGATGTGTCTTCGTATGAAGAAACCCGAGCAGGTCAGAACCACCGGAGAAGTTCAGAAACAACTGAATGTAGGATCAAGCGAGATCTCAAAATATCGAGTTCAAAAGTTCCGAATCCAAAGCATATATAGCGGGACCGGTGCTGTTTCAAAATTATGGTTCTTGGGCTTCATATAGATTTATCATTGCAGATATGAAGTGCAAAGCTGGAACATCTCATTAAATGACCCGAAAAGAAGAAACCTGCTTTCATATTTCCTCAGGATACTAACAAGCCCATGGAAGTATCGATAATTGGTGTGCTGTCTCGTGGAGTGTTACTTCCATAACAAAAAATAACTTCAGTATTGTTTTAAAAATAATTATTGCACAACATAATCTTAAGACATTTCAGTCTCCTCAGCGCACCAGCTTTTGCACGAGGTTCTCTCAATTCACCAGCAGCAATTAAACTTTGCATAAAAGGATTACTTGGATACACAAAAGAAGGAGATGCGACCACTGTGAAAAATGCACAGATTGTATTGTATTTATAGTTCGTAATGGTCATCCGCGTGCGTACTGTAACGATTCACTCCTTTAGCCACCGCTTGGGTCTTACTTTGTGCGGTGATGGCTCGACACTTCGTGTTCGAATAATTAATTGCCATTATTTCCTTGTCCATGTCGGATACTGGCTTGATAATTGCTTACAATTATGCTCGCTGTCATCAGGGTTGTCGTTGGGCCAGGCCCTTCCTACGTGACCGATTCTCTTGCTCAGGCAATGTCTCAGTACACAGAGGGGAAATGCTACATCGTTGCGCTTGTTGTTGAACTATAGATAGCATGCAATCTGTGCATGTTTCAACCCTATCTGCGCACGACACAGGCTATTGTACCTTTACCTATGAGAAGGGATTTCCGACGGAATCCGAAACGTCAGGACAATAAAACTCCTGTTCCAGTGATTGCATCTCCTTCTTCTGCACTGCTTTATGGAGCCCGCATATTCACGTCTACTTGAATATTACTATACTTCCCCGTTAATTTTTGGTGTCAGTTTAAATTCACACAAATTTTATAGAAAACGGTGGTCCAGCACTCACCGATCGGTTACGGAACCAACTCGTACTGTTATGTCTTGGGATTCGCACTCAAGGCCTACCAACAGCCGCTCAACGGCCAGCGTATGTTTTAGGCAGGAAAAAGGGAAGGAAGACTAGAATGACAATTTCTGGCTTACTGGCTGTCACCAGACAACCCACTAACTGACGGCTGCTAACTTTTGCCTGCAATCATATGAACTAGCACTGTTTTCATTTTTATACTGTATCGATACATTTTTCAGTCGCTATGTCATTAATAGGGAGCTCAATGGCGTTTGCCTATCTTTCCCTCAATAAAACTAAATTGAACTGAACCATACCCAACATCAGGGTTGGCGACATCCGAGGATAGAAGGCTAGCACACTAACCACGGTCCCACGGGCTTGTCGAATTTCGACGTTCGGATTAACTAACGAAGCTCCTAGCGAGTATTATCCGGAAATAATAAGGACGTAACACGCAAAAGTGTTAAAAGGGATAATATTGAAGTAACCAGCAGACCGTAATAATTGTCGGCAAGTCCAGCTGCGTAGGTTTAAAAGTGTCCATGTCCGCGGGTTGAGCGAAGCCGTCTAGTCATCAGCCAATCGGGAAAAGGTCCAGGTATTGGCATCAGAGTTCGCGAGGAATCGATTAGCTTCGGCGTACGCGTGGTGAAAGCGGGGGCGTGAAGGTGCAAGAGCGCGCAGATGAGTCAGCGCTGGACGCGCGACTAGACAAAGGTTTGGCAGATGACAAGGGGGTGAATACGTGCAGCATTACCGACTTCAGGCTGCGCAGGCTTCCTGCCATCCTGGTTTTGATCGGAAATGTACACAATGGTAGACAGATGCTCACCGATCAGTTACGGAACTTACTCGTTCCGTTATGCTTCGGAGGTCATCACCTCCAGGGCTGGGAACGGCAAGCTGGGCATAGCTTATAAGCCAGAAATGGCTATTCCAGTCTCCCTTGTCTCTTTCGGTAATGCATTTCTGCCTGTAATATTTTTGAAATTGAAAGAAATATTCTCTGTCGTACACCTTTCTTTAGCGGCTTACAAATTATTTAACTTTGAAAGTTCAATAAAAAGGCACCTTCAGTTTTCAGCAAATTTGTATTAATTTGTGAATACTTTTGAACACCAAACTCACATTTGAACTTGCATTGATCGACTCCAAAATAAATGTCAAATGCTTTCCATACAAGGAAAATTATACGCTTGCATACTTTATTAAGGAGCTATCATGCAGGTGAAATAAGTCTTCTCAGTGAATGTAGACCATAGAATTAACTTTGCAAATAGCTTAAATAAATGGAGGAATGCTGTCAGGAGACACTAAACGGACTGCATGCAAGCATGCAGGTAGCGAGCGCGCTCACAGTAGGCTTTCGATCGGCCTACAGGTGGCGAAGCATACTGACAGGCAATCAGTAAATAATTTGAAATTCAAACTACAGTCAGCCGTGAGTTACCAGCCATTCATGCCACTAGCTACGTCGGACCAGAAGCCGATTGGCCTGATGGACATAGTTTACACGCGTTTATTGCTCTAAATGTATTGTACCTCTCACACTCAAATACTTCTGCTGTTGCGCTCTTCTTGCTGTGTTATTCCTTCAGGGACTCACAAGGCGTAATTAGGCGGTGACACTTTGGTCTTAGCTACCGTTACAACAAATACGAGGTTCTGGGAATGGACAATTCATGCTGCCAATACAAGGGAACACGCGTGTTCCCAAAAGTAATTAAGAACAAGAAATTATGATGGATCCGCGGACAGATTTCGAACCAGCAGGCTATCACATCTCCCTCTTCTCAATTTCAGGATGCTCAAAAATGCTTCATGAGTGGACCTTTCAAACATCGTATTGATAAAGTTTTCCAAAACAGAAGATTATCATTTTTAAGGTTTATCACTTAAGGATGACTTATTCTGCTACTAAATAAATGCTGAAGACAATATTTGTTTGCCTTTTTTTTCGTTAAATATATTGGGATTGGTAAGGGTATCGCAAGTCAACGGAAAACATGCCTGCTACCTTACAGAATAAATTTTGCGGACGACTAAAAAAAGCTTGCTGAACAGGCGGCATCACTAAAATAGATTTCAATCGAAAACAAATTTTAGAAGTTATGTTACCATGCACTGTGATAGCAAGCGCACCTACCTTAGGTTAGGGTGTCACATAAATACTGGTCATATTTCGGCGATTTAGATTCAACTTTGAGGACACATCCTCATTCAGTTGTTGTTTTAATCCACGAAATAATTGATACCTTCTCGCAGACTGCTCTGAACAAAGCTCAGTGCTCGGTAGGGGATTTAGTCCCACACCTGAGTGATGGCCTCTCCGGAAATGAGTACAAAACTTCGTGGATTTGTTGAGAACCGTGGTCGCACCCGGCGAAACCCTCTGAACTTCATAAGGTATGCAAGGCAGCAACTGCATCAGCAAAAGTTACAGAACGATGCTCTTTTTTAAGAATGGGGGATTAAAATAGTGTATAACCCTTTACCGATACGGAATTGTTCCCCTCTATTGTGCACGTGTTTGCAAGAAGGAGAGAGAAAGGTGGAATCGGGATGTGCGCATGGGCGACTGACAAGGTGCAAGGATCTTAAAAGTCGAACAAACTCCTAGTCAATGCAATTTTTTTCACTTCAATGGACGACCAAATAGCGCATACAACTGGGTTTCACCGAGAGAACATGCACGCTGGCACACGCTTGAGCGCAACCCGGTAATTTTTACCAGAGATATAATTTTAGCCTAGTATACGGGGAGTGCGCGGGAGCGAAGTTAACGTAGCTTACGGCGCGGAGGGCGAGATCAAAGGCAGAACGAAGACGAGTCAGTTCTTTACTTGTTCACTGCTCAATAAAGCCGAGATTAAATAAGTCCAAAAACAGGAGCTGATCAAAAACGTGACTTAGCTGCTGACTTAGAAGTATATGCTGCAGATTGGTAGACGATCAGCTCTCGCTTATGCGGCCGGCAGAAATACGTTGCGTTGTTTCTCGGAGATCAAAGCCAGTGAATAATCGGCCAATGCAAGCGTAAATACGGGTCCTAGGAAGTAAATTATAAGGAGTAGATGGGATCGTTGAGAATAGAAATTAATTAGCCTGACCTTTGCGATTTGTTCGCGAGCTTCTCTTAAGAGACAACATCAGATACGAGTAATTCGTACACAGACATTTGCAGTACTGATAGGACGCGGTCACCATGCTAATGCGTACCTATGGTCATTAACAAGTCTCTTCTCAGCGTCTTTGATTTCTCATTGGTGCGATAATCACCTGATGTTCGGCATGAGGGCGTTAGCTGCTTAACATGCATTATCTATGTTAGAGGTTGGTGTGATAATTACTTGGTCACCGGCAGTGGCCTTGGAAAGAGTCACCAAAACGTGCAAACATGCGAATCCCAGGAAATAATTGAGAAGAAGCCGATGTGATCGCTGAGACCACAGTTCCATTCGCATGACGTTTCGAAGTCCGTCGTGGATCCATCACCAGAGAGAAAAGCAGAAACAGGCTAGAGGCAATAATACGGCGTCAGCTAATAAGATTAAAAGATCCATTGCCACAGTACGAAACATCTGCAGTGGTCTATAGGATCTTATCCAGTTGCGGACAAAGTAAATGCGTCGAAGAAAATGGAAGACTCCCCAAGACGCGAAATGCGGAATATGCGGCACATGACGCGAATACGTCCGAGCATATGGCGCCCATTACCATGTCACGGCTCACTCTATGAGATTCGGCTACTAATTCCAATCCGACGAGGCAAAATGTTTTCAAGAGGTGACAATCGTGTCAGTCACCAGTTACCTGAGCGATTCACGGACTCCCAGTTTGTACACAACTGCAATGATCTGCGCAATCTACATTCGGTAATGAGGGTCAGTTTGGCCAAAGCAATTCTCTACGCAGGGAACACAGTGGCCAACGCGTCGTCTAACGCCAGTGTCAGGGAGCCAGATGACCGAACAATCATCACGCACAAGTCTACCACAGGCGATGAAAGTTCAGCAGATGATGAACCGCATGCCGGCGATCGAGCAATAAGAGCACAAGCGGGCACAGTAAATTGTTATAATTATGTAGTAGCAGTATCGACTGTAACCTTTAAATACCGGAACTTCTGACGCATTTATTTTGCGTTTCTGCCATTGCCTCTGATGAAGGATCCACGACAAAGTTCTAAACCTCAGGCAATTAAAATCTTGTAGCAGCGACCACATCGGTTTCTTCTCAATAAGAAAGTGTGTTCACTTGCGCGCCCCGACTGACTGATTACTCTGTTCAAACGGAATCTCAGCGCCAAATATGGGTTGAGGAAGTCATTGAATTGTTATTAGACTGGGGTGCCTGGAAGAAACTCACAGCTCACACCATTGTCATCTCACGCGAGAATCCCGGCGTCACTGAACTTGAATCTGTGGCCGGGCCTCATCAAATGAGGTGCGATTTAAAAAAGGCCTAAGTTCCCCACACTGCTGAGAACGGAACATTCTTGCAGCTCGCTTGATTTAGTTGCATTTCAGAAGAAGGGGATGCGACCACTGGAACAAGAGTTTTATTTTCCTGCCGTTTCGGATTCCATCAGGAATCCTTTATCATAGGTAATTGTACAATATTCTGATTCATGCAGAGATTGGAGTAAAATATGCGCAGATTGCACGGTATTTATAGTTCGTAGCGGTCGTCCCCCCGTGTACTGTTATTATCCATTCTTGTAACCGCCGCTTGCGTCTTAATTGGTGCAGTGATGGCTTGACACTTCGTGTTTTACTCATTAATTGCCGCAATGTCCTTTTCCGTGCCGGATGCGAACTTTGTAATTGCGCGACAATTATTCTCGCTGTCGTCAGAGTTCCCACGTGACTGATACTCTTGCTCATGCGATGTTTCAGTACATAGTAGGGAAACGCCAAATCGTTGCGCTTGTTGATGGACTGGGTGCCTGAGAGCCATGACTCGAGCAGCTCGCAGCTCACGCGGTTGTCAACTCTTGCGAGGATTTCAGCCTCGTTAACCTTGAAAATATGGCCGGGTTCCGCTGAGTGAGCCACAACCTGGGAGTTAGCGTCTTTCCTACTCGTCGCCGTGGCATCCTCGGCCATTCGCGTCCGGACTAATCTCCCGGTTTCGCCAAAGTAGTTGCTTTGCGCACAACTGCACCAGATCCGATAAACGACTCCAGCCGTTTCCTGCCGTGGCATTGGTTTTCCGGTCCCACGACTCGGCGCCTGAAGGTTGCTTCTGACCTGTTCGCAACTCTAACTCCAAGTTAATGAGCAGAAGGCTGACCCGGCCATATGTTCAAGTTTAACGGGGCCGAAATCCTCGCAAGAGCTGAAAACCTCGTGAGCCGCGAGCTGCTCGAGGCATAGTTCCCAGGCCCCCACTCCATCAACAAGCGCAAAGTTTTGGCGTTTCATTGCCGGGTGTCAGTTTACTGCACTGCTGAGAACGGAGCAGTCTTTCAATCCGCTTGACTTAACTGCATTTCCACTAACAGGTACAGACCGAATTCCCAAGTTTATTCTTACTCCGAAGTATGCGATTTTTTCGGCTGAGAATCTTTCCATAATTACTGGAAATGACGACATGGTAATTAGAGTCGGCACAGTACTATGAGTGGTCTTGCGAAGTTTTCTAGGAAGCGTGCAGTTTTCCTCTTCTCAACCTTAACCAAACGCATACCTTACTCACAAAGCTTCCACTAGTTTTTACCCTAATCCAGCTTTCAACGTGAATCTCCCACACAGCAGCACAAGGCATCGAAACAGGGGCACAGGGTTTCCATTCTCGTAGCGTGCCCCTCAAAAACTATTCAAAATTCTCGATTTCAGCGAGACGACGGGGTAAGACCTATCTGGTGCTGTGTTCGAGTGGGCGCTCGTGGTTAGTGTTTAGTGCAGACAGACCTTTACAGTGAGCACGCAGATCGAAAGTATTGAGAACAGACTACAGAAGGTATCCACAAGTCAGAATTCAGGTAAGACCAGTTAGGTAGGACAGCGTACAGTAGCAGTGACGCTAACAAAAAGATCTGCAGAAACAAGCTGCTCACAGTACAGATGTTGGTTGATGTGTGTATGTGCGCCTATACGGCAGGATTAGAGACGACACGTGACATTTCCTGCAGCCAATCAGGAAGTGGGTTACAGTGATTGGTGGCCAGCGTAGACAGCATTCACGGCAGATCGAACAAGAGCGTCCGGGGTAGATTGCAAGCACACAGGACTGCAAAGCTTCCGGCAGACGGTACAATAAGACAGGTGGAGCTCTGCAGCGAGTCCAACTTGAACGCGCGCTGCAGTACATAAATTGCCTGCTAAGAAAATTTTTTAGCGATAGTTATGCTAATCCGAGGGCCGCAGCATTCTGAATGGCGAGTGTTAATGCGCGTCCACGATTTTTTCGGATTTAGTATCTCCATCACGTTATAACTGTTCGTATTTGAGCGGCGATCATGGAGATAATTCAATTTAGTGTCCACAGCAGCTTTTTACATAACCAGAAAAGTGTCCGCTATAATTAAAATGAGAAATGCAATCAATAGAAAACAAGAAGACCCAATAATTCCCAGTTAGACACAGTCATCGACTCTATAGACGTGTCATATAGAGTTGATACAGAGATCCTAAAAAGTTGATAAGAGTCAATAATTATGTCCAATGGGACACTACAAAGCCTCATTTACTATGGATTGTATTTTTCTCTTAAGTACCACCCGAAAATATGAGTTATTGAACTAAATATTCCTACTATTTTCTACTTTTATACACCCTATGTTTAAATTAGATTTTTTTCTCCTAATATGCCCACTTTTTATCCCCTATTAACACCTTTCCCGTATAACACAAGGATGGGGTTTTCGCGAGCTGAAGTGGGCCCTTAATTGAAAATTTGCCGCAGTCACATTGGCGTGTATGTAAGAAGACGAGACAATATGGGACATACTAATAGATGGGTAGATATTTTGTCTGGTAAGAGGCTGAAGTCTAGTACCGGCATTACTAACGTAAAAGATGGCGAACGTAGCGCAATATATGTGGCAAATGACGTTAGTCTGTGACGTAGTGCAGATTGGATACTCTACTTAAGATACTGCTGAGCACAGGGAGGATGCTGAAATTTTGGTGATGTAAATGTAAAATTCATTTGCATATCCTGCGATCTTTTCTGAATTTCCTTTCATGTAATACTGAGAGCCATCATGCTCTGACGCAGTTTTTCCATTCGAACTGAGACGAACTTTGTTGCATAGATGATCGGGTTTCAGATGGGTCGGAATAAATGGGAAAATTAAATCAATTCGTCCTTAAAGTGAATTTCCTTACTACCGAAGATAAGGACTGGTGGATAGGAGCCAATGAGTCACGAGACAGTGTAGGATGATTACTAGGCTAAATCAGTTCAGTGTTTGAAAACTCAGAAACGTCAAAGTGGCCTTTGCCGTCTCCTTGTGAGTGAATTTCATAACTGTGGTGACACTATTTCAGTTCCAGTATACTTATATCGCTTCGATATCCCTTGGCCAAACGGTGGTGCCATGGCAGACTGACGTGAGGTTTTTGACTTGGCAGCTCAAACAACGCCCGCTGCTAGTCTTTTGGTTAGTTTAGCGGGTGGTTTTCACTTTGGCGAGCGCAGTAACACCAGTTGTTTGCCAGTCGCCGACGGTGGCTGGTACACGCGAGGGGGAAGAAAGAATGAGGCTGACTCCGAAGGGTCCATCCGCACTGCACACATGCGCATTCCTTGCTGTAATAAAACTGACGCAATGGAATCTAAAACAACGCCCTAAAAGTCACTGCTTAGAAAGCCGCCAACTGACGGAATAAATGGGTCCTCGTGACCAGTACTGCGTTTATTTTGCCGTAAAACAGGCCGCGTGGTAACTGCGCTGGACTGGCACCGTGGCCAAATCGGGGTATGGCAGGCATGTGGACGCTTAAAACAGAACCAACGACTTTTTCTGTTCTCCATTCGCATGTAAATTTCTTACATACAGTAGCCGCCAAAGACCATGCATTTTTCATGATGAAATTTTTATGGGTACTTGAGCGTATATTTGGTAACACTATTTTGATTCCTTCAGTTTATTGGACTCTGAGAAAGCCTTAAAGTAAGTTAAATCGTCATTTTAGTTAAGTTTATTAGGAGAAATGGCCATTAATTTTGGGCAAATGGGGAGAAGTCTCATATTGAAAGAATTTATTATGCTATTATGAAAGAGAGAACCAAACTGAACGTTAATGTTGATTATACTATGGAGGAACTCAAAATAAGCAAAATAGGTGTAGAAGATATCCCTTCCTGAACTGGAAAAGTTTGTCGAAAATTGTTAAGATTCAAGTGAAGCCAAGTTAAAGAAATCACATTTCTTTGCAGTAACATTTTAGATTTGCATTTTAAAAATTATGTTTAGCTATCCTGTGAAGCTTTGTTTGCACAAAATGCAGTAACAGAAATGTGTTTGTTCGAATGCATACATAATGCGAGGTATGTCCTTGCACAAAAACAGAATGTTAAACATGTAAATGCAACTTTAAGAAAAAATAGACATTATTTAATGTAAGGCGTGTAGTTATATAGTTTTTTGTGTACTTTACTTTTTCCTTTTGAGTTATTTAGAAACAAAAAAAGACAGAAAAATTATAAGTTTTTCAAAAAATGGCAATGTTTATGGCCAGTTTTTTGAATTCGCAAGATTATATCAAAAAGTGGAATTAATCCACTGATGCAAAAGTTATTCATTAAAGAGAGCAAAAAAGTTTTTTCGTCTCCATTCAAATTGAATCGTTTGCCTTCAGAAAACTGGAAGAAATTCTAAAAATTCTCAAATTTCATTGTAATATTACGTTTATCAGCCCTATATCTAATCAAAGCGCTTTGTAAGAGTTAACCTTTTATGGGAAGGTTTTTATTAATCTTAGGAATAGTGGTTTCACAACTTAACTGCAGACAAGATTTAATCTCGACAATGTGGTTTGCTGCTTTGTGGCATTTCTGCCTATCAAAAAGGTTGCCATATTCTTTGAAACTGATATCGGAAAGCAATGTATTTTGGTAAATGCTCTATATATCTATGTTATTTAAAAGATTTTGGTGTAAACATCGAACAGATGCAGAATTTATAAATTTATCAATGAAGACAGTGAAAACAAGTTAAACTATGACACACTTTTTTCGATGGCATTCAATAAATACGTATCCAGTTAGAGCAAAGTTTACAGAATATCTTGAATAAAGAAAAGTTCTTTCTATTTATAGAAAGCGGTTGCTTGAAATTTTCAACTAAACACAATATCAAAGTTAATTGTTCTAATTTATAGCTCTTTTGTACGTCTCGAGTACCACGGGATTATGGAGAAAGCGTTTTTTCAAAAACACAAAATAATTCATAGAGTTCTTTTAAGCAGTTAATATGCCTGATGCTGTTCATTATTCGTTCTTAATTTTCCTAAATGCATTCACACTGGTATTCGAGTAATGATTAAACTTATACAAAGTTATGAAAGTTGCATGGTCTTTGGTGACTACTGTATATATAGTATGGACCAAAGTTAGTGCAACTTTTATGACGAAATTTGACTTGGTAGTTTCGAAAGTTGGCAGCCGAAGAGCTACCTCGCTAGTCATTAGCTAGTATGTTTGATGCAAGCAAGGCCAGCGTATTTAGAATTATTAACTGTGAAACAGTGCCCAGAAGGAGGAATTCTGAACGAGAACGGCCTAAAACAAAACGGTATGACGATTTTATTCGTGCAACACTAAAAATCCCGTTAGGTCTATTCACAGAGAACACTTGTTGATGTTCTCTCGGATCCTAGCTGGAAAAATCTTGCGTAAATTTGGCCTTCATCAGCAGATGGCTATGGTTAAGCCAGTTTTTAGTAGAAAACCCAGTGAGGAACGCTTTCTAATTGTTCCGGAATGCTTTATTCACAGACTTTCATTTTGAAAAAAAACATTTTTTATTGTGATGAAGTATTCTCCTTAGACAAGTCTACAAAGTCGAAACATATGGTCATATGCAAAAAGCACCTCCCCAAAGAACGCACTTCTTCAACACCAACATTCAAGAATTATCAATGCCTCATAGTTTGTATGGCGATCAAGTTCGGTGAGCGACCAGTCTAGTGGTCGACAAAAGATACTATCAAAAGCAAGTAATATGTGAATATTGTAAAATATGCCTTTGGTTACAATGGCATCCACAGGCGTCGAATGGATATTGTCATGCTACAAGACAGTGGCCCTGTTCACCGATCAAAAGGAGTATGATTATAATTTACCTTACGCCTATGATCAAATTTTTTAAGACTGCAGCCGCTCTTTCCGCCTATGGCATGCAAACTATTTTTATTCCTCCAAACAGTCCGGACCTCGATCCTATTAAAAATCTCTTATTATTAATGAAGAGAAACTGGGACAAGCCACCAAAACATCCTTCAGTGGAACAGAAATTGGAGTTTGTCCATTTAAACTGTATAGACCAAACCACCTTTAACAACATAGTTGTATCTATTCGCTTCCGAAGTACTGCCGTTATAAACTTTAAAGGAGACTCATAAAAACACAAGTATGTTACATATTTATTACTTTTCCTTATTATGTCTTTTATCTTATTTTCTTACACTTTTGTTACTTATATAACGATTTTGTATCATTGGACATCTCAAAGCCCCTTTTGGATTTGACAATTTTTGTTAAAACGTTTGGAGGTGTATCGATATCTCCCATGCGGGTTGCGGCCGCATAAAAAATGCCGAAGAGCTGGGGGAGGGAGCGTTGTTAACGCACGTGGGTGTAGACTCAGGTGATACTCATATTTAGCCCTTATGGAAAACGAAGTATTCTGGCCGGATAAAAGATGATAGAACCTATCCCAACGAATATAAGCTAGCTGATAATATAAGTCGTGGAAGGCCAGAGTGTTGGGGATAATTGAATAAAGTGCAGAAGGATTTGGATATAAGTAATGGGTAAGCGACCCTTCAGATGAGTGCAATTCCAGCCATGAGCGGGCCGCTCCGGGAGTGCCTGACCGCAAACAATCTCCGAGCTAAGGTCCTTTGTCGACTGGGCTAAGGAAGTGGTTGGCCAGTTGGCCAGACACGTCCGTGACTTTAACGTCTGGCGCGCACGCGTTGGTGCGCACGAGAGCCAGACATGCAGGACATGCATGTGTTGGAATACAAGGTCGCTACACCCTTTTAATATTCATACTCCGTGGGATTTGGGTCAGACATGGCGGTTCCTGTCACCTGCTCCTGATTCTGCTTCCGGTTTCGCCTTGATGCCTAGCAGACGCATGTGAGACAAGAGAGGTAGTGCAGTATATACAGTGACAGTCTAAGCTCACTTAAAACGAATCCTCGTAGAAGTACCTGGACATGCACCACCATTCTGCGGAGCACGCGGTGAACATAATCACCGCTGAAAAAGATTCGACAATGCAAAGGAGAGACCGGAATGGCCATTTCGGGCTTATGGGCCATCATCAGCCAGTCATACCCAATCTCAAGGGTTGAAACCCCCGAGATTGGAACCCGGGACCTCTGGTCATTGAGTTCCATACTCTACCACGGCAGCACGGGCTGAGATCAAGAATATGATGAATATATGCGTGCTTCGCCAATCTAGTAGAGGAACAGTTAATTTTTGCTTTGCCCAGGAGCTCACAACCACTTTAAACTAATTCATGCGCAATGCCCTGCGCTGGCTTCGAGCCTGCTCTGTAGCACGCGGTGATCATCGCCGAAACCGCTGGTCAACTGTCCTTTGCGTTACTTTTCTGGTTATTTTTTGTGCGAGTGGTGGTTTACTTAGGAGCGGTTCCGGATGCGCCTTCCAGCTACACTTTCTTCTGCCTCTGTGTGCCTTAACGTAATTGCGAAATCGTGCCCAGGAGCTGGGGGGGGGGGGGAGGTCGAAAGTGCGGTAGATGACATGCAAGTCAGAGGTGGGTGGGCGGAAATCAAGGCAAGCCATGTTATACTCCATGCCTTAAACAACTATCCGTTTGGACTAGCATAGCAGCTTGCTGAGATCGAGCGGACAAAACCCAGCGTTGACTTGAATCAGCGTCACCTCTGCCTAAATTTAGCGTCAGTATTAGTGTGAGTACTATCAATAGGAAGTTGCATCGCTGTTAAGTCAAAGTAGCACAAGTAGAAGTCGCGATCTAAGACTTCACGCATCTGTCTTTAAAACGGCCAAAGCTGAGAGAAGGTAAATAGTGCGACAATGCTAACACAAAGGTCTACTGCTACTTACTTACTTACAACGCACGCGGTGTTGTGAGCTGCATTAGAGAAGGCGGTCAAAGCCTAATCCCCTTTGGTTTTTTTTGACACCGGGTGAAAGTAGAGACTGTGGTTAACGCCTGCAAAGTCCACTATCAATAAAATCTTAATCATGTCTTCAGCCACTCTCCCTGTTTCAGCCTATTTTGGAGCATATGGTAAACTTTATCGAAACCAGTGATCGAGCGATTAGCACCAGATAATACCTTCACTATAATCTACTTCATACGTGATTTCCCACGATGGCTTCAAGATGGCTGTGAAGCACGCAGTGCTCACCGTAAAAAACCAACAGTTTTGTTTGTTTCTGTTTTAGGTTTGTGTGCACGCAGGGACACAATTGGAAGCAGCTCGGCTGCGCCTGCAAAAGGCGCCCTCCCTGGTTTCTGATCTTTTGGTTTCGTCACGAAACCGGGCTCAGCAGGTTAGGAAGTGAGAGCGTGGTACATGCCATGCAAGTCCACTATCACTTAAAACTAAGCCACGCCTACGCCACCGCGTTTACTTTCGGCTCGCT
Source organism: Ligula intestinalis (assembly GCA_036362985.1). Taxonomy (NCBI): domain Eukaryota; kingdom Metazoa; phylum Platyhelminthes; class Cestoda; order Diphyllobothriidea; family Diphyllobothriidae; genus Ligula; species Ligula intestinalis. Next base: position 25,088,902 of record JAYGXS010000003.1, on the reverse strand, counting down.
GGAGCACACAGTGGAAACAGTCGGAAATAACAGTCAAACCATCGTGAGCATGGTAAGTGACTAAAGAACCGAAAATCCGACTAAGTGGGTCCTTCCTGGCCTCTGCGACACTCTGAAGCATTAGATCTGAGACACCACCTTTCATGAAAAATGGACGTGTTTGTCTGAGTAGCTTAAATTAATGGTTGTGGCCCTCGCCACCATGATCTTTAGGCTCGGTTGCGTGTGGAAAGAGAATGAGAGGGATGCCAGGCAGGAGGAATAGTATGTTCTGTACGGAACGTTTGTCCGCAGCCCAATGGACCGGAGATCTGAAAATTGAGAGGGTGGGAGTCATCACAGCGTTTACAGCTTGGCCATGTGTGAGTCAACCACAAGGAAATGATTGGCCGGGCAAGATTGGGGTAAGCAAACATTGGTGCCTGCGTATGTGCTAGCAGCCGCGAGTGTTGCACGCGAAGTGGGATTGTAGGAGCCTGCTCCGCCAGCGCTGCCATGAGCACTCATCTGCCTGCTCTGTCAACGTGTCAGCTAATCAGCTATTCAATTTTGCGCATCGCTGACTCGCCTCGTCAATTTAAATAATTAGTTAATCGATTTTTCGATTACTGGTATGCGCCGAATTTGTGCTCAGCGCTGGAAAAGACACACTACAACACTGAGGCCTGGTGAACGGACGCAGCATGCAACTGGCCCCCAATTCGGCTTGTACAATTCCTACTTGTAATAGTAAAGAAGTTGTTCCATCAACTATGTCTTGCCTGTCTTGATTTGGGAAAGCCTTCCATCGTCGACACTATAACTTGTGACAGGATCACCAAACCTTCTCCAGAGACAAGACCATGCGTTGCACGAAAAAAGAAATTTCTTAGCTTTGCCGGCTACTGCTCTCAAGAACGTCCTTGACAGCCCTGCTTTTAAATAATGCATCACCAATAAACACAGGAGACATTCACAAAAAACCTTTCTGCCTCATTAGGCGTGATCAGGTGGTGATAACCCAACTCCAGTGTTGCATTGAAAATTGCCGCCACACCCGGGTTTCGAACTTGCGTCTCTCCGACCAAAGGTGAACGCTCTAACCATCGAGCCACAGGTCCGCTGTGTTATCGCTCTGTGATCGGGGCTATATAGTAGTGGGTTACTGCACACCGATCTGTTTCAGGATGAACCCATTCTGGTTGAGGCCTTGTTTGCGAGATCTTGGTGCCCCAAGTAAACGTGTTCAAGGCAACATAGTTATTTTACTCGCTAAGTTTTAGCAACAACGCATTACCGACAAACACAGAGGGCATCCACAAAGGTCTTTTTTGCCTAATTAGGCGTCATCAGGTAGTGATACCCCGAATCCAGTCCTGATTTTCATATGGCTCCGGTTTAGGTGCGCGCGGATGGAAAGCTTGCTGAAATTACAGTATAAGTCTGATATTACTACAAACTAAGACACACGCAAGTCTGTCTGTGCCAATCTTGTTATGTGTCCAAGGTTATCCTCATAATTCGTAACGGTTAAGCACTAGATGACACTTATATTCGACCTAGGTCTATTTTTGAGACGGGGGAAAAAAAGCGTCCTCCTGTCTGTTTTACTAGCCTATCAACTACGTCATTTCAGATGTCCTTATAACATCCGGGCTATATGTTGTCACCATTACTTATATTGGCAGATAACCTAGTGTGAATGGACGACTACTTCGCCTCCCCCGCTTTCCTTCACGACTCAACTGTCGCTCATCTGTGCGTCGAGAAAACGTCCTCTTACGCCTCCTGATCGCAGTAGATGGATAGGAAGGTCAACTGAAGGGTTGAGTGTGTGCGCACATATATGTTAGAGGATCTCCGGAGAAAAGGGAGGACCAATAGATTGGGCTGGGCTGGGCTGAACGGGGAAGGGGGTGTATTTAGCGCGTTGGTTTGCTCTTTCGGTATGAAGAATATTGTGTGCTTGTTCTGGTTTGAACTACACTCAGCTCTACCTCACCTCTGCTCATTCGACCACAAAGAAAACTACTGCGGTGGCCTTACCCATAGGCTCCACGCTCTCGCTCTCTCTCTCTCAAAATCAGAAAAATGTCTGGCAGAAAAGAATGCCATGCTCTCAGGTAGGTCATCTAGGTCATATGGGCAGGCCGCTCAGGTCAATCGCCTCACACTAGTAGCCTGCAATGCACGTTCTCTCTGAGAGATATTCCTAGAGGCAGCCAACCAGATAGGAGGGCTGCGCTACTCACCCCGGCAATTGGCGCGCCTCAAGGTCAACATCGCTGCACTCATTGAAAGTCACTGCATCTGTGTCTCAGCAGTCAGATATTGGTACATTACAGGTGTCATGCCTAGCTTATTATGAAGCAGTTCGCGCCTTTATTGACATGTTGCAATTTTTAGTCAATTCTGGAGGGTGTTGTGCCCTTATTAAGACAGAAAACATTATGTGAATGCCTTGCTAGAACTAACTACTGCAGCCAGCCTATGGTTGGCTGGAAAACAGCAACAAGCACTATGGTGTGAGCAGAAGGTGCATGCAACTTGAGCTTATATTGAAGAACGTTTCTCTTACCCCATAAACTTATCATTGTCCGATATAGCTTAGGTACAGATTTCCTACCTGCACATAGAAGTCGTACCAGATTTTGTGATCTGCTGGTCAAAGTATGAATGCTTAATAAATCTAGCACTCTTAACAGTGACAAACAACTTCTAGCAGCATCATCCTAGTCATCGTAGGTCAAACTTAGTAGAAACTGGTGCAATTTTTGGCGAATAGAGATGTGAGGGTCGAAATCAAGGCGAATCATGATATGCTCCGGGCCTCAGAAAATTATCTGTTCGCAATAGCCTAAATACAGGCTCACAGTCCTAGTTGGGATAGAGGGGACATGACTCCATCGTTGAGTTGTACCAGCATCACTTCTTCCTAATAGAAGCTTCAGTAATATTGTCAGTACTGTCATAATTTAGTTGCATCGACCTTAAGTAGAAGCAGTAGCAGTGTCGGTCTTCATGTGTCCCTGTTGACAGTGGCCGAAGCCGAGTGAGGGTAAATGTTGATGTAGTATCAGCACAAAGGTTAAATAGTCACATAAGACTAAATCACGCGGTTTTCTGGCCTGCATTGGAGAAAGCGGCCAACGCCCGATCCCGTTCGGTCTTCTTGGCCCCAAGTGAAGGTGGAGAGCGCGGTTGACGCCTGCAACATTTAGTCTCACTTGCATCGAAAAACTTGTCACTAGTTGCTCCCCTTGCTCCAACCTTTTTAAAGAACGTGGTAGAGTTCATTGACACCGATGGTCGAAAAATCAGCACCAGATATCATCTTCACTATAATTCATATGTAATTCCGCGCGTTAGCTTTTGCCTGCTGTGTAGCACCTAGTGGTCACCGCCAAAACCAACGGTTTGTGTCTGCTTATGTTTATGTGCGCGTAGTGGCACATATGGGAGCGGCTCAGGCCACGCCTACCACATGCGCTCTCTTCCCCCTCCGGTCTTATTGCCTTTGTCACGGAATCAGGTGTGGGGGGGGGAGACTGCGGTAGATGCAACGCAAGTCCACTATCTCTTAAAACTACTCCGCGCGTACGTCCCCGCGTTTGCTTTTGGCTTGCTGGAGCATACAGTAGACATAGTCAGAATCAACGGTCAAACTATCGTGTGCGTCGTGACTGACTAAAGAAACTAAGTATCAAGGTAAATGTCTCCTTCGTATCCTAGCCTCTATAGCATCCTGAAACATGAGACTCATCCCTTCCCAAAGAGTTTGCGTGCAGATGGGCAGATTAGCATTGCCGACACCGCCAGGCTGTAATGAGTTTGATATGCTCCCGGCCTAAGTAGGTGAGAATGGAATGCTTTCTAAAATTACTGCATAAATGTGCTATTCCTTACAAGTAAAGTTACGTGCAAGTTTCTGTGCCTGCGTCTACCCTGGTATGGTGCACATGGTGGTCGTCTAAATTCGCATAAGTTAAGCGGTCGATACTACGTACGTAAATTCGACCTAGACGCGTTTCTGAGACCGAGGTTAAAAAAAACGGCCTCACGTCTGTTTCACTACCCTATCAAATACGTCATTTCAGATGTCCTTTTAACGTCCGGGCCACTTGCTGTCACTACC
>JAYGXS010000003.1:25035923-25084778 GCA_036362985.1 Ligula intestinalis | reverse complement strand
TCATTTCAGATGTCCTTTTAACGTCCGGGCCACTTGCTGTCACTACCTAATGCAAATCTTTTCACTTGGATGGACGACTACGTGATCTTAGCGCACACCGGCATGGAAAAAAATACCACCATCAAACCATGTTTTACTTTTTTGGTAAGATATAATCGCGATTTCCTCAACTCACGGTTAGGGTTCCTTCAAAAGGGAATTCGGACTGGTACAGAACTCAGTGATTTAGTGGAAGAACAGGTAGGTAAAGAAAAAAAATTATAGACAAGAGCTCTTTTTCACCAAAAAACGCGCTCTCACTCTATTTCCTCAAGATGCCTACACGCACAAAATATTTTTCTGGCCCCAGCGGAAGAGTGAAACGTAAACACAAGCCATTTGAACGCGTTGAGGGCTATTGCGGGCTCAGGCCAAGCGATTGCTTAACCCACCCAATGCCATGCGAACGCGAAAAATAATTTTGACGTTGCGTGTCAAGTGTTAGCTAACCGACCGGGAGTTCTGCGTTTGCGTTTCATCGCAAATGCGTAGGTTGTGTGGCCATGCAGTCAGACACTCAAACCTGGCCGTCATTTTATGTTTTTTCCTTTTTTAAACTTTTAAAAGTTTTTAAAAGTCAACTGTAGTAACCAAACTCTATTTTTTTAGCCACAGGTAATCGTATCTGCTGTTTTTTGAGGCTACCTGATAAAAATAACTCCAAATATAGCTAGTGACAAGGGAAATAACGTGCTGATGATCCAACGCGATATTCAGACCAGAGACGGACACTGCCCTTGTCTTTGATTGTGCAATATTGTTCTTACTTATTTTTATTATCAAAAAGTAAGTTATTCACCAAAACATGAGCTTTACAGCTAATGATGCAGTAACAGTTAATTACTTAGTTTGCACATTTCGATCTCGAGTTTAGCACTGAGAGTCACGCAGAGGATGTGATACCAGCAATCGCTTAAGGCAAATTTTTTAGCTGTCTTCTTCCGCGAGCAGGTAGCTGGTGCTGTCCCTAAATTGGGCTACCGAATTTCGATGCGAGTCGGGATTTGATGAAGTGAAAAACGATCTGAGTTAGCCTAAGCCAGCTATGCGATTGCAGGTCATCCTCTCCGTAGGACCTTTGAAGGGGGTGGGAGGGGTGAGAAATGATGGAGGTGGGGAGCGAACAGCACCGAATTTCCTCACTTGGCTTAGCTTGACGGTCGTAGCGATGACTTAGAAGTCACAGGTGAGAATGAGGTGCCAGTTAGGGGCAGTCACCAGCTGCAAAGGGTTAATGGATCGACCTAATGTTACCGTAAATAGACACCCCCTACATTCCAGGCTGAAAAATACTGCAGTATTGACACTTTGATGGATGGGACAGTCGTGATCTCTGCCTTGATGAACCGCGACACACCTCAATATTAACTTCACTGGCCAATTAGTGGTCTTGGTTGCATACTGGGCTTACCTTAGCTCCGTCCGTTCGCAGTTCATTGACACAAAATCACACGCGGGTTTTAATGTCAGGCTGGAATAAGAAATGGTGCTGGATGATTTCATGCGTGCGCGTGTTCTTTTCACCATTAGAAGAATGTTTTAGATTTTGAGAATTTTGGTTTGATGGGGTCTAGATTTTACTGTATTACCGAGGCTTTTCGTTGAAGTGCAATTTACCAAAACAACCTTTGTGGTCACATCATATCGCGGAACAATGTGGAGAGATCAGACGGAATTAATGGAGACGCCTTGGTATTGCATGCTTTCGTTCGTGGGATAAAACTGCAAGTTACCGAGCATGTACAATGGTATGATCACGGTCGTGAAAAACTGGGGTTGCGTTCACCTCGATCGTAGAAAGGGGTGGTAGCGTTGATAGTTTACGCAATGGTAGAAGTATCCTCATCGTACGAATATTCTAATTAGGTCAATTCTGTACTCTGAACGTCTGTTAATATTGGGGACATAATGAAGAGGGTTTGGTCGTCTGCGGATCTAAGGCTTGCTACCCTCTTATTTGCGTTCATCGTCGCTGGTTGGCTCTCTCCGAAAGTGACTACTCCACTGTTTAGGACTGTGCCTCAGGCCTGCCGATCTCGAGCAATGTCCTCCGATGTGACGCACAGTAAATTGTCTGCCTCATAAGATCACAGCCCGAATTGTGAAATATGCTTTCGATTAAAAAATGATACTTGTAAAATTGATAAGCATGTGACTTAATCTCGATATAGTTTAAACACTTCAGGATATCAGCTTTTGAACAGCCTTCTGTCTAGCCACCAGAGAGGGGTATATTATGTAAGCAATTTTCACTGCCCAAGTAAATTCAAATACATGTCATAGAAATAGTTGCACACAAAAATAACACTTTCTTCCAATTTTATACTCGGAGGGATCGTAAATTTCGATTTAAAATTGTTTTAGTATGGGCGTATTTACGACCATGAATTGTCCATTCATATAGCAACATATATGTCCGTTTATTAATGCCGCTTATAAATTATACAATTTGGATCACATAAAAAGCAAAAATTTATGAGAACTTTATGACTTCTTCGTCACACGGTAAGGAAAATATTTCCTTTTCCTAACGCAGAATGCATACAACATACATTTTACAGAGCTTGAATTCAACATTAGTTGACAATCTAAAATTTATTTAAAAACGGAAAGCTTCCCTTTCCTTAAATGTAACATTTGAAGAAGGCATAATGCTTTTACCAAATGTGTACAGGAAAGAATAATTTTTATTTATTTTTGTTCTATAAAATATATGTGAATCTTTCTAGCCAGCGAAACTCAATGAGAAGAATGCATACGTAGCTAATTTTAAGAAATAAACATCTTGCTGGTGATCAACTGAAGTTGCTTCAAAAGCCGAAATCCTGAGGTGACGGAAATATATTGAGTTGAAGTTGCACGCTATTACTTAGTTAATTATTTCGAAGCGGAAGCAGATTTCATAATTTCCGCTGACATTTCACGAGGCGGAAAACTAACAATAGTTATTTTACGAAGTTCCTTAAAATTCTTGGTCAACTTACTTTCAAAGTCAGACTGGTTGAACTTGTTTTGCATCCTCGCTTACAGGCGAATACGCACTGACCCCTTAAAACCTAGCAGATTATCAGATGCTCTAACATTTGGTGACTTCTTTGAATTAACTCGGATGAAACGTCTGCGCAGTAATCTCTATAAACTGCCGAGAAATATTTTCAATGTCTGATGGAACGTTTTCTTGCAGAGCGTCGTTGGAGCATGAAATGGACATTTTGACGCGATGGTATTCTCTGAGGTAGTGGAAACACTGAGATACAAACAAGGTACTCATTTTATGAGATACTACTGTACACTGAATCAAGGCTGTGTTAGTGACTGCAGTTTGTGTCAGTTTTAAGCATATCCATGTTTCCACAATTTCTACATTTACTGCTGTGAATATTGTTTCTATTGTTTTTTTGAATATGCCTAGAAATGTCAAGGAGAAAAACCTTATTCGCTTGATAAAGTGATTTATAAATGATTTGTGAAATTTTTGCGGGGGTTATTGCAGCTAAAGTTTGATCCATCAAGTGTGCGGGAACACGTAACTGGTGAGGTATACGTTTGTAATGCATCTTTATAATGTCACCAGCCTATTCTATTTGCTTATGCCCATTAAATCCTAGACTTCCCTTTCGGTGTTCTCATCTTGTCAAATGCACTGCAATCAGAATCATATATTTCTGATTTTGAAAACATCGTCTCTCCTCGCAACATCAGTCTTCGCAGGAAGAAACCTGTCATAACTCAGTTGTCAGCCATACGGCAGATGATTAAAAACCCAGCTATCTACAACCAAATGCCTAGCCAACTGATCAATGTATGTCTCCGATGTCAACGCTAGTTGAACTGACTCAGCCTTCAGAGGTGTTCCTGCTGTGGAGCATTCGAAGAACCAATTTCGACCGTATTTACGGCTTTTCTGGAACTCCGCTTGACTCTGGTGCAAGTATCAGCAAAAATGATTGGGAGAGCGTCTGGTGAAATGGAAAGACTGTCAACTGCTTTGTTTTTCTGCAAACACCAAATTTAACTGGCTGGACTTTGGTCATGCTGTGTTTTCAAGTCAGGAGTTGGCTGTTGTCTCAATGGCCACGCAGTAATGCGTCAAATCAACAGGAAAGGGAGATCAGGACACGACAGGCATTATTGCGGATGCACAAACATTACAACTACCGTCCTTGGAGCTGTGTAAACACGCCTGGGTACGGGCTACCGTCGCACAAGCCACACATCCCCTAGGGTATGAGACAGAGTCCAGGTGGGAGAGTTAATAGTAATAGAGACAGCACTTGACCATGACTATGTTTTCATCACTTATGATTAGGATTCCCGTGGGAATCATAAACGTCAGGCGAATAAAACTCTTGTTCCAGTGATTGCATCCTGTTCTTCTAAATGTTCAGTTTACAGCCCGCTCAAGTTCCCATGTATGCACGCATTATGCTGTGGAACATAAGGTAGATAACCTCCGCAACGGCTGGTAAATTGTCGATAGCCATTGGCCTCCTAGAGACAACAGTCTTGGCAGGCAAGTCCTCGTGTCCCCGTATTAGACCATTTGGAGAAGCGATGCTGCCTCAGTAGACAAAAGGAGCTGTCAAGAACACGCCAACACTAAAAGGCACCGATATATTTACGTCGTCTCAGTTGATGATTTCGCTGTTTTTCGGTATGCAATTGGTCCAATCGAAGCCATCATAAAATAGATAGAACACCATGAAGTGTACCTCACGCATGTGTTTTTGATCAGAGATGTTTACTCAGGTGAAATTGTAACACTTAATTTTTACCAGCATAATTCCATGCCATTTTTTAATGAAGGCTCTACGATTGCGAAGGGAACTTACTCTTCCCATTCTGCTTTGGGGCTCACTATCGGGCACAATGGTTCGAATGTTGAACTTAGAGCCTCGGGGTTTCGTATGACTGACTTATGACGCCAAATGAACCAGAAATGGTTCTTCCAGTCTCCTTTGTCTCTGCCAGAAAAATTCAATCCCATCATATTTCAGTCATATAAGGAGGCCAATTTTGAATGAGATTCCTTTAGGAATGGCTGCACTCATAAAACGAGTACGTAAGTCATAATCATTTTTTCCGTTTACTTTGGATGCCATTATACATTAAAATATATTCTTCAGAATTATCCCAAACACCTTCTTTCGTGTGCATATTCGGCAGTAAATTGTAGCCTGCAAAAGTTTATAATTAAATAGCTTGCACTTCAGTTTGCTTCTGATTACCCGCATACAATCTTGCAAACCGCGAACGATCCTCTAAAGCAGCACAGCATCTTTATGTTAAATATGCCTCCGCCCACTCTATATGAGACCGTCCACATTCACAACTTAGTCGTTCTAATCGATACCATTTCGTGTGCGCACTAGCAAAAATATATCATTTTTTACTATTTGGATGGTATTAAGTTTGCAGCTTTGAAAGTCTTGACAGCTATTCCGGTTAAAAATAATGCGGGGATTAAACTTTGAAGAAAAAACGAATTCACGCTTTTGTCTTAACACATAATTTAGAGGCTGCGTCATTTTGCAGTAAATGAACGCAAGCAATGCGGTTTCGTTGCAGGCTTCAAAAAATTTCATTTTTCTCGGGACAAAAAAGTAAGTGAAAAGCCAGCCTAAGAAGTCATTTTTTAACTGAGAAGGATTTTTTATAGTGGCTGCAAAAAAGTTTGTTCTAAAAGCCACAACCAAGGTGTGACCAATAACTCTGTTGATTATCCAATACAATGACCAATCTTAGAACTCCTCTTAGCCAGTCATTTTTGCCCAAAATATTTCAGAATTCGAGTTCGCATTCAGTGTGACACGTCATCTACCATGAATGCGCACTCATTAAGTTATGTACTTTAGAACATTTGAAATCCGGTTGAGTAGACAGCAGTTACATATAGTGGGTGCGCTGTCGCTCAAGTTTAAGGTTTTAAATGGCGCTATAGTCCTCATTGATATCAGGTGACATTCCTTTTGTAATTATGCCGCTAGGGCTCACAGGGTTTAGTGGCTAACTCTTGTTGATGCTAATTTAGGCGTGAAGCATAAGCAACGCATCGTCAGCGACTGCCTGCCCCGCGGCGAGTCTTTACAACCAGGCTCTCAAAAGTACCCACATTTCATTCAGGAAGTTGCCCACGCCCTCCTCTTGTAATCGTATTTTATGCCTTGTTTACACAGGCTTCGTTATGACACACTCATGATGCCAACACTTTTATGTGGGCAAAGGTGAAATGGCACTAATTGCCGGATACGACAGGCAGCAGAAATGCGGTGTTGAGAGTGATTTACGTTGGAGGAAAACAAAGACGTTGAGCATTTACATATCAAAGGCTATTTTTGAACCCCCTTCTGCTCCCCGCCCTGTCTCTTAACGTTCCAGACAGGAACTTGTCCGTCTGGTTTCGTGCTCCCAGGATTTCTGCTAGCGCGGGCATACACTCCTAACGCAAACCAGCGTCTGCAATCTGCTGGGCGACTTTTGCTGTTGTCTGTCGGTAAATGTTACGCTCTATGACGCAAATATGCAAAAAGCGTACATTAAAGCTGAAATTTGGAGTTGCATAGTGCAATTTCAGGGCGATAGCGACCGAAAATATGCCTGAAGACAACCATACTAGGTAAGCTGGCGATGAGGGTGGGGAATAAGGTTCCTGACAACTACAGAGCATTATCGGCAACCCCAGTCGGGAGCAAAGATAAAAGTACAGACATTTTGCTTTGAATTTAAGGTGCGGTAAAATGCCTCTAATTACTCAGGATCATTGGTTACGGGCACATCGTCATTTATCGGCAATTGTGCGAAGGAGAAATGAAGCCAATTTACTTGATACCAAATTTGGCGAACGCCAAGATCACACTCATAAGTGGGCGAAATGACCTCCTCCTCCTCCTCCTCTTCTTCTTTTTCTTGTTCTTCTTCTTCCTCCACCATCCTCTTTTGCTTCTTTTCCACATTCAGATTTAAGTGTCTACTTAAACAGAGTACGTTGCTATTAAAATGGAGATGGATGAAAATAGTTTCTATTGATGGTGTCAGTAAGCCAAATGATTAACACTTCAGCAATAAAGATTACACTGTGCCAAATGGTGAAACTCATGCAAGCACTTAATCGAGTGTCCTAGGAAACCTGCCCATCTGCAGTGAATATGACGGCTAAAAAGTGTAAGAAGGATCTAGTGGCACGACAGCTTTATCTTATAAACATTCAATCTGTTGTCTGTTTATTCCATTTTTCGCTGATGATGTGCTCCAATACGAATTCAAAGTGTCAGAGAATATGATCTTATTTCCGCCTAAATTTCGCGTTTAAACAATGTACGAAAACGAGCAAATTTACGAGTACCTTAGTATCAAATTTCAGACCTGTTAAACAGTTAATCGACAGAGGTAGTTCCGGTGTTTAACCCAGATTCTGTCCTACTCAGACGTATTTTATTTTTATTTTGGGGTAGTCAAGAAGCATAAATTGGTAAAAAGAGGTTATTAAAATAGAATCAGTCCACTTTGTACAAAACATGCCAAATATCTATTTGTGGCAGGATTAATTAAAAAGGCCCGGAAATTCCCGTTAACTTATAATCAAAACCAACTTTTAAACGTTCGAGATCCTGAATTCAATTTTTTTCATAAAAATCGACCAAAAGGAGGACGAATTCCCATTTTCGTTGAAATCCACCTGCATAAGGTTGAATTTTTTCGATTAGCATTCGTTATGTTGGTCGCATTTTATTCTATTTTAGCATTTTACTACAAATATGATCTTATTTAATTTACTATATTTTTGATGACATCCACCACAATTACGCTCACTAACCAAGAATTAAATATGTGACCACAAAATACATTAAACAGTTAAGCGGGGGGATAAATATTAAGAGGAGCCGTACAAAGCAATTTTGCCATATTTGTTGTCGAAAACTGCAGCATGCAAATGCGTCTTTCTTCAGCACTCTCTTACTGAAATCAAAAGCTTAAAGTCACGATAATTAACAAACACTAAAAGTTACAAATTAATTTGAGTCTTCTGGGAATCCGTAATATGGTGTGGAGAAAGCTGACCGAGTTACCTCTTTCATAATGACAGCTGGTCTAACAGCTTCCCTAAATGCTTAGTTTCTTGACCTATTAAAATGTTCCATCAACTGCGAAAAAAATCGGTTGTCTTATAAAGTCAACCGACCACCCGAGCAGGATTCCCAATGAAGCCAATCCAAAAGGCACCAGATAATCAATAAACTCAATTTATTACTTTGTAATTGAAGCAAATTTGAATACTCTGTTTGAGGCAACTGTAGGAACGCAGCGGCGGACTCAGCAAGATTAAACACAAACACAACGGTAGGGAGTCAAAGCTCTAGCCATCTGAGCTACGGCAGCTCACCGGAAGCCGTGCGTTTAATCGTGCATGTGTCAAGTTAACCACTGAGGCTACCACCAGATATGAATTCCGGCAATTCAGATACAGGAAGCCGACTGTCCAAGCACGCGCTCCTAGTCAATCAATCTACAATTCACTAGACTTTTATCAGACTCAGCTACTTAATAAGTATTATGAAAAGGTTTGAATAATTACTTCGGGCCCAGCGTTTTTAAATAAAAATAAATGGAGGTACTCGACTTACAATAAAGGCTGGGTTAATAGCAAAATCTAAGCCTGACAGTGGAACTAGAAGTGTTTTTGTTTAACAGTAATGCCACCAGCACAAGTCATAATTATTCGAGGAGGATTTACGGTAATTATCGAATTACACGATTCGGAATCTTCGCTGTGAAACATGGTAGCGTGATTTTGTTGAAAAGAACAACATGTTTGCGACGCTTTCAGCAATAAGCACCCTCATCGGAAAAAATAAAAAGAATATACAAAACCGATGAGGAGAATTTGTGGAGGTTATGATGGTGGATGGGGTTCAAGTATCTTAACTGTCTTACCAGAACGCAGATAGCCAAACGGGTTAGGAAAGGCCAGTTTTATGCAAATATTACCGAAGTTGCGTCCTTTGACGGCAGTGATGACTTGCAAGGCTGGGGATTTTCCGACAAGTAATGCGTGATGGAACGGTAGGCATTATGGCTGCGCGTGTTTGCTCTGTGTACAAAAGAAGAATAGTGAGGTCAAAAATGGAGATGACATCTCCACAACACCTCAATGCATTCCTCACTAATAAAAATGTTAGTTAATGCAGCCACAGTATACCATTTTCTTTGAATTTTTGTAAATTGAGGTATACGCCTTATGTCTGATAACACTGCCACATTGCGCCATCTTCAGCTTCATCAGAACGTTAAGCGTTTTGTTATCAGCAGTTTGGTAAGAACTCCCAATACCAGCACAAAAATTAGGTATACCGCATATCCTTTCATGCCTCAGAACGGCGGACTTGAGAGCCAGTAGGCTGAGATGGCAAAGCCTGCTTTCCCCGCCTGTTCTACGTGTTCCAACAGCTTTTTCACGTCCACTGTAGTCTCTCTTGGTGAAACCGCATTGAGAACTATATCAGTTGCGGTAGGCGCAAAAAGCTGCGAACCTCTTTTTTTCCATGCGTTCTGTCGGATCTGGTTGCGCTTTGAGCCAACAGCACCTGTTCCGCTGAAAAAAATAACGATCTGCTGTCAGTATTGCATCAGTACCAAACGATTTCGCGCCGAGGACATTTTCTGCTCTAAATAAAAGAAGACGACAAGACGACTGTCAGAGGTCGGCAAAATGTCACCTGAAATTCGCCTCTCCTCATCCGAGAAGGTGGCCTTTTGTTTGGCCTTTTAAACCGATAGAAGGAGCCTAGGCTGTAGTCAAAGTTGCTTCCCGCGGCCGCTGGGAGTAAGCTGTTCTGCATGTAAGTTCAAGGTGTGCGCGGCGCTTCACGCCGCGGCCTATACTAACTAAACTCCAGAACGGAAATTCGGACCTCAGATAAGTTGAAGAAGGTGACCTCCTAACAACCATTTCTATCTTTCGGGAATTTCCCGAAACCTTCATTTTGATAATTGGGGTTTCCCGCAATACGTTAAATGATAATACAAATTAGGAAAATCTACAAATATAAACCAACAACATTTCCACAAACAAAATAAAATGCATTAAGCAGTTATTAAAGTATATTTCACTGCGTATCCTAATTCTCCATCAACAAAATCCTATAAATACCGTTTTTGTAGACCAACGTGCTGGAAGTAGGGATTAATGAGGGGCACTACATAAGCTACTTTTGCCCATTTTCAATTGGCCCTTTGTGAACTGCAGACTGGTCCTCATATCTCCCCACCCCTGCTACATTGTGGTTTATCCACATGCATTCGACTGTTTAGCATTTACATGCGCAATCCAGTCAAGAGTTGTAATGCCAGCAAGCAAGGAGGTACGCCGTATTTCCCTTCACTTCTCGTGCGACGGACTGAAGGCCCGTAGGCGGAGATGGCAAAGCATGCTTCCACGTCTATTGTTTGTTGCAGCGGCAGCTTTTTCGCGCCCGCTTTAGTCACCCTTTGTGAGACCGTGCTGAAGACTTCCTCGGTTGCAATGGGTGAAAAAAACTGTGGGTCTCTCTCTTATGCACGTGCTGTTGATTCTGGTTTTCCTTTGATCGAGCAGCATCTTTTCCGCTGAAAAAAAAACATTCGCATTCAATGCTCGTTCATTAGAAAACGGCTTCGCACCGCGGACTGTTTCCGCTTTGAATCAAAGCCGACAACGAAACGGCTGTCAGCGGGCACGAAATCGGCACCTGGAATTCTCCCATCCTTATCAGAGAAATTGGCCTATTGTTTGGCTTTTTGAGCCGACAGAACGAGTTTCGGCTGATATTCAGAAAGCACTTCCTCACGTAAGCCTATAACAGACAAGGTGACGCACGACGACCACAAAAATGATCTAAGAGGAGGATGTGGGTTAAATGGTGGAACAAAAACAGTTTCTTGGGTAAGAGAGAAGACTTGTCCAGGACCGGAATAGTTTTTTTATGGAATCATGGTTTTCCGGAAGACATTTGAACGAGACAAAGTTGACAAATTTGACATAAGTTATTGACGTCCAAAAAATTTCGCACCCTCTTATTCAACTGCGTACGGCCATTGCCTATTAAGAAGAGTAAAACAGTGGTGGAATTAAATACAGTTCTCACCGGTTATTAAGCCCACGATTAATAGGCCAGCAACGCAATAAGCCCAAATCAGTTTGGGACGGAATTTTACATAGCAAAATCCTCCGGCTAATAAGCCCAGTCGCCGGCTATAAAGCCCAATGATGAGGTTGATTATGATGATGATGAGGACAAAGAGTCAGCTTTCACTGCTGCACCGATAACAGCTGTACCCTACACCTTGCAACGCAGTCTACAGGCATCAGATTTCACAAAATTTGACGATTTCTGGTGCCTGGAGAAGGACATCGAAGAGCACTTGCGAATGAAGTTATCTCAAAAACAACTGTCGCAAATCATTTTTTGTTTTTGTTATTACGTAAAATGCAGACAAACAGCATTCTTTTCTTGCAAATTACCAAGCTCTACACATAATGCAGCACGTATGCAATGCATAGTGCCTATCCTGCGTTTGCTTATCAAGAACTAGGACTCTCCGGTTAGTGCACCTGCCGCTTATTAAGCCCAATTTGGTCTGGACCCGAGGTGGGCTTAATTACCGGCGACTACTGTATCGACCAGTCTCCTACGCATATAAAATCCTGGTGGTAAATAAATCGCCCTCGTTTCTGCTACCGAACCGGAAACTCGATGTTCAAGTGACATTCAGCCATCTCACGTCGTACCTATTTATAGCCTAAATTGAGTCCTCCTGTAAGCATCCGGTCATATCTGTGAGATCGAACTTCCACATAATTGACAGCCGCGTGCGCTGCGAGTTAGTTACTTGAAGGTTTTTCAGTCCCCTGCCCATCAAAAGGCGCAACTAACCTCCACTTCATATAAGCTGCTGAAAATATAGTAATCGGTCTCGCCAGGAGGGCGTAGTGCAACATACTTTTCCATGAAATTATTAGTGAGCCATATTTGTGAGTCAATCTTCCCAAAAAATAGTCAGCATCTGTGAGTAAAATGTGACCATACACAATAGAAACATGAGTGGTCTTGCAAGACCCTCAACAAACAATGCATATGCTGTGAATTTAAGGGAGTAGATACGCGCAGGATAACTGCATCCTCTGCATGCTCCAAGGTGTCCCTAATTGGCTTTGTACGATTCTCCCTCTGATGATAGTAAAAAACATGACTTCGAAACACCAGATAATAAATCGCGCGTCCTTACCAGTAAGCCACCTTCATTCCAATTCTGTCACAGAACTGTCACTTCCCTTTTAGCAAATCTAAACATGCTTAAACATATGGCTACCCTTGAGCTTAAAGGCAGACAGGATATTTTCTTCCGAACCTCTTTCGTTTGCGCGTTCGGTCGGTCCTGGTTGCCTTTTAAGCCAGCAGCACAGTCTTCGTTGAAAAAGCAGTTTGATGCCAGTACTGCCTCAGTACCAAACGATTGCTTACCGTAGACTTTTCGTGTCCGAAAGCGAAACAGACGACAAGACGGCTGTCATAGGGCGTGAAATCGGCAAATGAAATTTTCTTCTCCTCATCCGAGAAGGTGGCCTTTTGTTTGGCCTTTTGAGCCGATAGGACGAGTCTAGGCTGACATTGAGCAAGCGCTTTCACGCATAGGTCCAGGAAAAAAAAGGCGATGCATCACTATCGAAAAACCGATTTCTACTGAAAAAATACAGTTTTCTGGCTGTATAGTTTTAGCGCAAAACGGTTTTGCACTGATGACATTTTTTGCTCGAAAGCGAGGCAGACAACAATGCGGTTGTCAGAAGGCGGGAAAACGGCACCTGAAATCCTCCCCTCTTCATCCGAGAAGGTGGCCTTTTGTTTGGCCTTTTGAGCCAAGAGAACGAACTTCGGCTGACATTCAGCAAGCGGTGTCACGCATAGGTACAGGACACACAAGATGATGCATCACTTTCGAAGAACCGATTTCTGCTGAAAAAGAAAACAGTTTTCTTTCTGTATAGTTTCAGTACGAAATGGTTTTGCACCGACGACATTTTCTGCTCAAAAGCGAGGCAGGCAACAAGGTGGCTGTCAGAGTACGCAAAATTAGCATATGCAATTCTTCTCCTCCTTCACCGGGAATGTGGCTTTTGTTTGAACTTTTGAGGCGATGGAACGAGATAAGGCTGCAAATAAAATAAACGCTTTCTCACATTTAAACCGGTTTCATCGGTAGGATTTGTTTAATTTAAAAGTGGACAAGAAGACAGTTTTTTTAAAGTAAAAAATGGACTAATCGAGCACCAGAACATTTAATTCAATGAATCCATTTTGCTCGGAAGAAATTTGATCCCCATAAAGGCAAATAAATTCGAAAAAAATATTGACGTCATAAGATTTGGCGAACTCTTATTCAACTAATTACAGTCATTGCCTAAAAATAAGACAAGAGAAGCTGTCAAATTAAATAAAGACCAGTTTCCTAAGTACACGAGCTATAATCCTAGGCCTAAATTAGCCATTCGCGGTTGTATTAGCGAACCAGAAAGTCTACTGTACGTTATGAACTGACACTCAGCTGTCTCACGTAAGTTTTACTTGGAGCGTTGATTTAGGCTGTGTGACGGCATCCGGTCATACCATTAAGTTTGCTGAGCTCGAAATTTGCCCGCGTAAAGCGTACGAAATACGATTTATTGACGTCAAGTCATTTATGTCTTCTGTCCATCAACAGGAAAAAAAGTCCCTTTATTTCAAGTAAATGCTAAAAAGCTTTTGCTGGTAGCTTGAGGTCACGTAATATTCTACGGAGTTGGATGTGCACGTTGTTTATTTGTGTGGAAGAGAGATAGAAGAGTGAAGCTGACACTGGAGATATTGTCCGTACGATACTTCAAAAAATTCCTAACAAGCCCGACGCGCTTCAAGCTATCACTAAGTGCTATATGCGGTTTCATTTGTAGGTCTGATGATCAGGGTTAAATGTTTCTGTCCTTACGTGTCGCTTCTGGCCTTCACGCATACATGAGCTACCAGGTAGACAAAGTGAGGCCCAACTAGGCTGTTTTATTTTGCGGGACAATGTTTCGGAGATCGGTCACGGTTGTATCAATCTTGTCTCACGATCTAACTGAGCAAGAGTAAGTGAGGTGGATGCGGTGAAAACCTACCGAACGTAGACTTATTCACGTACATGTCACCGCAGCCGAACCAATGTGCTCGTCCAGCGATTGTTGTCTCGCTCGCCATAGTTCTCTACTGGATTTCTGAGGGCATGATGCAGTGAAATGGGATGTGGGTGGCCATGACTCAAAGTAAAGTACACTTACTGTCTGTACATCATCGCGACTCAAAAAAGGCCGACTGGCTTGGAAACAGAAACCGAGCGATTTAACTACCGTTTAAGTAGCAGCTACCATTGCACCGATGTTATGATGGCCCATTATACCCAAATGTACCTTGCAGCTCACACAATGAGGGATCACTTTGAATTGAGTAAGCGGGTATCTGCTGCAGATCTCCAGGCACAGAAGTCATGCATACTCTGCTCATTTTGCGTTTCAAACTGTAACAGTCCTTCCTTAAAAGATAACACTACATCTTGTATGATTAAATAATTCTTGTCGGATTCTGTACTTCTGGAGCAGGTTAGACGCGAATCGAAAGCACCATAAGAACACATTTAATGTCCCTTCCAAGTACGCTGCGTTCTTTCTTAATCTTTTACTTAGATTACACGTCACCGTTATCGACTGTAAGGACTTTCTCTAAACTACACTGACAAATTACATCAGTAACGATTATTCCTAAGTGGGAAAACAGATGGAGGATTATGTTCCAGATGTCTCAGTACAAGTGCAGTGCCTTCTACTTATCATTCATTTAAGTAAGACTAAACGAAAGCTTTGCTGGGTCGCTGAAAGAATTCACAATACTGCACGAACGCGTTACTACAGTAATCGATTGCATACCACTTATAATTTTGCAGCATATGCAAAGAATGCATAGGATACTAGATAATTGAAATTCATAAATTGCCTCACCTCAATCGGATATTATCAAAGAGCACCCAATAGAGCCTTAATAACTTAAACTTTACGCATGCTCCAGGGTAATCACATTTGAAGATTTAAGTTGAGTCCCTGTCATTATCTGGAAACTGCTTTGACCCCTTCCTCGCCACGTTATTATACATCCAAATTATCCTAAATTACATAGTAAAAACATTTTGAGCTTTCCCAATCATTCGTTTTTTTATCAGTCCTCATATTTCCATATTTCCCAAACTTAATAAGTCACGCTTATTCTGCCTATTTTGTTTTTAATCACTAACCGTTCTTTTTCGGCAGGCAGAGAGGTAGATTTGCCCTTGTCTGATTCAATATTTGAGCATTAGTATAAGCATGCATCGAAAGCACGATAAGAACAAATTTACTGTCTCAACGAGCACGCTGGATTCCCTCTCACTCAGTGCTAGACCCGTCCCTTCGCTCTTATCGAATGACAGGATGTCCTCTAGAAGACACTGAGAAGCTCATTTTAAGTCACCATCATCACTGACTGGAGGGCTAACAAGAGATATCTTCCAGATGACTGTTCAGAATTTCAGTATCCTCTGATGAAGATCCTTTTTCAATAAGATTCAAGAAAAACTCTTATCTACTCCTAAGAGAGTTCGCATTTTAGTACGAGCGCTTTGCCTAAGAAATCGACAACATACTTCTATCGCTTCAGCTCGAACGTAGGTTATAGGATACTATATTAGTTGTACATCATTTATCTCTTAAAAAACAGTACTCAGCAGAGCTTACATAATGTATACTCTGTTTATCCCAGAGTAAGGACAATTATAGAGTTATGGTGGGCCGCCGTCAATATCTGGAAACTATTTGGACTCCTTATTTGCCATGTTATTTTACACCCCGGTATTGTTCAATTATGTAGTGCAGATATTTTCTTGAATTTTTTCTGATCAACCGCTATTTTAATCTCTTTCCCTCATCTCTCCATCTCCAGGGGCATTTGAAAACTGTGCAATATTTAGTGTGTGTTTCAATTTTTGAGCGGACATTGTTTCCGAGACCGTAGCTTTGCAATTTGACTGCGAATATAAAGAAGAAGATATCTATAGATATATGTCAATAAATAAACGTTTGAAGTATCCCTACGTTATTTTGTTTAAAAATAACATACGGTGGGATCTTTGAAGAAGTTGCATTGGAGAGTAAGCTTTTTTTTCAACGTTTGATAAGGTTGACCAGTTTTGATTTAATGGAAAATCGGAAAACTATATAAAGGAGCATGTTAATTTTTGCGGTTCCTAACACTCCTGTGCCTAGCCCACAAGCGGTTCTTATCGACGACTGCCACCGACGCCTACAGAAGTGCAAGGCTAAGATTGAGGAGAACAGAAGAGAGTGCTTCGAGATCTTTGGAGATTTTATCGCCGAGAAGATGGGTAAGACGATCGCAGTTTTGGCACGTCAGAGGCAGGCCAAGAAAAGAGAGGTTTTGGAGCAAAAACTGAATAGGTTGAAACCAGCAGAAAACACAAGCTCCGGCTTGGTCCACAACCTTTCATCCGAACCCCTCACCTCAACACAACTCGCAATCCTAGAACGTGAAGCAGCTTTAAACACAGCAGACGCTTCACCTGCTGAGTTTATCGCCACCCTTGAATCAGCCCTTCAATCAACAAAGGCCTCGGAGGATGCAAAAGAGTTAATCCGCCACAAAACATCATCGCTGTTTATGCAGCACAAAAGGCATGAAACTCTTAGCCGAGAGGAAAAGAAAGCATTGAGAAGTCTAAAAAGCTGATGAAGACATCATGATTTTCCGGCAGACAAAAGTCGCTCAACAGTGGTGCTGGACAAATCTGATTATCAAACGAAAGCCCAGAGCGTACTTGAGGAAAAAAACTCATACAAGATATGTCCAGGCAGTAAAATGAAACAGTTGCTCACCCAAATGAGCAAACGTTTGGCAAAACTCAAAGCAAACGGGGCAATCACGCCCAGCGATTGGTTTTCTATGAAACCAACCGACACAGTTCCAGCCAGATTCTATGGTCTCCCTAAAGTACACAAGGAAAACGCACCGCTTAGGCCCATTGTCTCCCTTCGCGGCACCCCTACGTACGGATTGGCAAAGTGGATGTTCACTCACCTCAAGGTCCTGGCGGCAGGCTCAACAACAACCGTGGCTCCTGCCAAACAGTTCCTTGAGCGAATAAAGCATTTGAAGGTAGAACCAGATGAATCCATGGTATCCTTCGATGTTGTCTCACTGGTCACTTCCATCGCACAGCAACTAGCAATTGATGTTGTCGGACAACTTCTATCTAAACGCTACGATGACAGCGAGAAACCACTCAAGTCTGAACATCTGCTTGAACTTTTACGGCATTGCCTCTAAACGGACTTCACATTTGGCGGACAAACGTATGAGCAGATTAAAGACACTCCCATGGGCTCCCCCTTGTCAGGCCTGATTGCTGAAATGGTACTCCAACGGATAGAACACTTGGTCTTCACCAAGTATCAACCGAAGTTTTGGGCTCGTTATGTCGATGATACGTTCGCCATTGTTAAAACATCTGACATCAAGCACCTCAAAGAGCTATTGAACTCGGTTGATCCAAATACCCAGTTCACAATGGAGGTAGAAACAAATGAAGAACTGCCCTTCCTCGATGTCCTGGTACGCCGGTACAAACTACAGTATTCAGAAAGGCCACCAGCACGAAGCAGGTATTCAATTTCAAAAGAAACCACCCTATGTGCTACAAACGCAGCTGCGTCCGTACTCTATTCCAAAGAGCTCAAACACACTGCAGCACACCAGCCACCAGAAGAGTTGAACAACAACATCTTCAGGAACTCTCCGGAGCTAATGGCTTCCCAAACACATTTGTCAAACAAAGCAGATGCCGAGTGAACAGACGACGACATAAACAAAAGCAACCCAAACTCTGGAGGGCCATTCCTTACATAAAAGGCCTCTCCGAAGCAGTCTCACGACTGTTTCAACCTGCTGGCAATGGCATAGCCCATCGACCGCAAGCGACAATACGCCGCCAGGTGATGCAACCTAAAGACCAACTGCCTCCTATTGAAACTTCTGCAGTCGTCTACAAAATACTTTGCAATGAGGGAGATTGTAATAATGTTGGGGAAACAAGCCGCAAATTGCAAACCCGCCTACAAGAGCACAAACGAGCGGCCCAGAAACTGGACCCAAGCTCACAACTGGCGGCACACATCGCAAAAACTGGCTATAACTTTGATCTCCAAGGAGCGACCATCGTAGGCCGAGGAACCTCAAAAGCCAAAAGGCTGACACTTGAGGCATGGTACTCAGATGCCAACTCGGTCAACAGGCCCCTGGATCTGCCAGCGGCGTACAAAGTATTGCGCCACTACGTTGGAAAGAGCCAGGACGAAGACAAATCAAACGCAACAATGGCAAGCGAACAGTAACCCACAACGAACCGGCTGGAAGAGGAGGCAGTGCTACAAGGGCCCTCTACCGGGTGACAAGGCAGCATACTAATTGCTGTTCATGACCCCCAGCCCCACGGACAGCTAATTAGCCTAAACCAATATAATTGCCCCTCTGATCCCACTGACAGCTCATTTCCCTCCTCCCCTACCTCCCCCTTCTTCGTTTGCTGTTTCATATACCTTGACAACCTGACGATTTCCGACATTTGATTGGCCTTTGGCCACTATAATTATCCCCTTTGTTGGTTGCTTTCTCATCTCTGAAGATGGACACCTGTAAGTGTTTGAAAGCTCAAAACAATTAATCAATTGATCTGGTGCTCAACTTGCCTTCTTTCTCAGGACATGATGGGCATCGGACAAATGCTTATGTGAAACTTCGTTCATAGTTATATGAGTCCTGCGCGACATTCCTTATCTTCTCTCCTCCCTACTCAACTGAGCCGGATAACATGCCAAGTGCAGGAGGATCGAATACAATTTTCGTCTACCCATATCACACACGATCTTATGCCCACAAGGTTAACCGATTCTCATGAAAGCCATGAAGTGACTTAGGTTCTGTGTATGCCGGGATGACCAATATTTTAATTTTTAAGAGATGGACGTATTCTTGTATGATGATCAAATTGTCCCACCACTTCACTGCCTTACAGGCTACCGCTTTATGCCCACCCAGATAGATTTTACCGCATCAGATTTGGCACTGTGAGACAGGCAAGTATGTGTTAATTCAAGGGAAATCAAATTTGGAGACTTAAGCCGGGGATATTTAATTGGTATGAACCCCTTGTGAACCGTTCTTTGACATGCTCTTTCATATCTCGGTAGTCAGTGCAGTTAAAAAAGTTAAATTTGTGTTGAGCACACTTCATTTTTTAATAGCATGTGTGAGTTGTACAATATTCCTCGTGAGTTTGACTTCTCGTGCGGACGTAGTAAGGAAAAACTGGGTCCTGTGATCTGACAGCTAATAGATGGAAGAAAAGATCTACATACATAAGCTGATGAAAAAAACTTGCAAATGAACTTGGGTCATTTTCTTCATACGTTCGACGAGGAAGTATGTGCATATTTTGCTGTAATAATGATCTTGTTTATCGCAAATCACTTTGAAGAATTTGGAGAGGTTTCATTTGAAAGGACACATGTGAGGTTTACCGATATAAGCTTAAATGCAAACACCCGGAAAAAATTGAGAAGAATCTGGTGTAATCACTGGAATCAGAACCTTATTCACCTGACGATTAGGGCTCCTGCTTCAACCTGAATGAAAGACAGCGCCAGTTATGAGTAATTTATACACAAACAACTGCAGCTGTTTCCGTATACCCATTAAAATTAAGGGATGTCCTGTCATCCAGGCTTGTCGCCATTTTTTGGGATAAATTTCTGCTGGCGTCAATTCCTGAAAGTCCATCATCCCACTTTCAAGTTGGCGTCATGATTCCTCGGCTATCTAGCTCATAGACATTGGTGTTGGAAAAAGTGATCACATGCGTGTTCTCCGAGGGGCTACTCAGTTGGGCCACCTTTATTTTCAGTACCCAATCTTTTGCGGAGAAGTCACTGCACTTCTGCAAAGACTGGGCCCGTGAACCGTGACTCAAGTAGCTTGCGGTTGATCAAATCTCGTGAGAATTTCGCCCTTACCGAACTTGAATGAATGGCCAGGTCTCGTCAAATGAGCTGTGAGAGTCGCCCACAGTCTACGAGGTTGATATCCCCACCGGTGGTTTTCAGTCACCTAAGCCACAAACTGCTCACGTCATGGGTCGCGGGCTTGTTTGATTGGGAATCGTCTTGCACAAAAAAACTAGGCCACCGAAATATCCACTTATTGCCGTCAAAAGCCACCCACGTCCCCAACCTCAAAGTTGCATAGTCAAGATCCGAGCACACATCAGTAAATAGATTAGTAGGTATGCTCGCAAAACGTTAATAACAAGTTCATGAAAACTTGACTGCAAATAGGGGTATGCAATCACGCGAGGAATGACTGTGCATGTCTGCTTGACTATAGGATTATGGATTGCTAGATAATCACTATGCAGTATGGCCTAGAATTTGTGTAACACGCCGAAATATGCAAACAATGATACTCTTCCGTTTATCGGCATTGCGCAGGTTGGAAAACTGGTTATCGTGCAGCCTATTTTGAAGTCATTTCGGTAACGATAGGATGCTGGCCTTAAACGGGCTTCTTGCTGACCGCTAACAAAGCGTATAAATCGTATAAATGGGCTACCTGAGAAGTATGCAATTTAATCATTGATTTTGACTGCCTTTGTAAACTCAAATATATTCTATGGAAAGAATACACGAAAAAATTATTTCGTGTACTCGATTGGTTGCAAATTCCTCCTTTAAATTTCATACTCAAAGAAGGTATACCTTCCGCTTTTAAAAAGTTTCCAATTATGAACGTTTTTAGGATTGTGAGGTGTTAATTCATACTAAATCTTATCAGTCAATTAATCAATGCTGCCTTCAAAGTATACGGTATTTTTTACATCTGTTGCAACGTTTTATGAGAACTATCTGACTTCTTCTTCAAACCGTAGACGAGAACCTTCTTTTCGTTTACCAAGATGTACACAGCGCGCAGTTTTTTAACTTTTATTTCAAGGGGAGCAGTCAAGAACTGTCAAAATTATTCGGTGACGTAGAACACTTTAAAATGGACGACTACCCTCTCTTTAAGCATTTAATTTAAAGAAGGCATTGCTCCATTTAACAGAAGTCATACCCTGTTTTTTAGTACTAATATAACCGAAAGATAAAACAGTTTGCAAATTAGCAATAATTTGATTATGGCAAAAGGCCCATCAATCAAGTTGGCACAGTTTAACACACTTCATTGTTGATGGATGTTTGGTACCTAGTATGACTACTTTTTTATCTAAGTACTGTCAATGCTGTGAATAGCATACAAACACCATGATTCTAATAATAAAAAGGAAAAGGCAGTATGAATTTTATCCTGAGTCAGAGAGCATTGGCACAAAAGGCGATTCGCTACTGCAATCTCATCCTTTCATCTGGCGTTGTTAAAGCCAACACCATACTTCCTTCTGTATTAGATGTGATAACACACTAAATGCTAGGAGAAGTTTGTATAGGGTTAGGCTTACGAGTAAAGCCTGGTTCAAGCTAGTTTGAAAATTGCGATTAAGTTGAAGGTTAGCGGAAAGTTTAGGAACATATACAAGTGCATTGTGCCGGAGGTATGTTATCCTTTTTTCAACAAATGAGACTTTACTTTCCTCTCAGAATACTTTAATGTTATAGACTAGACGGCAAAAGCAGTTTAAGTAGCGCACTTTTACCTATAGTCACAGGATTCCCTCTTATAGAAACAGTGCTCATAAGACTTTTGGGGGTGAGGGAATAGGATAGGCAGTGAAATAAATTTGTAGAAGTAAGAAGAAAGTCGAAAAATGTAGTTGATATTGTTTTCCACGGCCACTGAGATTAGGTATTTTGGATGTAAATAGAAAGTGTGCGCGGTGCTTGGTGTCGCGTACTATACTAATCTAGATGCAGCACGCAGGCTGGACTTCAGATAAGTTGAAGTAGACGACCTCCTTACCGCATTTAGATTTTTTCAGGAATTTCAAGATAACTGCAGTTTGATAATCGGATTTTTCTGCATTGCGTTAAACGGTAATAGGAAGTCGAAAATTCTACTCATATAAATCAACAATCTTTCGAAATACAATAAAATAAAACAGTTATTAAAGTTCATTCTACAGCCTTTTGTAATGTCCTGCCCATAAAACTCCTACAACCACCGTTTGCGTAGGACAAAATGTTGGTTTTAGGGGAACATGAGATGCATTACTTAAACTTCTGCCACACTGTAGTCATCTGGAATTGCTAATTTGAAAATTATTTTTAAAATTCGAGGAAAATGAGTATGTCTGTGGAATTACTAAGAAGAATACCAGAACTCTGTAAGCAGCTGGATCTACCTGGCATTCCAGTGGTACGCAGCAAAAAGGACGTAACCCCATCCCCTGTCCTGCCCCGTCCTCTCATTTTCCTCCCTCTTCTGCATTATCGACCGCTGCTTTGCCCCCTTGCCTCTTTTTATTACGCTTGGTGGGTTTTCATTGTAACCTGAACTACCACACTTCAATAACTGCCTTTTTTCTCTCTTTCCCCTCACCATGCGCATCCGCACCACAGACCAACAGTTCACTCTTTATGAAGCTGTACATTTTCAGCATTCTTAGTGGTTTCTTCACTTTATTAATAGGCAATCACTGAATAAGAGGTCAGGAAATTCCATGAGGTCAATGAATCGCGTGAATCTCGTTGCATGGGATGGGATGCCATGCTGCCTAGTATTGCCATATTTTATTGACTATGCGCTGTCAAAAGCAAACGCACCACCATGGTGCGTAAATGGTAAAAAAAGGAAAAGACGATATGCAGTTTCCCCTTGTTATATGGCTTTTACGGTTAGTGGCTTAAGGAATGAAGGTGGGATAAGCCAACATGGTAGGCGTGCTGAGGATAGTGGTGTGCAAATTGCAATGGAGGGAGGACGGCCATGCTCATGGTAGTCTTTCTTGATAAAGCTAAGGTAGAAACTTTCGTTTGGCAGTTTGCCAACTGTGCTATGCTCTTTATGGCTGCTACCGCTGCCGCATTGTACCAACTTCGTCGGACCCTTTAGTGTTTTTCATCAGCAGTTCATCGAAGAGTTGTTACACTAGCAAAGCATTGGGTAGCCCTAATTCCTTTTATTCCCCACACGACGGACTAAGGTGACAGGAGATAGCAAACCAGGCTTGCCAGGTCTATTGTCTGTTGCATCAGATTTTTCGCGCCCCCACTGTAGTCTCTCGCTATGAAACCGCGCTGACCACTATATCACTTGCAGTGGGTGAAAAAAACCGCGGACCTCTTTTGTGTACAATTTCTGTAGGTTCTGTTTGCCCTTTGATCCAGAAGCATGGTTTCCGCTGAAAAAAATCGCTTGCTGCCACGCTCGGATCAGTAAAAAATGGCTTCGCATCGCGGACCTTTTCTGCATGAACCTGAAACAGACAAAAAGGCGACTGTCAGAGGGCGCGAAAGCGGCACCTGAAATTCTCCTATCCTTTACCTTTTTAGAGAAAGTGGCTGTTTGTTTGGCTTGTTAAGTCGATAAAAAGCCCTAGCTAAGACTTAAAAACAATTTTTTTGCATGACTTCAGGACAGCCAAGATGATGCATGACAACTGAAAAACCGGTTAATGAGGAAGGAGTGTGCTAAACAATGGAAGAGAAGACAGTTTCTCTAGTAAAGAAGATAACACACCGAGCACTGGAAAAATTTTTCTTTATCAAAACACTATCGGTCTGGAGGAAATTTAGAGAAGGCAAGGGCAGAAAATTTCTCAGTGTCTACTAACGTCGTACAGTTTCGCGATTTCTTATTCAAATGCGTGTGGTCATTTACTTCTAATAAGACAGGCCAGGTTATCCAATTAAATATCTAGCAGTTTCCTGAGTGTATGAAATTTTTCCTTCATTATCTGCTAGTGCAAAAAAAGGTGTAATTCGTTAGATTGGTTCTGCTAGCGAACTAGAAATATAGACTGCTCGGTGAAGTGGCAGTTTGCAATCTCACGTTGAGACTCCTTATATTATGAATGGAGTCTTTGTAAAAACATCCGGTCATATCTTTCAGATTAATCAGCTCGAAAGTGCCGCAGTCGCGTGGGTGGTGAGTTATTTCCGACGAGGCTTTCCTGTTCTCTGTCCATTAAAAGACACAATGACCTCTTCCTCTAAATTCGGCGCTGAAAAGTTACCTGGGTCGAATAATTTGCTAGGAGGGAAGAGGGGTGTGGAATAACATTGCCTGTGATGACAGTATCAGTGAGCTAAATTTCTAAATCATTATTCCTGCTATGATACCTGCAGCTAAGTTAAGGAAAATAATTTTACTTGGAAACTACACCAGGAATACGGTTTCACCTTCTAATGTAATAAGATCTTCCAAAACCCATCAGCAGTTCTGCTAGCTAGCATGGCGATTTAATAAGTTTGCTGAACTGATGCTCTCCTATAAAATGTTGTAAACATTGTAAATTTGGATTGATTATTTGCATAGAAAATTACCGATCTGCTTGCATCTGGTTGAATATCCTAGTTCGACGAGCTGAAAACGTCCCATGAAGTTGACAATTGCGTGAGTTACGAGCAACCCTCATCACGACCTACCAGTCGCCGGTTCATCGGCAGCACTATTGTAGTGGTCGTTGCTGCTCGAGGCCATCCTAAATCCTGACGCCACAGACAAAGTCTCTTAGTGACCATTTTGATCACCCAGTCGCGCTCGGCCGAGAGCAATGGCCCATGTCCGCATGCAAGGAGAGACCTTTGCCCTAGGGCACACACATGCGCTCTAGGCAAGTCGGGCTAATCAGCATCCTAAAGCTGACTCACACAATGCACGCTTCGGGGCTGGTGTGATAATTTCCGCGCTGACGGACACTTGGGATTCCACCCCGATCGGGATGGACCTATGCATAGTCGTTGGAATCGTTAATCATAGGTAATAGCATCAAAGTCATAGTCATGCGCAGATAGAATTGAAACGTGAATAGGTTGCACGGTATTTATATTTCATTATTAAGTTGGTTT
This sequence comes from Ligula intestinalis, assembly GCA_036362985.1. Classification (NCBI taxonomy): domain Eukaryota; kingdom Metazoa; phylum Platyhelminthes; class Cestoda; order Diphyllobothriidea; family Diphyllobothriidae; genus Ligula; species Ligula intestinalis. The sequence continues at coordinate 25,059,592 of JAYGXS010000003.1, read as the reverse complement.
GGCAGATTTGCTTAATTTGAGTTGACCCAAGCGTGGAAAACTCTAGGCGTTTGGCGGGATTTGAACCCGCGCATCAGAGAAAGCCTTTGCCGGAGGCTAATGCTCTACCACTAAGCTACAAACGCCCGCTTCATGCCATGAGTTTAAGCATTATTGGATCGATATTACCCGCTCAACTTTTCGCTCATATGGAATCCACCAATACGGGAGCAAGTTGACTGCCCAAGCAGGATTTCCTAAGCAATCATCTAGAATCCACCAGAATGACGGCTAGGCCGACTAAATTATTAAGTTGGTTTGGCAGATTTGTTTGATTTGAGTATTGGTGGATTCCATATGAGCGAAAAGTTGAGCAGGTAATATCGATCCAAGTGTGATTAAACTCATGGCGTGAAGCGGGTGTTTGTAGCTTAGCGGTAGAGCATTAGCCTCCGGCAAAGGCTTTCTCTCATGCGCGGGTTCAAATCCCGCCAAATGCCTAGAGTTTTTCACACTTAGGTCAACTCAAATTTATAGTACACTGTGGTCATCTGCGTGCTTACGATAATTTTCCTTTTCTGAAGCCTTAATTGGTGCGGTACTGGGCTGACAATTAGCGTTCGAATCATCAATTGCCATGATTTTCTCGCCCGTGTTGCTTTTTGCGCAAAAATTATGTTCGGTGTCGTCCGAGTTGTTGGTGCTCGGTCTGGGCACAGGTTATGTCTCAGTAAACAAGATGGGAACGCCAAATCGTTCCGCTTGTTGATGGACTAGTGGCCGGCGAATGGCCGAGCAGACATGGAGGAATCAAGACGCTAACTCCCACGTTGCAGCTCACTCGATGGGGCCTGGTCATATTTTCAAGTTTGACGACGCCCAAATCCTCGCTAGAGGTGACATCTGCGTGAGCCGCGAGCTGCTCGAGTCATGGTTCCCAACCCCCCATCCATCAACAAGCGCAACGATTTAGCGTTCCTATATTGCGTACTGAGATATTGCCTGAACAGGAGAATCAGTTATGTGAGAGGAGCCAGGACCAGCAATAACAACTCTGACGACAGCGAGCATAAATTTTGCGCAATTACCAAGCCCACATCCGACGTGAACAAGGAAATCATGGCAATTAATGTGTCAAAAGCGAAGTCTCTAGTCATCACCGACCAAAATAAAACCCAAGCATTGGCTAAATAAGTGGAAAATTAAAGTACGTACGTGGATGACCACTATGAACTTTAAAAATCATGCAGCCTGTGCATGTTTTAACTTTATCTGCGCATGACTAAGACTATGATACCATTACATACGATTAAGGATTCACAACGGAATCTGAAACGTGGCACCTTCTTCTTCTGAACTGATTCCTGGAACTCGCATATTCATCTCTATTGGTTATCAAACATTGTTCTTCCAGATGATGCTAATACAAACGCTTCCTCGTCTGTGGCAGACAGCGACTTCAGGTGGCGATCGTATGCCACCCCATCCCCTGCTGACTATTGTTCACTACGTGCATTAGATGGTGATAATTACTACGCACAATCGAACGATACCCATTACTCGCAGCCTATCCTATTTAACTCTCTCATACAGTCCCGTGACCTCTCATACCAGCCTCGTTATGCGAGTGGTGACAAAAACAGTAGATTAAATCACAGGACATTTATTAGCCATGTGTTTTGTCATAATCAGTGAAATTTTACTGGCATGATAATGAAATGCTGTAACGACGCGTTTTCAGAACTGACTTTCCAAAAATATATTTTCCAAAATGATCTACCTCACACAGTAAATGTTGCTTGGTTAAAATAACTCGTAATCGCACACAATAGGCTCTAAATGTTCCTTTAAGAAAACGTCGTGCATATAAACAGCACTAACACATATGGAAGTGTGCGTTTAGCGTGCCTCTCAGGTACCGAATAAACTTTTTAGGTGACCCGAATGCAATTACCGGTTGTTAGATGATAGGAAAGAGATGTAGACGGGCCTATCTCGGACAACCAAGACTGCTGTTTTTATTCTTTAGCCGGACAAAAAGCGACCAACACCCAATTTTCCGTTTGATGTCGTCATTATTCCGCCAGCACCATCAGGAATTGTAATCGGTCCTTCATGCAACCTACCGTTCCAACAATAAAAGCCCCACACAGCAATTTTACAAATTTATCCTTATAAGTTTGCGTTTAGAAGACAATGTGGGCTTTGGCGAAAACATGTGACGTTTCAGCCGTTTTGCAGGAAATCACTATACTTACAACGCTGTAGAGTGAATCCAGTTTGCCAAATCACTTCAATCTCAAATGTATCTGTTTACATAAAACCAAAAATACGCTAATGTTTATTTCATTATTCGTTTAGATCGCGTGTAAAATCGCCGCAGTAAAATATTCACAATGACTAAATACGTTAAAAAATTTTTTTTTAGAATAGATAAGAACTACCCCGGGGTTTATCGTAAGCGTTTACAGAGGATTAAGATGATTGTCAACTCAGTACATGCATAGGGCAAACTGAAGCAGCCATTGGTAAAAATGCACCTCAGGCAGCATATGAGACAGAATCTATTTCTGCTCACACCACAGACAAGGCCACGTAAACAGGCTGTCTAGGAATAACCTTGTCGCAAATCCCGTCACGAAAGGCCGTCATGATATCCCGAGCAAAAACCCATTCGTCAGCGGAGAAGAAAGCGCATGACTGCAATTCTGTGTGTAACTTGAAAGGCACTGCCATTCCCCAGGGGATAGACGGATTAAGGGGAGACAATCGTTCCAGAGAGGGATGGTGAATCCGTCTCTGCAAAAACAGCTTAACGTATCCTTGCCAATGTTGATGTTATTTTCATCGCTTTAAATTCCCGAGCGCCGAAAATTATTTTAGGCAGGAGACATAAAAATCGGGCTCAATCTAACCAGCTAATAATTAATTGACGCTCGAAAGTTTTAACCGAAATACATGCCCTAAAAATATCTTGCTGGTTGGAGTACGAAGCAAACACAGACAGAATAAAATGTCGTCAGTTGCTAGGACTATTGAACATCGAATCGTTATCACAGCTTATCAAGAAATAATTTCATCGTAATATCTATGAATTGCGTCTCCCTCACCCTTATAAAATTAACAAGACGTGAAACTCAACCCAAACTGCCGACTAAATTTTAGAAAAACTTTGTTGAGTCAACATTTCCGAATAAATAACTGTAAACAACTATTCAAGGCAAATTGAGAAGACTATTTTTAGCGCAGTCAAGTAATAATGGTTGATATATATACACGGATCTGTTGTTGCAAAGTCTTACCTGCAACATTAAAAACGGTAGGAATACAACAAGAAAAATCGTAATCAGGATGTGATTAGACAAACGTTTCTTGTAACGGTAAAAAGCAACACCGGATGCCGACAGAATACGAGTAAACAAATCACTTTCTTATTTATTTAAGACACCATCTAGAGGCAACTTTCCGGAAAAATCACTGGGGACTGGATGAAGGTTAGATCTCAGGCTAGGCTTAGGGTCGCGACAATGGTTGACGTAAGGGTTACCGTTGAATATAGGGTAACGATGAAGGTTAAAACACGGTAAACGTTTTTCCCCTCCAGGAGGTGAACGGAGCACCAGGTGTAGTATATGGGGCAAGGGGGTTTTCTTATGCCGCACCCTGTCAGTGGGACATTTAAGAAATATCAGAAATTTTCTTCAAAAAAGCAAGAGACTAACAAGTTGCAAATTCCAAATTTGTAGTTAAGGAATGCAAATCACGCAAATGCAGCAGGATTTATGTGCAAGGTGACTTAAAAATCATTAGCGAACGACTGAACGAAAGAAATCTGCTAAAATAGATCACCAGAATTCCCGTTAGGAGCAAAAATGAGTCGCAGAGAGCAGGTGAGGAGGAGTGGACGCAATCGCTGAAACAAGAAATTTATTCGCCTGGCGTTTAGAGATCTGGCATGAACCCATCACAACAGGCAGCATCAGATAAGGGAACTTCATGCACAAATGATTGCAGCAGTTAGAGGATGCGATACGATGGCTGGCAGTTGTCGATGAAATCGCATAATCCGCGTTGGATTTTGGTAGAGTTAATAATCAACCATTGGAAGCATCGAAACTGATGATGGAAACAGTTTTCGCCTGAAAGTTCCTCACATGACTTAAATCTGCTCCTTAATATGAAAGAGGGTACAATTCTTTGCAAAAGTAAGAAGAATAAAAGTTGGAAAACCAGCTCTTGACTCACGTAATTTACAGCTCTGCTGAAGTTTTATCGGACATTTGAGTCCGGATCTGGTGCAGTTGTAGGCAGGGTAAGTACGTTGAACAGTACGTTGGCGTAGTACATATACTATGCCATATATGACGAATTGTGTCTAATGAGTGCAAAACTTAAAATGCCCGTGTGTAATAAACAACGTAAATACATAGGGAACCACCAAAACATATCGAAACTAGTACAACCGAGAAGACATAGACGTGATCGCGGGAGATAAAATGTATTCAGCTGAAATGTTGAATAGCAACTAGAAATAATCTTAAGAGATCACAGCAGAAGTCAATTATTGAATACAAAAGAGTTTTAAGTGGTCCAGACTGACTTTTAGAAAGATGGGTTTTGAATTTTATCATCATCAATGTTCACAAGTAAGGTATTTGTTAAACAGCATTAACCTTATGATTAACACAAGCTTGCTCTACCTGCGCAGATATCAGTTTAGGCTAAACATGAAGCTCAATTCGCAAATGAAATATATGTAAAATTTAATTTGGTCAGCAAACTCTAGTCCATATACCTGTGCTTACTTTCAGTTTTATTAAGTCTACTTGAGTTTAGTTTTTAGTTAATTATTTCAATTTTACTTATTTTAATTTTTAGTCAAGTGAAATATCGCTTAAGTATGAAAAATATATGTAAGTAACAACTTTACACTACTACTATAATATATGAGCGTTCTCTTATGGCATCTTCTGCAGAGCAGACCAACGTTTCTCAAATAGATTTAGGTTAAATATTCGAATATATGCTTGATATCCTCAGCAAGTATCAAAGAAATTCACACCATCACCATTTATATTGATGCCATGTACCGTAGGATATAACCAATTAGCCGTCCAGTGGTCATGGACCGGAAGGTGTCGGTTAATACTGAATACTTACATTACGCTTCCTTCCTCTATTTTTCACTTTAGCAAGCTCAAATTAGAAGGAATGCACTTGCCTATAAGCTTTCGTTGGGAAAGTGCTTTTTGAAATTTAACGTTTTATAACGCATGTTTTTTGGTATCAAGAAATGTTAGCTTCATCTAGTAGTTCATCTAGTAGTTCAAACATCCCCATAAAACAAATTACACGGTAGCGACGGTCGACCTATATGGGCTAGATCGCGTAAAGGCAGGTTTTATTAGGGATAGTTATACATAAAATTGCCACACCTAGGTAATGAGCTGGCACACCTATTTGCAAGATTACGCGGCGTCAGACACCTGTGGCCGGTTCCACTTTTTGTCTTTTTCAAGTTATTATGAAAATAGACGGCAAAGTACCATGCTCTGACAGACAGGCTGAAGATTCAGAAGGAGAGGATGCGATTACTGGAGCAAGAGTTTTATTATCCTGACGTTCCGGATTCCACCGGGAATCCTTAGGCATAGTCATAGTCATGCGTAAGAGGTGACAACAGCGTGAGCCGCGAGCTGCTAGAGTCATTGTTCGCAGGCACCCAGTCACTCAACAAGCGCAACGATTTGGCGTTCCCATAGGGTGTACAAAGAAGTTTCCTGAGCAAGAGAATCAGTCATTTGGAAAGGGCCGGGTGCCCCAGCGAATCTGACGATAGCGGGCATAATTGCCAATGCAAGCGAAAATGCGAGTCCCAGGGAGTAATTGAGAAGAAAACAACTCAATCGCTGGGACACTGTTTTATTCGCCTGAGATTTCGAGGTCCGTCGCGGAGTCGTCATCAGAGAAATGTTCAAAAAGCAGTAGCAGAAACGGGTAATACATGCACAGGGGTTTGCAGTATTTATAGCACACAGTCATTGCACCAAGCATACAGGGACAATTAACGTAATTGCCTTCTTGCGCGTGGATAGTTTGTTGAAGGGCATGCTGGCTCTGACCTGGTGAACTGTCATCACGCGTGGTGGACTGGGATGTGATGATTGCTCGGCCATCTGGCCCTCCGGTGTTTGTGTAGGCCTGTCCGTACACCAAGTGGCGACTTGCTTTGGCCACATTGAGTCTCAGCACTGAATATGGATTGGGCAAATCGTTGCACTTGTTGATGGATTGGGGCCCGTGAATCATGAGGCAAGTAATTCTCGGCCCAGCCGATTGTCACCTCTTGCGAGAATTTTGGCCTCATAAAAGTTAAATGTGTGGCCCGGTTCCGTCGAATGCGTCGCTTCTTCAGAATTGGCATCATTTCACCACACTACTGCCACGTGTTCGGCATTTCACGTCTTGAGAAGTCTGCCGGTTTCTACGACGTAGTTACTTTAACCGCAACTGCACCAGATCCTATGGACGACCCCAGATGTTTCTTGCCGTAGCAGTGGGTCTTTTGCTTTGATTATCTGACACCTTATGGTTGCCATCAGCCGGTGTGCCACTTCAATCCAAGTGGTGCGAGAAGGCGGCCGACGGCTTCCGATACGTATTGACATACGGGATCGCTCGCCAAATTATGGGGTCGGTGCGCCTTTGTTGGCCATCTCGTTTGCGCAAGCATCGATTGACGAAGTTGCGCGAGAAGTTGCGCATTTTGTAGCCCTATTTGCGCATGAAGGAAACAATTTTGCATTAAGGGACAAGCCTTCGTGCGATATTACATGATTTAAATCATACAGGATCTCGTGCAGTTTCGGAAAAGGCAACTCCTACCGAGAAACCGAGAGCCTACCCAAGATGTGACTTAACGAACATGCGGTAGCAGTGCGGATAGATGACGACAATTCTCAAGTTGTGGTTAATTCGATAAACTCCTGCCACACAGACAAATATGATGAGGCCGCAATTTTTGTGAGGAATGGCAATTCTGTGAGTCGCGAATCACTTGAGTCTCCGCTAATGGATCCTCAGTCTATAAAATAATGCAACCGCCTGCCTGCTGAGGCCCAGCTTAGTCAAAGCAATGACTTGCCTGCTGACACTCACTTCAGTCAAAGCAACTTGACGCATTGGAAACGTTCAGGCTAGCGTGTTGTCTAACGTTTGCGCCAGGAAGCCAGATGGCTGAGCACCCATACCTCCCAGGTCCAACGTGGGTGATGAAAGTTCAGCAGGTCAGGAACCACACGCTGACGATCAAGAAATTAGGGCACAAACAGGTAATTTTCTTTAACAGGGGAGCCGTTGATTGTCGCAGGTTTGCAGTATCATACTGACCGTATTTTATAGATACTGCGACACTTTATCCATAAAGTAGCCGTTTTTGTTACTGTCACTGGTAACAATCCACGATGGATTTCGAAACATCAGGTAAATATAATTTTTCTCGCAGCGGGCACGTCTGCCTCTTTTTAATTCATTCCCGATACTTGCATGCTACCTTATAGTTAAGGTAAGCATTGCCTCTAACGAAGGACAAACTGTAGTGCAAGGTTAGATCACTTATCAGAGTGATGCATGGTGAGATTGTGCTGTGGCGAATTTGTAGTAAATTTGAATCATATTGCGTACTCTAAAGAAGTCAGTGATAAGTATGTCGATAAGATGTTAGTGCACTGTTTTTCTTTTACGTTACATACTGTTACCATACTGAATGCACTATAATCAAGGCGTACTCTCTATCCAAACAGTTACTAACGAATCAGCTTTGATTTTTTGCTATGAGCCTTCTCTCTTCCTCGCTATAACTATTTGATCGTATTTAAAATCTAATAAAATGCAATTCACACAGTTTTGAAGAATATTACAGAAACATTATATTTTCGCACTATTGACAATCAGATACATCTTCATTCAAAATTCAGCATCCCGACATGCTGTTTATAACTCAATGCGTTAGTACATGCTTATAGAATAAACACTACTTAAGTGGCCATTTTATACTGATGGACACATTTGTACTCAGGACTGAAGCATTTTGATGTATGGTTGTGTTGATAAACTCAATGAGGCCTCGGATCGTATTTTCTTCTCTTACCGTGAATGGCAGATTTTAGAAGTAAATGCTACCAGTTTGTATATACTTAGTGCAATTTTCGTCACGTCTCGCACGAAGTCAATTATACAAACACAAAAAATGAGGCTATGAAAAAGTTCGACTGGTAAGCCAGGTAACTGTCAACATTTAAACATTTTTTACTTGAGGGAATTTTTAAACGTGCGCATTGATATCTTCCATTCAAAGATTGTTGCTTGCCTTAAACAGCAGCATGAGAAAAAATAGCATGCACTTTTGCAAGCACACAAACAAAAGAAAGCCCCAAAAGCGTTGTAATAAACTATTTTTTGGAAAGGGAACAATGCTTAACGCTCAGCATTGACTTCGAAGACAAGTTAACGCCTGTCGAAAGACAGAAAAAAAAAATAATAGCCAACCTGGTACTGCCGCAGTACCGTAGGGGCGAAGCACCCAACGCACCTTGACGATCTGATGGTCAGATTTTGTGAAATCTCGTACATTCTTTGCGGATGAGGTTTTTAAAATGGTGAGCCGCATGCTCGCGATTACGTCTTGCCTTCAAGTCATTATCTTGTCGTTGGCGCCTGATGGTTGTGGATGGATTGAGCGCGATTGATGCGTAATACATGTGCTCAGTATACACGAACTAAAGTTCACGTCACCAGCCATTTTCAAAATATATTGGAAAAATGACAAGCGTCATCATTCGCCATAGCCTAAATATAATAAAAAAGTGCCAGGTCATATTGCCGATAGAATAATATATTATTTTGCGCTTTGTTTTTTGGCCCATTACAAAGCGGGCAGAAATAAAGGTAGTTTATCTTACAAAGGCAATAATGAATAGGTAAGTCCGTTGCCCCTAGCGATCTTTCCTCATTAAAGTCATCTGAATAGGTTAAACTAATCATCTGACATTATTAATCTGGGATGCAAACATGTGCCTCAATTCATGGTTTATCTCACCGGTAGGATAAGATACTTCGTTGTGTAGAAAAGTAGCGGCCTCGGTGCAAGCCTTAGAATCTCGACCAACCTGCAATAACGTGATATAGGGCTAGCACATAAAATCGCCTTGGCTTTTTTAAAAGTTCGTTGTAGAAAGAGATCGTCATGGGTTAAGAATCTGGCCCGAATTTTAATCTACATTAAGGCGGCGGACACGATTACACCGTGTAATTCCAAACAAAACAGCGAGGGCAGACAAGTGATTTAACTCACAGGGACATGCCATCGAAATCAATATCACTCGGCCAATAGGGTACCAAGTAAAACCAGCGAATCTAGCAATCGGTAAAAATCACTGAAGCATTTAATGTGGGCGTTGGTTAAAGTGCCTTACCTCTCCAAAAACAATTTCGACCTTAAAAGAATGTAATAAATGGTAGAGTCTCCATTCAACTGAGGCCTGGGAACTAAACATCACTGCATTAGTAGCAAACAAATTGAATCATTGAACTGATTTATAAACGGTACACATTCAGTATGCTTTTTGGACAAAGATGAAATATCCCTGCGCATGCCCTCAGGCGCGGCATCATAACCTTGCTTGCACCCTAACAGGTAAGGTAAAAACAGCATAAAATGTTCAATAACGCATGAAGAAAACCGTATTAAATATAGAATAAAACTAAAGAGAGCATGTGATGCTTCATATTTTTGGAGTTTGCTTGTTTCACAAAGAACGCGAAATGAGCACCAAAACAGTCTATTTATTATTTCACATTTTCGATCGCGGACTGACTTCTGTATCCGGTCCATGTTGCAGTAGGCCTAGGTCGCGAAGAAAAGCTACTGCATTGGTAGGACATTGACTGGTCTATTGCAACACCCCACTTCAAACGCTGCACACACCATTCCAGTTCGCGTTTGCTTCATTTTAAATTGTTCTCGAATGTTTGTCACTTTCCAAGAAAAGGTGAGCCGGAAAATATCTTGTTGCAGATCTCCGAGACGAAAACAATCACTGCGTACTTCAAAATGTAAGCAGGATAGTCCAGTTATCACTCTCCTCAGGCAGTAGCTGATATCCACCCGACGTGCCTAGGACAGACATATATAAATCAGCTTAAAAAATGACAAATTTTTACCAAAATATAGCTGATGGGATAGAGGCTTTTCAAACAATGGGCATTTAGAATATCTGCTTTCTGTTTTGCGTAAACTTAATTTTTATATTGTCCTAAGCGATTCCTTATGTCAATAACATTCATGAATAACTTAAGTGCATAAGAACGTCATTTTCTATTGTAGGATGTTGATCGAGGTAAGGATTGTGCATCATATTTTTTGTAAACTTCAAATCAATTTCTCGGTTCGCATGAAGCATGGGGAGTGGACTGTCGATAATCACATGCTTATCCAAAAATATATGGGATTTGTGTATAATCAGTGCGAAGTGTAATCCTGTGTATTCGCATGCACACCCTTTACAGAAATTCAAAAAAACGTGAACCAGGTGCACCTAACGTTGCCATGTACTCGAGGAAAAGCCTACGGAAAGTTGTCACCCTTTTTGGAAGTCCATGTCAGTAGAATGCTTGATGAATAATTAGTAAAAGAGTACTTCACAACAAAACATAGAAAGGGCACGGTGCAAGTGCCTGTGGTTTTGCCCACTTAGTAAGAAACAAGGCATAGTCCGCTACCCCACTAACCAAACTATGAGAATATGTTCCCCAGATACATTGGGGAATGAATTTTTCCTTTATAAAAACGGTCCGCGAGGATACAGCTTTCACAAGGCGTTTAAAGATAAAGGTATAGAGGAACTTCCAAAAAAACGGAAGTTCCAGCGGCAGAGAAATAAATCGTATCCCCCATCCTGCCTTTCGGAAGAATCTAACAAACAAACTTCTGTATGAAAAGAAGCCGACTCGATCGCTGGGACAATACTTTTATTCGCCTGACGTTTCGATGCCAACGTGGATTAAAAATCAGACAGATAAGCAGAAAATGTTTGCAGAAACCGTTTCTTATTAAACTTTGTTTAATAAAGTTAACGTTTTCATTGCAGCTAACAACTGATGATTGGATGCATCTTAGCACAAAACCTCAAGAAAGATCCACAGAAAAATCCGGCAAAGAACCCAGGTTAAAAGATAGACTGATAACTCTCGCGACGACCCAGGGTAGTAATACGGAGCCCTGTCCAATCATTTAGTGACTTGCGTTACTGATCGCTGATTGGCTTCCTCTGTTATCACAATTATCTCTGATGCTATACTCCAACATGAGTTCAAAAGTTCAGAAGTATTGAACTTTACGTAAAAAAACATCTGCCACCCGAAGATATGCATCCATTTGAGAGGAAAAAGCTCTTGCAACAAATTTTAAGGACGCCTGGGAACTTTATGAGGACATGATTACTCCAACAGTCCTCGGCAAAAAATCTGAGAAAATACCCAACAGAAACGAGCGAACTAGATCGAGGCCAGAAAGCCTGGAGTAATTTAAAAAAAGACATAAATGTACCCATAATAGCCAACCTTCTGTCGTCTTTTTGAGTGTTTATTGTGATACATGGCCTACCGATCGACGTGTGATCTTATAAAATGCACTGTAGCTAATATCCCTTCCATTATTCGAAGATCTTTTCGCATCATCAAGCGAAAAAACAAAATGCATAAACATTGATCCAAAATGCCGTAACACAACTTGAAACATTCCATAAATTTCCAAACACCTAGCTATCAGCCGTATGGAATGTGTCAATTATTTAGTGATCTTATATATCCTGAGCATTAGTAACAGTGATATGTTATAAGTCAGTTTCTTTTAAGTGGTTTTAAATATTTGCATTCGAGGGCGTGCACTTAATATATCTTCATTTTTCACAAATTCTCGCATTTTAGTACTTGATAATTCCACTGCTCATAGAATGTAAGAGATGTTTCTGATGGATTAAATAAACTTCTGAAGTGCTTTCCTGAACTCGCCTATTCCTTTCCAGCGGAATGTATATATACTCCTGATCTTCTGAATAGCCAAAAATATGCGAAGCCCAGGTTATCGGATAGAAGGCGAGAGGACGCTCTCTGGGACCACTATTGTATTTGCGGTGTAGCGAACAATGGGAACTCAAATTCACCCACGGCAGAGCTGACTTAATCACGCAACGAGTTGTACGTTTTCATTCCTTGACAATGGACTCGAGTGAGAGTCCTAAACGTTGAGCAAATACAATACTGGTTACAGAGAGCGTCTTCACACCCTTGATCTTCTGCGCATGACTGGTGTTAAATACCTATTTGAATAATAACCACGTTTTTAGATGCTTTAACTACGATATTTACGCAGTTTGTGAGAACTGCGGTAGCGCTAGAGGCTTTAGTCTACAGACCTCAGACCAAATAATCCAAAACGTTCGCTCAACGAGTTTAATATAGTTTATGAACAAGTTGCAAAATATGTTAATATACTTGACGGAGATCAAAACGCGTTCTTCTTTCGGAAAGAACATAAACCTGACGTCAGTTCGGAAGTTATATTGATCGTTTAAAGTTTTGTAATGCATGGAGGCCTGGGGGCCTAGTGTGAAGCCCTGAAATGGGGGAGTGAGTATAGCAGACTAAAAGCAGGCCTACTGTTACTTACATTAATTCACGCGTAAATCATCACCGATCTAAGCGGTGGAAATCGTCAAAATTTGCTGTCATCCTGTGGTCAATTCGTCACATTTGTAAATAGTACTTAAAGCTTGTCAATTGCATTCTGGATAACTTACTTGCAAAAGTTTAATTTAGGTGTCACAGTAGCAAGCAAAATCCGCGGCCTTCTACTGTATCGGTGACACATTTTTAAGGATTGAATGAGGAGGACGTTTAAAAAGAAAGAATAAAATACTTTATAAATAAAGCTTATAAAAGAAGAAAGATAAAAATCATTATCTTCACAGCTAATATTTGCGCAGGATAATTTAAATGAGAAAAAAAATCGTTGTCTCTATCTCATGCATATAGAGCTTATATGTAGAGGTTATATGGAGGTGGCTTCTAAGCCACATTTGTCGATTATATCAACTCTATATGAATTTTGTATAAGTTTTATATCCACTCTATATAATCTTAGTAAAGACGTGATATAAAAATGATAAAGAGTTCATTATAATTTTGAGTAAGTCAACGACTGCGGCTTAGGAGCTTATTTTATATCAGCACTATATATAAACTCAATCGAGATCATAAACAGTTGAAACAGAGGTGACAATTGTATCAAAACGTTCACTATTGGGCCAGTTTAATTATTGCACGCAAATAATCGATTGTTTTTAAAAATGCAGTGGACCCTTCATTAAACTTCAATCAAATTACTAAAAAATGTGTGCAATCATCTTTTCTCATTAGTTCGGGAAGAGGGTGAACGGCAAATGTGCAGCCATAAGCTCATTCTCTGAATGTCGCAGCCATGTTAAGTGCAATCTTGTTAAAAGCCTCTTTAATTGAACGTGGAAGTCCACAGAATATTTATTGTGAGAACAGGCTAAAAAGTGTTTAAGAACATATTTTAGTTAGACAGTTTTTACTGTTAACTTGCTAGGACATGTACTTAAGATGTGCACATGGGTTTTTCTCGCTGGTCACTAACTGTCATTTCTCAGTACTGGACCCGTCGCTGTGTTGTGCATTAACGTTAGTAAAATGAAGCCCTTAGTTCAAACAACTAAATTCGAAACAAATAATGAAAAGTGAATGAGTACTTGTGCTGCTTGCTATCAAAATATCTCCACTTTGTGTTTTTTAAGTGCATAAGCAGGGAGAATGCAGGGGGGATGTTCTTGTAAAAAGACGAGAAATGTTTGCATTGCCAATAGAGGTATATATGCAAGTTCAAGAAAGCAGTTTGAAAAAAGAAGATACGAGCACTGGAACAAGAACTTTATTTTCCTGACCACTTATCCACGAGCTGCTCAAATCATGGTTGTCAGGCCACTATTCCATCAACAAGCGCAATGATTTGCCCTCCCAATATTGCGCACTAAGATTTTGCTTGAGCGAGAGAATCAGTCACGTAGGAAGGACTGAATCCAGAAACAACTCTGACGACAGCGACATAATTGACACCATATTATTTAGCCCACATCTGACGCAGACAAGGAAATTGTGGCAGTTAATGAGTCCAAAATGTGAAGTGTAAAACCATAATCACACCAATCAATGGTCCAAGTGGTAGCTTCAGGAGCTGCTACTTATAGGTTACATGCAGATGACCACAAAGAACAATAAATACCATGAAATCTGTGCATTTAGCACCCCTATTTGTTTATGTCTCAGACTTTTCTATGATTATCTATGATTAAGGATTCTCCACAGAATCAGAAACGTCAGGAAAATAGGAGAAGTTGTTTCAATGCTCGCATGTCCTTTTTCTGAACGTTTGCATTAATTACCCTTTATATACCACAAGTCCTTCTGTATTTCCCTTTTGGAAAGCAGAATGGTTATAAGAGCATATTTTATAGACATTCATTTCTACTGGAAAAACTAAGATATGTTCGAAAGTCTAAGGGTCTGGAGACCAACAAATAATTGCAAACACACTCCAGATGTAAGCACATTTAAATTGTAATGTTTTGTGACGCTTTTGTTAAACCTAAAATCAAGGATATCAGTTGAGAACACTAGAAACTGCAACGCCTGTTTACTGTTATCACACGTGTGCCTGTGTTTCGGTGAATGCCATCGAATATCAACCTTAATCGTAATCTGTACAATATGAAACGTCAAAAAAGAAGTACGAATGTTTTATTTCCAATGATAGAGTAGCCACAAACCACAAAGCTGACTTCTATGGTACTGCAGGTTAAAGCTTCTAAAATAGGAATTATTCGCTAAAAGCTTAAGGTGAGGTTAAAACGCACGAGACTCGGACAACTTCGGAATCCCTACATAGTATTTTTCAGGTCAAACAACAAATGGTGTTTGTCCAGGCGTTCCCCAAGTTTATTCCAATCACGACGGGTGACCTTATAAATTATTAATTACTGTCGGTGTTTCTGCAATCAAGCAAATGCCTCCGTGCGTAAAGCAGTCGCATCTCAATATTTTAAATGCAGCAAAAATCCTACACTAAATTTCCCTAAAGCAGTCTGCATAATCCAATCAAATAGAAAGCACTTAGGTCATTGTAATATTTCAGATTGCGCACACTCGCATGGTGTTTACCGTGTTTACGATGGGCGTTCTTACACGTTTTTGTTTTGAATATTTTTTTAACAATTATTGTTTATTATACAGTACAGCCCAAAATTCGTGTAACACGCCAAAATATGCGAAATATTTATACGCTCTTGCTAATTGGCACTGAGTAAAGTTGTAATACTGATTATCATGTAGTCTATTCTGAGGTGATTTCAGTCAGAATGGGATGCACACTTTTAAGCGAGCTTTGTTCTGACCGCTGACAAAACGTATGAACTGTAAATAGTAGCTACTTAAGAAGCATGCCTTTTTATTATTGATTTTGACTAACCTTTTAAATTCAAATATATTTTATGGAAAAACAGTAAAAAATTATTTTAGTTGCTGGATGCCTCATTACGCCTTCTTTAAACTTCATGCTTAAAAAGGAGTATCTTTTGTTCAAAAACAGTTTCTAGATTGCCGAATAATTGTGAAGTCTACCGACTGCTACATGTGAATTCAGCATTTACAAACTGCATGCTATGTACATCCTATTTAAGCAAAAGCTTGTTTTCGCCTACGCTTTGAGGATAAAGTCACGTAGGTTTTATTAGATCTTGCGGCATTAATAAATTGATGGATTCGATGTATTATGGATGGACACATCAACATCTCATAATGAGAAACGTTTGTAAAACCAAGAGATAACTGTTTTTAAGAATGCAATTAAGGAGACGGATAATTTTCTACCAAATGAGTACAATAAATAATGTGTCGTTAATTTTTTTGCATAAAAACTATTTGAATTTAAAAGGGCAGTCAAAATCAATGAAAAAGGCAAACTAGTGAAATAGCCACTTTTTGCAGTGCAAATCGTTTATGGCTTCCAGAACGCAGCTCCTTAAAATGCTTGCATCCCATCGTGACTGAAATTATCCGAGAAAAGACTACACGATAATCAGTATTACAACCTTACTGATTGCCTTTTAACGAGAGTGTATCAGTCTTTTGCATATATCGGAATCAAACACGAATTTTAGTTCAAACTGTATCTTTTAACAGCCAAAGTTTACTCACTAGTCAGAAGACATCCTATTTATGTACAAGAACTTTCTTTCTGACCACAAAAAATATTACTATGGATATTTTCCAGTTTTAATTAAATTAACGGTAATTTTTAAGTAATTTTTAGGTCGGTCAATTTATTTGTGCTAATCTTCGGGTAACTCAAGATTTTTCGTTACTTGACTTATGAAATTTAGGTCATATTTTATATTGAAGTGGTTCCTACCGCACGTTGGCATTACTCAACGCGCTCTTTGCGTTATCACTATTTTCTACATCATTCGACGAAACAATTATTTCAATATAAACAAATAGCCAACTGATCCCTCCATCAAGTCTGCCTTTAAATTTAAATTTGTTCTGCTGGACTGATTATATCTGGCCTTGTTGCTATGAGCCCACTGTTGGGTGTTAAGCTTGATGATTATTAAGTACTTAAGCGCCTAATTTAGAGGCCATGTGTAGCTGAGGTACTTGACTAGCCCTTATTGCATGAAAATGAAAACGACAATTACTGATCAGCGGTGCTGTTCCCAACATTGCTGACAATTATCGTTTGGCAGACACAGTAGTGCCGAGTATGGCTGAAGAAGGTTCAGTGTTGCTGGCACAACTGGCTGGTTTTATTGGTGGCACTAGTGTTGATGATGTTGCTGTTTCTAGCGATCATGGTTCTACAAATGAGTAATGCAGTTGTCTCAGTGATGCTGCATTTAGTGCAGATGATTTTAGCAGTTCTGATGATAATGGTGCTTTTGTAGTTCTTTTGGTGACTGAAAAGCATAAACATTCATTCTTATTTGATTGCCTTGAATTTAAAGTGCAGAACACATCGATACCATTAAACACACCGAGGTCTTCAATCATAGTTCAGGGGGCCCTGAAGGCTCAGGGGACTTCGATTTCACTATTAACACAACAGGATGACCGATATTTCAAGCAAAAAATACCGAAATTTGTGGAAGGTTAATAATCACTCGCGAGCCGACGTAAAGTAGGGTTTTAAAACTGATTACCGTACAGCCTTCTATTAAATAATTTCAGTCAAGCCAGGATGCCGGCTTCTTAAGCAACTTTATTCTGATCGCCTAGTAGAAGCGCATTCTGTAAAAAATGTCCACATAAGTTGTATGCATTTACTTCATCGAGTTAAGCTGCTCTTACAAATTTAAATATATTTATAGAAAATATTGCAAAATTCTTCGTTTTTGAACTCTTTTGTTAGCACAATAGCCCTTCTAATTTTTTTTAACTAAAGGGAAGCATTGAGTTTCAAAAAATTCTAAATTGCCAAACAGTTTTCAAACCCAACAAACTTGACAATTAAATTCAAGATTTAAAAAATCTATGCTTAGTACAGCCTGCTTAATAGGTTTTTTGTCTACGTTCTTAAGAGGTTGTCAAATCTTTCTTTTAAAACGTTGCACTAAGTGTGCCTCAGGCTGTATGCATTGCAGGTAACATTTATGAATTAATTTATACATTGTATTGCAAATCAATACGTCATTCAAAGTTACACATTTTTGTAAAAGCAAAATTTACTACCTCTTGATGTGCAAAATTTAATGAAAACATTATATCTACCAAATAAATAGAACAATGAATACGTTTCTAAACGTTCGCTACAAAATAAATTTGAATTTATAGGGGCAGTGAATTTCAAGGATTTAAATTTATACTGTTTACGGTGTCTATTACAAAAGATACCTTTTTGCAAGGGCTTATACAAACCCTCTTTAAAAGTCGGCCTCCTGAACTGACTGAAAGACGTAAGATTCGGCTCCACGATAATCAGTATTACAACGCTGCATAATGCCAGTTTGGGATTGATTGTCAGCCTTTCGCAAATTTCGGCATTTTGCACAAAATACCGGCCGTTCTATATTGGTCAGTGTGTGGCAACCAGCAGACCCCAGCGCCAAAAGAACGTCTACGGTGATCATCCGAGGGGACAAAGAAGTGAATATGACAACTCGATCGTTTAGTTCTACTATGTCGATCGCGTGCAGGCTAAAAGTGAGAATGTCAGCGCTGCATCAAGCGCTCCTAACCAGCCCGTGTCCGATATCAAGAAACAGTTAGGAAAATAGGAAGCAGAATTGGGTACAGGTGAATGGCATGGAAACATCTGCAATTGAGCCCTTCACCACCACACTACCTGATCTACAACCAACATTTTTATGAAACTTTAACACAACAAGAAGAAATGAGGAGCAGAAATATGGATTCCTGCTCACACAGCCCAAGCCGTCGTGCAAGCACACAAATCAACCGCACCACCTTGTCACCACCTACACTTGACCAAGATTACAGCATAATAACCGGAACGTATGGGCAGCATAGTGGTACATGTGCAATGAAAATAAAAACAGGTTTTCACCAAGTCCAAATAACTAGTGTTGGAAGTGGTGGTGTTGGTGGTCAAGCGAAAGTCGCGACTGTTCCCACATAAGTTGAGGGAGCTGATGATTGCTTGACTTTTGATTTCGATAGAGCCCAGAATGTGCTCAGACCAGTTTGGTGCAGGGAGGATGACTTAGAACAAATATCTTAGACACTCTACATCTTCACTCGCTTAAGCCGGTCACAAGATAGTATTGGGATGGCCGAAGAGGATCTAGCGTTGGCCGCTTTCTTCAGTGCAGACCAGAACAATGCATGATTTAGTCGTAAGTGGCAGTACACTTTTGCGCTCGTGTTACTGCCCTGCCTACGCACGTAATCCTTAGCCTTCACACGAGAATATCGAGACTGGTACTGCGACTTTTGCTACTACTACTACTACAATTACTTCTACTACTACTACTACTACTACTACTACTACTACTACTACTACTACTACTACTACTACTAATACTACTACTACTACTACTTCTACTACTAATACTACTGGGTAATAGCGTGATAGTAGTAATGAAACTTCTGCTAACGCCATGTTTGCCATAAGTGACAATGATTAATTTCAATGCTGCGGCTCAGGTCACCTCGATTTAAACTTTGAGTGCAAACCTGGGTTTATGCTATTCCGAGTAAATAAATCTTTGAGGTCTGGAGCACATTAGGCTTTGCTTTGCTTTCTGCTCGCTCATCTCTATTCAACAAAAATGTGTTAGTTGCTAGTAATTTAGGACTGAAAGGTCTAGGATACTGCGGCTTTAAGTAATATGCAAATGTCAGGTGTGCTATTTCTATGAAGCATACTTACACAGCTCATTAAATAATATGCAAACGTAGTAGTACATACAGGCAGAAAATTGGTACCCAGTATGCAGTCCGAAGATATAGTGGGTAAATAATAAGGTGATGGGTTTAAGAAACGTGATTAAATCACAGCACAATTTCTGCCATGCCTTTATGCCGCAACCTAGTACCCTTTACCGCATTCACTCATCTATGACTAACTACAGCATGCAACTCTAACTGAGAATTTGGAGAATATCTCCTGTCTAATTAGGGAGTTACCTGTTTCAGTAAGTCGTTCCTATAATTTTATCAATAATTGTTCGCAATCAGCATTACCTATGGGAATATGAGCTTACCAGCTTTCTCATCTTCACCTTGTCTGATTGTGTTAGACAGCCAAGTCAGAGGTCCCGTCCAACAGGTAAGACACGAGAGGAGGTACTGGTAGCCGTCGCCGCCACGGACGCCTTGCTAGGGATGGCGGAGATAGCAGTATGCGATGGCGACACGGTAAGGGGATAATGCCCACGCGGTGCCGAAGATTGGCCAAATCCGTTGGCGCCACAGCGTTGGATCGATTGGCAAATGTAATGATGGAGGTGTGCCGATAGTTATTGCATGTGCTCAAAAGATTTCCCATGTGATGGATTTGCCTGCTTAAAGTTGTCTGCCAGTGTGGGCATGTTGGAAGGAAGTAACTGTAGGCATTGCAGTCCCGAGGTGGCAGAAACATACGCTCTTTTATTTCGGCTTTTGCGGCGGCAATCCGATTGGCTGCATACATTGAAGTCCCAGTGTGTACTTATCTTTTCCAGGTTGATCGCTTCAGATTTGGCCTTTCCAGCTCGCTAGGTTGATTCCAAATAATTTGTTTTGTAGCTTGGGAGTAGGCTCGATGACCAACAAACACTCCCAGTTGCTTTTCCATAGAATGGGTGCTTACGGAGTCTTTCTTTGTCTATTCGCACGAAATGGCTGCGCCAAGGAAGTTGCAACTGCCTTGGCAGGGCCTCAGTGCTGATAATTTGAGTTTGGTCCAGCACGATTATATTCTGTATCCTGGTCTGTTACCGCAGCTTTAGGATTTTGCAAATACAGTTATGCGGAATGATTTATACCACCAGGAAGTTCAAGTCTTTGGCCCATAGGACGGCGTCGTTCAGATGGAAGCTTTTTGCAATTTGAGTTTTAATTTTTTACACATATATATCACAAACAAGAAATAGATTCGATTAATATGCAGTAGACTAGATAGACCTTATTTCCCCTGCACAAAAAGGCATAAAGTAAGATGTAATAAAATGTGGCACATAAAATGTTGAACCTGAGATATTTCTTGCCCCTCTCGCAAATAGGCCTATGTATCAAGCATTGTATTCGATGTGGGCATGGAAGAAACTTCGTTAGAAAAAGGACACGCGACTTATTCCGAGTTAGACAGCTAAAATTGGTTCATTAGCTGCAAAAGCTTTAAATTTAATTATTTTTCGCTTCCTTTGGCGGGACAGGGAGAAGTCAGAAGAAGCATGCCCCCGGTAGTTCATCTACAAGTATTTCGCCAATACTGACTCGTTTTGGCCTGCAAACCTCCCCCTTATCACCGCAATTTCCTGAAAATTTATGAACGAACATTGGGCGGCTTGTCAGCAAAAGCATAATTGAAAACCTTGCCTTTATAGGCAGCAAATTGCAAAGAAAAGAAGTAGGCTGAAGCGAACATCTTTCTTCAAAAACTGTTAATTCTGCGGCAATCTTCGTTGCCCGTTAAGGCCGTATATTCACAGCCAGACGCAAAAGAATAAGCACTTGTTTTTGAAACATTCACGCTCTCGGGGTAGAGGATAGAATAAGGAGAGTGTTGAAATCGACGGTAGCGATGTAATAACTGAATGCTGCTTTAAAAATGTAAGCAAGATTTTTGACCACGGTAAAGCTTATCCGCGAAAAATGCTTCGATTGGCGCATCAAATAGCAATTTTTTATGCAGCAGCGAGTTATTAAAGTGAGATTTGGTTCCAAAAGCACTGAATATATGCTTTCTAAAGCAGCATTTTCAACCCACAAAAAGCCAATCGATCACATATGCGATTACAGACTTCCGTATATTAGTCTATTCGGAATGCAGGGCCTGGAAAACTGACTAAAAATTGAATTTTAAATGCCTGCCTGGACTGCTTAAAGTAGCTGAAGAAAAAATTTCACAGATTTCTGGCAAACTTTTAAAGATTTTATGGGAGGCTTTCAATATAAATGTGGTATTCAAGCAAATCTTTTGACGATTGGACATAACTATCATCGACGGAATAGTAGTTAATTTGAAAATTCAAGAACTGTTTAAGCAGTTAAGGTTATTTGGTTCGTCTTAATGTTCAAAATCTTACTTAGATATTCGCCAACAGCAAAACTAAACAGAGGAATATTTAGCTAGTCTTTTGTTTGTTTCAAGAAATTAAAGATCCTCACGTTAGAACAAATAATTGAAATTTGCATCATCTGAAGGTCCAAGAAAATTTCAAACGCACAATTTTGCAGCATTGAAGATTGCAAAATCTATCTCTAGAGGTTCGAAGTAATGACTGTTGCAAAAGTATGGGCACAAGGTGGAGTTAATTTTTTTCCCGTTACATTTCCCAGATTGGATTTTCGTTGTATTTAAACCATCCCTTCCACATAACGAAGCCTAATCTTTTTCACCGAGCAAGCTAAATCTTGAGCTATGAAGAAAATTGGTAAAGATTCATCGCATAATTATGAAACTTCAGAGTTATCAATAGCTGCCTATGGGAAATTAAAAGCCGGTAGAATTTAACTAGTCTTCTATGCTGCTTTTAATATGCGTATTGGTTATTAACTTTTAAAAAAATTGTCTTTCATTCTTCGTGGCGTTTCGAGATTTCCAAATTTGCATTTGAGTTCAAAATGCTTTTATTGCTAAGGAACATCTTATTGCTATCAATTGTCCTCTTTTGCTTGCTCTTATCATTAGGTTGTTTATTCAGTTTCTGCGTTTTTCTAACCTTTATACATATTTAATGAGTTTGTTTAGCTTAATTTCATGTCACGAGAATTTTATCTATGGAATATTGGTTGTTTATTTTGTCTTAATTAGTGACTGTGACATTAATCTTGACAGGCAGTAATTTAATTTAAAATACTTGAATAAGTGCATCCTGTCAAGCAGGAAGTTAGGCGATTCTACAGGACACGGTCTGATCCCCTCCTTAGGAGATCGTGCGACTACTGGTGGACGCGTCTGCGAAAGAGCACAGTTCATGCTAGCTCATGAGCAAAAACAGCAATTTGCGGAAGTAAACAAACTTCCTGCCGTCAGACAGTATTCCTAATGAGGGCAGTACAAGAAGGGATGAGGAGACATCGTCAGCACTCCCATGCCATGTCAAAACATCAGCGATGATTAATGGTCCCTTAAAAGCGGCGAAGGAAGTACTTCAGAGTTTTTTCTGCGCACAGGCTGGGGACGCATGTTTTGTCCAGGTAGATGCGTTTTAACAAACGGCAGGGCATAAGTGCACGTGCGCACCATGTCTTTTGAAAAGCTGACACATCCTTTTGAGTTTATTTTCAGGATTTTGAATGATTTTAAAGTCCAAATGTAAAACGGCCTCATAAAAGCAGTAGAACACAGTAAATCTATGACTGCACAGGTTCTTTGTGCCGCAAAAAAGCTATAAAATGGTATTTGGATATTCCGAGCACACATCACATCCGCAGATGTAGGGGATCGATCGAGCTCCTGAAAATGTTTGTTTATTTATGCCTTTCTGTAAACCTTCCAGTTAAGGTTTCACAGTGAGGCCAATAGAAACCAGATGGGGAAGTGAAAGCAGTACTATAATTTTATGTGGGCGCAGGCAGGTACAGTTGGGGCTCACTCTAGAGCCGCATCAGCAGCCAGTAGGCGTCTGCTCGTTTAGGCTGATGGACGTTTCCGGCAAACAACAAGTGAAATTCGAATGGTGATTTCTGGTTCATTAGCCTTCATTCATCTGTCATACCATGACCCCAATCATGCACAAACAGAGCTTTAACCATTGAATCGCGAGCTCCCTGTCATGTCGGTTTAGATCGAGGGATATCGACACAACTCTCTCGTCCCGCCCTGCCATAGGGCGCACTCGCGGGTCCTACCAGTTGCCGTACAGCGTATATAAGTTAGACAGTAAACATTA
>JAYGXS010000003.1:24954571-25028451 GCA_036362985.1 Ligula intestinalis | reverse complement strand
TTTACCGGATGCACTTATTGCGACAGTGCTCATCAACCGCTTCCCCTTATTGCATAACGTGAATAACGTAAGAAAAAATACAAAATTTACAAAAACAGCATGGCCATATGAAAGGGTCAAAAGGCTAGTCGATAACATACGAAATTCAAAATGCGGTGGGTAGCAAAAACGGGGCAAAGACTTCTAGGGACAAAAAGCTAGGAAAGGGAAATGTGTAAACAGGGAGCTGGAGTTGCCATGGGAGAATTAGGTTCACCACATGCTCTAGCTGTTTACATGGGTCGGGTTTGAACCGCCGTATATAAGCTGGCTCTGTTTTTTTTGTTTTTTTACTCTTGTTTCCGCAGTCTCGTCGTTTTTCGGCAAAACTAGCTGTTTTAAAGAAAAGAACGTTCACCTTCGCCTGGCAGTACTCACGGATTACTGGCTCGACACCGTGCCGTCCGATTTTCATCGAGCGACAGTTTTCTCCTAAAAACCACAAATGACATTCCATTATGAGACAGCCTATGGAGTTTTTTTACTATCTGCTCTATTTGCTCAGTTACACTGCTGCCTCGTGTGAACTGAGTGTGAGTGTATTACTTGAAACAAGCGAGTAGTCGCCTACAATTGTGTCAACGACTTGTTTGGAGTGTTTGGCTGAGCCGATGCATTTCTTAAATCCTATGTACCAAGAGGGAGTTCAAAGGCGTTCGCCTACATTTCCTTTAATAAACTTGACTTGACATGACATGTGACTTGAGGTAAAAAAGTATAAAGGTCACAACTGACCAGCTTTTCAGCCTAGTTTCAGAAAGTGGCAGAATATGCATTAAACCTTGCATATCCTGCTTGAATTGTAGAAAGCTTGACACCTCTCGCAAACAGAGCAATCGCCAACATCACAAGCACCACCATCTGTATCACATCTGCACCAATAAAACCACTTTCACGACAACTACTATCACCGAAATCCTAATAAGCACGAGTAGTACCACCAGAAACACTACCAATACCGCAAACAGCACCAATGCCGTCAAAACAGCCGTTACCACCACTGCCAGCAGCACACTTAGCATCAAGTTTTGAAATCAGAAGCATTACCAGCACTGACCACCATCACCAACATCATCAAAAATCCCACCGAATTTCAAAGCATCTTTTCCTAGGTTCAAATTTGAAGATTGTGTGTATAGTTGAATTAAATGGAACCATCAGTTTCGCGCGTGCTCATCAGCTGTGTCTTCTCGCTGAATAAAGTGTGATAAGAATGACAGAATACAACGAATGAATTCATACAGAAGAGGTCATGGAAACAGGACAGGAAGGTTAACTAGAAAGTTGGGCTTATTAGCCTTATTAGTAACGTCAGTAAGTGAAGCACTGTGGACAGTAAGATAGGGAAAAAAAAGTTTAATCGAAAATCCGGGCAAGGGAGGTGTAAATCAGGGAGGCGGATTTTAGCAGGGCAAAGCAAAGTTTACAACAGGCTCCAACTGTTTATATAGGTCAGGTTTTGACCGTCTGTATAAAGCATATTATGAAACTCGCTGTGCCATGGTAACATCCAGCTCCCTGATTGACACTTCTCCCTCACCACATTTTCGCTTTACCGTTTTTACCTCACATCTGACTGGCAAGTGTTTCACTTGCTAACTTTACTAATAAGACATATTAGACCAGTTTATTAATTGGCCGTCTTGACTTGTTTCTATGTTCTTTTCTGTATGAATTCAATTGTTGTATACTGTTATTTGTTAATCAATTTATGCAGCGAGAGGACGCAGCTAATGAGCACCCACAAACTTTATGGTTCCATTAAATGCAGCTGTATACGCAGTCTTCAATTCCAACAAAATCATCACCACTTCCAGCAACACGATGGAGAATGTATAACGGCCAATGTCATTATGACCACCATCACCACTCTCTAGAGCGTATCAGAAAGAACTCACGCCAAGTCGTTATAGCTTGGTAATAAAACACTGGCATACTATTTTGCGGGCACAAGCATGTTATTTTTCTTCCTGAACCTCCCTTGACAGGAATTTAGTCTGCTGGTTTATGTTTTCCACGTTCTCAGATGTTATGGTCCAGTAAAGGTGACCTCGTCTACTACTGAGCTTCCAGCCTCCTCAAACTAAGCAGGAATCCTCAATATGATTGAGCCACAATTTCCACTTTTAGGATAACGATGCTGGCTTTATTTACCCACTTCTTACAGCGCTATGCCGGTCTGCCTAGGCCACTTTTCCTTACCTATCGCGAGTGCTTAAAGGTTTCAAGCACGTAAGTTTGTTCGCTTGCTTTCTGCTGTTGCTATGGGTGAATTTTTTTCAGTGGGCATAAAGGCCCTCTTTCCGAAAATTTGCAGTTTTAAAAGAAAATGTTATCTTCCCCCGGCAGTGGACTGTTAACTCCGGCTTTGCTGCCTACGAAAACAACCTCCTCTAATTACTATTTCGCCGACAAGCCACCCGATTTTCGCCCATAAATTTTCAGAAAATGGCACTGATAGGGGTGGGGCGTTGGCAGGCCAAATCCGCAAAAACTGGAGAAACACTCGGTGATCCTGCAGAGGAGAAAGCGTTTGCGCGCAACGTGTGTGTGAGGGTAATATTTTATTTCGGACAGTTACTCCAGGCCTTCTGTGGGCGATGGATTCCGCTGGGTTTCACAAACGGAATTTTCACCCTTTTTTGGTCTGGCAAGATAACGCTTTTAAGATGCAGGGCTTTGGCTATTGACTGGTAGGCCGCGCTGAAATACCAGGGAATTCCTAGTGTTCTCAAGTTGAATTGTCGACATTTAAACAAGTAAAGAACAAGACCCGAAAAGGTCTTCAGTTAATGAGGCAAACTCGGGATTCTAATCAGATTTTCTGCCAGCCGTAATTAACACAGCAATCAGGAGCTCTGTAGTCTAAGCGGACCAAAACAAAGAACATTCTATATACGCGCTGCGAACTGGATTTGTCTTCTGAAGGGGGACAGAAGTGAATACAGCGCGAGAGGCAGTAAGGAAAAATTATGCATATGCAAATGACGAAAAAAGAGCGTATGAGGCTGAAAAAAGAACGACTGAAGCTGAACGGCGAACGTGGACACTTTTGCTTGCATCCGGAGCACAGGCTGCGCAGGCCTGACGGTAGACATTTGAGATGGCTGCAACTCCTTTGATTAACAGTTGGGTTATGCGCATACCTAGGAGGTTGCAACTATGCTTTTTTTGGGCATAACGAGTCACCTTCGCTCACCGTACCCATCCATGGTAAAGGCCTCAGTTTTAGTTTTTTTTTAAATCAGGAGAATGTGATGCAAATAACCAGGAATGCCTTCAGCTCAGCCAACCCTGAGAACTTACCTTGTCGTAGCCGTCAAAAGTGCACGATACTTTGAATATTGAAGGTGAATCTGTGGCACGTGTGACACTCCACTGGCCGCCGACGGCATCTGTAGTTATTGTGCATTATGGGTGAATGCAAAAAACAGAACTTGCCATCATCCATCCGTCATACCTAAACCAGGGTCTCATTAACCCTGCGGAATGCACCAGTGGCTCGTTGACTAGAAATCCAAAGCTCGATCCGTTGAGTCATAAGCTAATTTCTTTGGTGGTTTCAATGTGGAATATTGAGCTCGATGGATTGACGTTCGCTGATCCCTTACAGGTCTTCCTCGTCATGTTCTGTCGTTGCGTTCACCTTCGTACCCCGCCAAATTAAAATTGCCGACAAAGACAAGGGAGACTTTAATGGGTGCTTCTGGCTTCTTAGGCGTCATCAGCCTGCGTGATCTAAACCCACGTGATGCGCTACCCGATCGTTCGTTATCTGGCGAGCATAGCCTGATGAGGTGGATTAAAAAGCAAAAGTTTCATTGACATGACGTTTCGGATTCCCATTCAAACACATCGCCAGACACACTCAAGCTAAGGGCAGTAAACAGATGATGGTAGCGTATACGTAGGATGCATTCGCTCCTTGGTAGCGCACTTACCCTACCAAACGCTTCTAGCATAATAAGAAAGGTTTGCCAGATTTAAATAATTCGGTTGTTCCAATTGAGAAAAATGCATTGTCTCGGTGAGAGTCGACATCACATCAGCAGGGACGAGTTTGAAACAGCCAACTCTCTACCAACTGAGCTACAACGGCACGCCGGGAGCGGTGAATTTAATATCATTTTAAGTCGATGTGTCCGCCCGGCCTCCTTCACGCATGAAATTCACCATCATACATACAGTAAGCTGACTGCCCAGGCAGGATTCCGCAAGCAATAATTTAGAATCGACCAGCGTTTCCACTAGGCTACCACTCTCAGTGTGCCTTCGTAGCTCAATTGGTAGAGCGTTGAATGTACTAAAGTCTGCCCTGCTGGTGTGGGTTCGAATCTCACTGAGGCCACGAATATTTTAAAACTGATTTAACTGAATTATTCAAATCGTTCAAATTGCTTAAATTGACTTCCTAAATACTTACAAGGGTGTCATCGTAGAACTTAAGCTCTTCGAAAAATGAAGTTTTACTTGTGAGTTTTCGAGCTGGTGACACTACCTCTTCGTCAGATTAAATGAAAGTGAGTACTGGGATTGTTGCAATAGAGGGTTTGGGGCAGAGGTTACATCGAACAGCGGTGAGGGTGCCAACAGGGGGTTAGGGTGACGCGAATTCTCCTACGATAGGTGCTGCGACTGACAGGGGGTCAGAACGCTTGGATCGTGAGCCACGTGCCCGGGGTGTTACAGACTCCGCGATGTTCCACTAGTAAGTGTGACTGACCACCTAGAGGGCCACGTGCTATGCTCCTGGAAAAACACGGCGGCTAGGCCAGGGCATGGCAGGCGTTATCCGGTTTGCTCTCCGATAACAAATGCCGAACGTGGGGGGGGTGGTGGGGCACGTCAGTGCCACACAAATGTGAGGGCTCAGGTACCAGCCACCCGACAGTTCCTGTCGATTTCGACGATGGGCACCGCGTGCTCCAACAGCCGCAGCAGACACTGAAAAACAACTGACACATGGTGGGGCGCCGAGGACACCTCATGGTTAGAGAGACGCCTCGAGTCTTACGCCTCGCACTCAAACAAGGAGTAGCTGCACACAGGCAAACCGCCCAACCTCATACATGCATAACCCTGTCATCCCGGTGTTGACTGGCGATCCGAAGAAAGTGAAAACACCTGGCGGGCATCCGACAGGATAGGCACACCCACCGAAATATTGTTGGAATGCCATGACCGACAGACGAGATGCATTACCCCAACCACCCATGGCCTTTATTACACCCCTTCTCAGTAGGATTAGAGTCAGGTTTGACAACTACGGCCATCTGCCGGTTGACACAAGGCTCGGGCGGAATAGGGAGAACAGCGTGGCACCTAACCTGTCATCTACTCTTCATATTGAAAACCTCTTCGTTAAAATTCGTACATTTGTATACCATATCCGCTGTTTGCGTTCATATTGCACACCGAAAATCCTAATCTGACGATTTATAGATGCCTGAATCCTTCCCCTCATTATTTACGAGTGCAGTTATGATGTCTGTGGTATACAGTGACTAGCTATTTAACTTCTACCATCTACGTTTACTGTGATTATTACTGCTGCTAACCGGGGATATACCGGGCGTGGGGACACACAAACAGCGGAGACCCTCACTTGGTTTGGTCTGTCGATCGAGGCGGAGAACCGGGGAGTGGCCACTAGGCAGAGCCTAAGTCCTGGGCGCCACAAGTGACAGTTTGATGCCAGCCAAGGACGCTAGGTGCAGCTACCACCTGCACGAAGAAGATGGTGCGATCTGCCACGACCTTCAAGTTGACCCCTAACTGAACACCCCATACTGCCCGGGTGTGCACCATATGCACACACAGAATTTATGGTTGCTACTTTGACGCGCGATTTCAGCATTTTCGATTTGCTTAAAATAATAGTACATCGAACCAGGGAATAATTGGTTGCAGCGCTTATTTGTCCTGTTCATTTAAGTAAGGATTGCTCCCCTAAAATCAAGTGTTATGTGGGCCGGGTTTTATTTCATTAGGAGTCTGAACGACAACGCCACGTGAAAGGTTCTACCTCCTACATGATTTTACAAACGTTCGTCCCCGAGGACAGCTACGGCATGGGACAATCGGGAATGCCAACTAGCTTTGTGACCAACAAGCGTGAAATAACCCATAGGTAAACGCAAGTCGACACAGCACCACAGGCAGTCCACGGGGATGATGGTCACAAGTAACCATGAGCTCTGGGTCAGGCGCCTCCGAGGCGTCAGACAAAAAATCACACTCTCCCACATCACTGGATCCACTAGCCGTATAGCTACTGCTTCGGCTGTTGCGAGCATCCGTTGACGTAGGCCTTTGAAAAAGTTAGTTGTGTTGTCAGAAGACGCTGACAAAAACCCTTACACCTCCGTGGCCGACACCGACGCCATGTGGCGATCGCATTTCGCCCCCACCCACTAGTGGCAGTCGCTCACGCAGCCCGCCGATCTCGCCTACATGCGCAGACTGCCATAGTCTGCAGTAACCAATCGGCACCCATGTCAGAAAGTTATTGATTTTTCTGCATGTTCAAACTACGTGTTCTCTACTACGCGGGTTCAAATTCCGCCTAAGGCATAGAGTTTTTTCACAATTGGGATAACCCAAATTAAGCAAATCTGTTAAACGTCCTAATACTTTAGTGAGTGTGGTAGTCATTCTGGTGGAGTCTGGATGATTGCTTAAGAAATCCTGCCTGGGCAGTCAAGTTGCTTTATTCGTAATGGCGGATGCCATATGTCCAGCAGGCTACGTGGGCAGATAGACGCAAATATGATTTAATTATCCGCTCTTGACGTGCCTTCGTAGTTCAATTGGTAGATCATTGGCTGTTCTATACATTGGTGACATGTTGATATGTGTGCGACTTCCACGTAAGTTACGAAATTTTAACCATTGGGTCAACTGAATTTCTCATATTAATTGACGGCGGCTCAACCTGTTGTGATTATAGCTTGCTTTTGCACATATTAATTGTTAATTGCCACAATTTTTTCACTCGAATGTGATTATTATTCGAAAATCTTACTCCTAAACCTTAGCCCCCCACATAGCGAATTGCTTTACTCAGACAGGCTGTCACAGCTGACTAACTTGGTCGTCAGCGTAGACATCCACCACATGACACATTATATAGTGACAGGCTGAGGTCCTGTAAGTAGCTCAGGGCAACAGTAGTTTAAGTACAGCACAACTTGTCCCAGCATTTCATCCTACGGAAGCGGTAGTTATAAGGGTTTTAAGCGGCAAGAAATTAGGATAGGCAGTGGCATATACTTTAATAACTGCTGTATAAATTTTTATTGTATTTGGAAATCTTGCTGATTTATACATATAGATTCTCTGAATCTTTATTATCGCTTAACGTATTACGCAAAAATCCGATTATCAAAATGCTGGTTTCTCGAAATGCCTAAAAAATAGAAATTGTTGTTAGGAGGTCACCCAACTTCAACTAACCTGTGGTCCAAATTGCCGTTCTGGAGTAAGATTTGTATAGTCCGCGGCTTGAAGTGCCGCATACGTGCGGATCAACCTACACTCCCAGGGGGTTCGCAGGAAATAAATCCAACTAAATTTTTCCATTTTCCACAAATATTCTTCATCGCCAATCCTGCATTCTCAGCCTTAAAAACATTTTAACCACCATCTCCGTAGGACAGAATGCTGGGAGTAGGGGCATGTGAGGTGCACTATATAAACTAGTTTTGTCTAGCTCAGCTTCGCTGATATCACACTTTCGCCGAACCGGTCACAAGCAGGGTGATGAGAAGCGCGATCGGAAGCGGTAGATGACAAAGCTGAATAGTCCATATAAGTGCTATACTCAGGCCTAATCAGTGCGGGTAAAATATTTATGCCTAAAAACAAGATAGGAACTGGTTAAACCCCATGGAATGGGAGTGCCATAAAGGTTAAATTAGGAATGCCATTGAGCCAGACTCACTGTCATGAAAGAACCTTCAGCAAGCAGACAGATGAAGAGAGCTGACGACTTTTTATTTAAGTAGACTACCGCCAACTATAATAGGTGTGCTGGTTCAATTCTTTCGAATGAATTCATTAAAAATCACCTTCTTTTTTAAAGCAGGAATTTTCAATGGTTATTATAAAGCCTTCTTTTAAGGTGCCCCTCATTTGATCCACTTGGGTAAAACTTGGCCCCATCCGTGGGATTCGAACCCCCCTGAAAACGGGAGGGTTCTAGTGCAGTCCATGTTCTAGCCAAGTGAACTACGAGGACTCACTGGCAGCCGTGATTCCAAGCACATGGGTCACGTTACCCATCCGACATACTGCAGCGTACGAAATCCACAAATTAAAGTAGGCTGACTTCCCTACTAGGATTTATTAAACAATGAATCTAGAGTTCACCAGATGACACCAGACACAATTAATTAGTTAGGGTTATTGGTCAATTAACAAAACCCATGTGAAAACCTCCGTGACATCAATAGAATTTGAGATTTCGCCAGAAAAGGAAGGGCTTTAGTACAGACAAGGTTCTAATTAATTGAGTTAAACGCACCCCTTTTATGGCTGGCATTCTGTTTCAGGATTGTAATTATAGTGAGGCTTCCTGCACAATAATAATTGATCTGGCGAAAGAAGCACTGAATTCTACCAAGTTCGTTAAGCGATCTCAAATTGTTGAAAAGCAGAAATCCTGCTGTTTCATTCCTTATTACTGCTCTCTTTTTTAGCAAAAATAAGGCAAACGAATGAACTAAGTACTGAGAAAGAACTCATTCAGCAGATTTTTTTCATACCTGCTTTAGATCAACAAACAGCTTTTCTTTTGAAAATGGATACCATACCGCACTCATGTTGGATTTGACGTTATATTTTTAAGTCAGTCAGCCAAACCATGTCCAACCACATCTAAGCGCTTGAAAAAGCCTGCTTAATGTGTGATTATGCATCTAAAAATAAATAATTTATAATTCTGGACAGCTAACAATTTAAGCTTAATATACCGACGGTCCTTTTTCTAGCCATTAATATAAATGCGTAATGGCTTCCCCTAATCTCATTCTCCCCCATTTCTTCTTCTGATTTTTTTTTTTGTTTTTTCTTTTTTTTTTTTTTTTTTTTTCTTCTTCTTCTTCTTCTTCTTCTTCTTTCTATTCTTCTACTTATTCTTTTTTTCTTCTTCTTCTTTTTCTATTCTTTTTCTTCTTCTTTTTCTTCGTCTTCTTCTTCTTTTTTTTCTCTTTTCTTCTTCTTCTTCTTCTTTTTCTTCTTCTTTTTCTACTTCCTATTATTCTGCTTATTCTTTTTTCTTTTTCTTCTACTTCTTTTTCTATTTCTTCTTCTTCTTGTTCTTGTTCTTCTTTTTCTTTGTCTTCCTCTTCTTCTTCTTGTTCTTCTCTTTTTTCCCTCTTCTTCTTCTTCTTCCAATATTCTCCTTATTCTTTTTCTTATACTTCTTTTACTTCTTCTTCTTCTTCTTCTTCTTCTTCTTCTCTTTGCTTCTTATTCTTCTTCTTCTTCTTCTTCTTCTTTCGTTTTATTCCTATTATTCTGCTTATTCTGCTTATTATTATTCTTTTTCTGATACTTCTTTTTCTTCTTCTTCTTCTTTTTTTTCTTCTGCTTTTCTTTTTCTCTTTTTTCTTTCTTTTTCTTCTTCTTCTTTCTATTTTTCTGCTTATTCTTTTTATTTTTCTTCTTTTTCTTCTTCTTCGTCTTCTTCTTCTTCTTCTTCTTCTTCTTCTTCTCCTTCTTCTTCTATCTTCTTTTTCTTCTTTTTCTTCCTCTTTTTCTTCTTCTTCTTCTTCTTCTTCTTCTGTTTCTTCTTTTTCTCTTTTTTTCTTCTTCTTCTTCTTCTTTTCTTCTTTTTCTTGTTCTTCTTGTTCTTCTTTTTTCTTCTTTTTCTTCTTTTTCTTTTTTTCTTCTTCTTCTTCTCCTTCTTTTTCTTCTTCTTCTTATTCCTCTTCTTCTTCTTCTTATTTTCTTTTTCTCTTTTCTTCTTATTCTTCTTCTTCTCTCTGTTCTTCTGCTTATCCTTTTTCTTCTTCTTCTTCTTCTTCTTCGTCTTCTTCTTTTTCTTCTTCTTGTTTTTCTTTTTCTTATTCTTCTTCTTCTTCTTTTTTATCTTCTTCTTCTTATTCCTCTTCTTCTTCTTCTTATTTTCTTCTTCGTCTTCTTCTTCTTTTGTTTTTTCTGTTTATTCTTATTCCTCTTCTTCTTATACTTTTTTTTCTTCTGCTTCTTCTTCTTCTTATTCTCATTTTTATTCTTCTTCTTCTTCTTCTTATTCTCATTTTTATTCTTCTTCATCTTTTTCTTTTTCTTCTTCGTCTTCGTCTTCGTCGTCTTCTTCTTCTTCTTCTTCTTCTTCTTCTTCTCCTTCTCCTTCTTCTTCTTCTTCTTCTTCTTCTTCTTCTTCTCCTCCTGCATGTTCCTCTTCCTCTCCCACTTTTTCTCCTCTTCATCGAAATAATGCCTTTCCTCGGTAAAAAATACTCCTCAACGAGATGTAGACACTCTCCACACGTATAAAAACTAGTACTTGCTCCCATTCTTGAGAAAATTTTTGTTTTCTGTCTCTGCCGTTGTTGCCTCTGCATAAAGGCTTAAAACTCACTTATACCTTAGGCAGATTATCAAAAATTCCGGCAGTCTACGTTCGCATTAGAAAAAAACTTCCAGAAGGTGATATAAAGGCAACATCAAATGAGCAGGCGCGTTTGTTTTTAAAGTCTTTCATCTGTTGTAATTTTTTTCCACGTAGGCATAAGGTAGCGGGGCGTGGAATGAAATATGGACCGATAAACACACGCTCACATATTTCGTTTTAAGCGGCTAGCGGGGCGTGGCGCGTTTAGAAATATCTAATCTGTCCGACAACTCCGAAATGTTTTACCTCTCTTCCAACATGGCACAAACAAATATTTTCGCCGTTAGAAGGTCTCCTTATTATAGTTCAGAGTAGTGTTGCAGTTTCACCGCTAATTCGGTTAATTTTGGGTTACCTATAGGTCATGCAACCCTCTTATACATCCTCAGCTGTGCTATTTAATTACATCAATAATAATTTGTAGTTGTTAACGAAATTTGTCTATTTTAACCAAGTTTGAAATGTTCGGTCGTTACTTATTGATCACTCTCCTGAAGTTGCGTCTTAGATCTTCTTTTCCTGACCCAAGTGTCAAATTTACTTGGATAAAATATGGAATCCTTGTCGAACCCACCGTAGGAGTGAAAGACTTGTCCGCACAACAAAACCAAAAAAATTATGTGCGAAGACGACAAGACGAGTAAATTTGTCCATTGTTCCACCGAATTTATCCTAGCGTCGTATAGTCAAACAAAACTCTGACAATTATCTGAAAGCAGAGCTCTATGCGAGGCTACAGAGTGGAGATGTTTCGCAGACGGGGTGTACTAGGTGGATCACCAGCACTTCCTTGAGACGAGGTCTGTCCGTATGCCGCCGCATAACGGCTCCTTAAAATTAATTAACATTAAATGGTAAATAATAAGAGCGGGCCACTATCTGCCACACCGAATGCAACCAATTAAAGAAAAATGTGGGTATACC
The DNA here is from genome assembly GCA_036362985.1 of Ligula intestinalis. Classification (NCBI taxonomy): domain Eukaryota; kingdom Metazoa; phylum Platyhelminthes; class Cestoda; order Diphyllobothriidea; family Diphyllobothriidae; genus Ligula; species Ligula intestinalis. The sequence goes on along the minus strand of JAYGXS010000003.1, from coordinate 25,016,870 downwards.
ATGACAGTGCTCTAGTGGACTCGGTTGTCCCGTTCTGCCCAAACTAAGCAATGCCAGCACACCAGCTAGTAATATAGACAGATGAATATATTGTGACCGATCGGGGGACGTCCGTCCACGAATGTTAGCATTTTTTATCAAAACCGGTACAAAAGCGAGCTGGGGGCTCAATGGTCTCGGACGTTGACATTCTGCCTATAAAGTCGTATGTTCGGGCATCGAGTGGGGCACTACTTGAGGTTGAGACGAAGGACGTCTAATAAGCCAGAAGTAACCGGTCTAATATTTGTCCCCTATGTCCACATGTGCTAGCCCTGTTTAAATACTATTAACGTTGCACACTTTTCCGTGTGGTTTCCCGTTAATAACTCCCTATCATTCATTAATCTCTTGTCTGCGTCGGAAAGACAGAAGGTTGGTGGGCATTTATTGTTATCCTGAACTGATGGAAAGTCTGTTGCTTCTCCGGAGACACTGCAAGCGGGCTGTGGGCATGTACCTCTTTGCCAGGCCTATGCATAAGACGCACATCACTTCAAGCAAGCACAATAAAACCGGTTCACTTACTGATTCGAGCGAGCCCCAACATATGCAGTAACCAACATGAAACACCTGTTTGCCGGAAACACGAGCAAAGATGTAAATGATAGGCTAACCGGCCAGAGCGATACAAAATTCCATAAACAATAGTCAGATCAAGGTTCATGCCTCGACCATGTTCATAATACGTACAGAAAACAAGAAAACAAAAGGAACTAGGACGTTCGCAAGACATCAGTACTAGTGCTGATACAAGCGAAAACGACAGTTTCGGAAAGAAGTTTAGAGGAAGGTGATGCGATCGCAGAAACAAGAAGTTTATTAGCCGGACTCTTCGGATTCAGACTTGAAACTATAACCAGGGACAAAATTAAAAAAACTGCCTGCTGCATCTGGTGGCGAAGCTACAAGCATACCCCAAACGAATAAAGGTCTTGTCCCAAAGATCGCGTCTTATTCTACCAAGGAATAATCACCGCTCCATTGATGACCTAATTTATTGTTTGGGACCTTTCCGTTTATCCGTGAACTCCTGCATTTGTTTGCCGAGCATCATAGTAAGCAAATGGCTCCGATGCTCGATCAGACGTGCTAGTTCCACTGTGCCCTGGAGGTCAATTTTCATCTCTTGCAAACAGTTGCACGGAACTGAATAATGAGTGCATAGAGGATAGCGGGTATAACTGAATCCGATAACTGTTTCAGCAGAAATAATTTGCTCCGTTTCATTGGACTTTATCAGTGTTTTTGCTCTGTAAGAAGCATTTATATCAACATGACCAGCGAACGCACATCAACCTTGGTAAAAATCCGCGAATAGCGCTGAGAAGTCAATGGGCACGCGTCCTAATGGCAGAACTTTGGACTTAAGAGCTTGCAGTAACCACAACATGGGAGTTCAGTTCACCGATCCTGTGAACCAAGGTTTGGGATTTCTTACAACTCTAAAAGGTTGGTTCATAATACGCCACATCTTTCAACTAAGTAATGTGACCTTTATCGTATGCACCATGATCTGCATTTATAAAAAAGATTATGTGAGAAAGCTGTGAACTTATAAACACACTGTGGAAAACGTACTTCTCCTCAACATGATGTTCACAGCATGCAGTTTGGAAACCTTGGAATCATTTGTTAAAGTCGGTAAGGTTCAATAATAATGGGCACTTCAGAAAGCATTTTAAGATAAAAAATATATTCTCCCTTTAAATATAAAAGTTGACAAAGAAGTTATGTGCTACCAAACGCAGACAAGTACGAATAATATTGTGAATGATTTTTAATATATATTTAAATTTATAAGGACCATCAAAGGCAGTGAGTTAAATGCATACTACTTAAGTAGTCATTTGTTACAGAGCATGCTTTCTGTAAACGGCGATAAAGAAGCTCATTAGAAAGTTTGCATTCTGTCATCACTGAGAATACTTAAGATAAGGCTGCACGATAGTCAGTATTACAACCCAACTTGATGTTGACTTGTGAGTGATGGTCAATCCATTGCAAATTTCAGAATTTTGCACGAAATATGGGCCCTAATGTGAGAACGCGTTAACGTACAGATCGATCCTGGCTGTATGGTATAAAGTAGGCTTTCCAATTCGCCATGAAATTTGCAGAAAGAATACTGATCAACAAGTAAAAAGTTCACAGTCAGGCTGGCTCGGATGCTCACTCTGCAATAAAATTTGTTTTTGTTGCATTGCTGTGATTAAAACACAGAATCAGTTCAAAATCGAGAAATGCTTTGAATGGCATTGAAATGTTCCCATTAAGTCCGACATATAGGCATGTTTATACTACATAGGAAGCTCGGCACAAACAGCTGTTTCGCACTTATTACTGTTCATGGGCAGTTCATAGGCATTAAATGAGGTACATACGCTTGTAATGTACGAAGCATGTTAGCCTCTTACATTGCTGTACGGGCCGTGAAGCAGTTGTTTGCTTCTGGCGGGATATAACATGAAGGAGCTTTCCTAATTTACTAACTGCTGCGCGGCTACTGTCAGAACCAAAACCTGAGCGAGGCGAACGAGTTCTGATAGCAGTCGGCGACCGTTCATCAAAGAGTGTCAACATCATCCCACTTAAACAAGCAAGCGAAGCAGTTGGTGGCTCAGTGGTTATGACGTTAGAATTCTGATCAAATTTTCGGGGTTCGAGCATCAAGGTGGGCACATTTTGGGGTTGGCTGTGACTGACTGACGATGGCAGAGGACATTATGACGACGAACATGATTCCAATAGCAATATTCAGTCCTTTTTGGATTCGTCAGGGGAGGTTGGGTAGCAGGAAAAAAAACCTATCTCTCTATGTTTTGACCAACCCTCGACTACGTCATCGGGAGGCGACTCAAAGGCAAAAGATCAATGCAGGTTCCAAAACAGCACGCAAATCTTCATGCATTTGTAATAAGGAGAAATGTTAATAAACTTTTCATGGGTGAGGCTTACCAGGGTAAAGAAAAAAATAATTGATAAGGCGGGCGTATAAAAGCATAAATAATTGAATTAATTTTTAAATAACCAAATATTTGCGCGCGTAAATGAAAATGAGAAGCACGACCGACAGAAAATAAGAAGCACCTGTAGTGCTCAAATGGACAAAATCATCGAGTCTATATCAACACTATAACACGTCTATATCAACTGTATATCAGCTTTTTATAAAGTCAATAAAGAGATGACATCCAGCCGATATAGAGTCGACGATTATGTTTAAGTGGGCACTATTGGGCAATTTACATTATCACGTAAAATTATTCGATTAGGTAGACGAGCTCTACTGGACCATTAATTGAACTCTCACCAAATCAGATCGAGGTAATGCCGTAAGACATAGTAAAGAGAAACCTTACGCCAAATTGCAGTAAGTGCACCTAGGCCTGTGTCCTTATCCTATCCCAATCCTTCCCCAAAACCCGAAGTTCATGGGAATAAATCGCAGCACATTTTGCAGACTCCTCTTACTGTGGCTTAGTGATAGTATTTTTGCACATGTGTTCCCAGTTCAAATGTTCGTGAACCAAACTGTTTAAGATCCAACACGAGACCCGGCAATTTCCGACTCGGCTTGGAGCCAGAAAGCTATTGCTGCATCACGTGCGAACATTTACTATTAATAAAGTAGCCATCGGTTGCGTCGACGTGGCCACTGTACCCTATAAATACTGCAACAGTTCTGCACAAATGTACTCTTGGCTGATTATACTTATAATTATGGATGTGAGTGTCATTATGCAATGATAAGCAGATGAATTTCTCGTTTCATCTATCGTTTCAACCTCTACATGATTACATCCTGGAATTTGCTTCGCTTTTACTGGTCAAACATTTTTCGAGAAATGAGGCAACTGTATGCATCCCTGATGTCTGTATAAGTAAAGAAGATGAAGAAGGCAGTTCGCTCACCGGAATCAAGCCTTCATTCATACGAGATTTTGAAATCTAACTAGAGATAAAATCGGCAACAGCTTTAGAGTGTAAGGACCAAGCAAAGATTAGTCACGTCAGTCGGTAGTTGATTGCAAAGAGCTCTGTGCAGCGGTGCCTTATCGATAAATCGACTTACTGAGTGCTGATCGGAGCTCGTGACTTCAATTAAGTTTCGGCTTCGCTTGCTTCCTATGCGGCTGCAAAGTTATATTCGTTATTAGCTTCGTAGGCGTGGGTAGCTTCTTTGCAGGATCTGATGAATAAAGTCATAACACCGAGGACAGAAAAGTCTTCTTAGTTAAATTTAAAAAAAATACTATTTGGCCTTGATGATACGAAAGAAGAGGGCACAAGTGATATTTATGTTACATACGTATCTTAAACTAAACGCTAGCTTAGTGGAATGCGTTAAAGCATATTAGTACTGCTTTTTATTTCCTGAGAAGGTGAATTTAATTAGCCTAAAGTATGCTTTAACCGTGCAGACAGAAAACTGATCTGAATATGAAGGCCAATATTAATCTATTACAGCGGCATAACCACATAAAATGCATTATGAGGCCATCAAATGGCAACCAGTAGGCCTTGCACGATTCATCATGCTGGCAGGGCTGATACAAGATAAAAGTCCAGACACTCATTTTGCCAATATCGCTTATCGTGTGGTAAATATATAAAAAAACTGGTTCTGGGTGGACAGGTTAAAGGATATTACGTAGTTTTGCCGCTATGGCTGATAAAAGTGTCTACAACTGGGCATTAACATTTTATCGTTGCTGAGAAGACTCTATACGGGCCGATTTTTTTGACAGTTAAACATTTACTTTCAAGATCATTAAAAGGCAACATTTTCTTAACTATATATCAGAAAACACACAAAGAAGGCAGTGAGACCAACTAGTCTTGTAAAGCCTTCATAACTTTGTCACTTAGCGGTACATTATCAGCGAAATGGGTGCATGTACTTTTAGCTGTTACTTTTTTGCTGGTGTGGTTTGTAGCTCAGCATTTATGCACAGCACTGGATGTAGCGAACCTAATGGAGCCATAAGGCATAGGCCGACAACGTCGTGGTTACACTTAACAGCTTTCTGACTACAGCAATATCCTAGAAGTCAAGTTAGGCGAACGAAAGTTTTCCATTTTCATCATCAGGCAAAAAAATACTATAAGGGAGGGCAGATTTAGCAAAAGAAAGTAATTTAGTAATTAGTAATAGATTTTTAATTCTACTGTTTCGGCCCACTATGTCAGAAACGAAGCCTAATCCACGGCTTCACCAACCGAGCGAAGAAAATCTGTTCCCCAGAGAAACTGAAGAACAAAATTGCATATATTATAAACACGCCGCAAGCAACTGGCTTCCTCGAGGACTTTATCAATATGTTTATGGAGGAATTTCCACCGAAAGCTGAAATGCCGATGACAGAGAAGAAAAACCTATTCCTTACACCATCGTCTTGAGAGGAAACGGTAAACTAATTTCAATACCTGTGCTTACAAGCTGCAATCAGGCGCACGTATCTAGCAGCTAAGATAAGATAGGTTTTTTCAAGCACACCACTTCGTCTTTTTAAAGCCAAGGACAGACTCCTGTTCCACACGTCTTCAATATGCATCTATGCTTTTACTTTCTCCTGTTGGGCAGGTTTTAATGGTCGAAAAAATAAGTTACTACTCAAGCATATGCGCGAATACCACCCTGATGGATAATCTGCAGCGTAGTAAAGTCAATATCTATCACTATTTTGGCTCATATTGCTGACAGCGGTCATAGCGTAGACGTCAACTAAGCGTTTGAGTGATGTGTGAAGGGCTGGCAAATCATTTCAAGTTTCTGCGTCAGCGGATGCTTGTGACGGCAGAGGCAGTCGTCATATGCGCAGAAGGCGTTTTTACAGACACTAAGGCTCCCATGGCCCCCATGCGTCCAAACGCTTCCTACTACGCAAAGATTCGGCAATGAAATGGAGACACCACATGTCCCCACGTCACGAGACGGAAATGAGACAGGCACGGCCTGCATTTCCACGCTGCCCACGCCATTGCGAGACCGTGACACCCTGGGTACTGACACCTTCGAAGAAAACGTGAAAGAGAAATAAACAAATCGCCAGGGCCACTTCCACCACCCTTTTTCTGATCTCAACTTATGACTTGAATGGGAAACTATGATCCCTTCACATCTCTGCTCCTCTTCCTCATTATTTCTGATTGGAAGCCCAAAACTTTTGCTAACTTCACCCTCCCTTCATGTTATTTTACTAGCCTGATAATAAATCACCAGAAACGTTCGCTCACTTAAATTGAATTCCTGAGTTTAGCACCATTTCCTATAAGATGAGCTAAATAACCAATTAAACAAGCCAACCAAGTGGCCAAGTTTCTATATCACGGACTCCGCCTACTATATGAATATAACAGCTATCTCATAAGCTATAAAGTTGGTTAGAAGTGTCGTGAGAGTTACACTAGTAGTAGGCTCTCCGACTGATACATACATAAACACCGACACAAGCGAGTGAAATAGACTCTAGGAAACTGAATGGACACAAAAAATTTTACAGTAAGCTTGTGTATTTTGCCTGTAGGGTCCTGCAGGAAAGCAGTCAAGATAAACTCAAGGGTTCAGTGATTGGCTGCAGGCGACCGATGATCCACGCCCTGCGAGCAAGCAACAACCGCGGACACAGGCAAATATATATGAACTCACACGTCGTTAACTCAACGGAGGTTTGTCAGCCGAAACGGATTTACTTCAGTGGCTCGCTCATTACCCGGAGGTGCTCGTCACCTGAGGCATAACGTACCATAACTTCGCAAATCTTGTGCTTCCAGTAGCTTTATCTGGCACTGTCTCTGTTCATGGTTTTGGGTTCAAATATTCGGTATAAAATAGTTATTATATTGATCTTATCTTTTTTCTTTGTTGTCCTTTACAGAACTCTCCTGCCGATCCCCAGGGTTAGCGTTATAGCCCGATGCCCATCTTCCTCGGTAAACCGCATGTTTTCACTATTCACTGCGGCTGGATTGCACACAAACACGACGCAAATGACAGCATAGCCACCTGGTTTGTCGGTGCTTTTATGGCGTCATTGGAGTACGCATATTTAAGCGCTGATGTAGGTCTCTCAGTGTTTCCAAAATCCTTTTAGGCCAAATAGCAAAATTTGACGTGAATATCTGGTTTCAGTGGCTGTCTACAAAGTCTTCAATGACCTGAGGCGAAATTACAATGCTTATACGTCTTTTTATCGACAGATCGACGTTTTCTTTAAAAGAAAAATTATCAATTTTCTATCATGGTTTCAATCGGGTGAATGCTAATTTCCGATATGTTTCCCGACTTCAAGCTTCGTACTCCTGATTGTAAATAAAGAAATGTGCACATTTAGAATAAAAGGCAACGTTTATCTCATGTCTACATAAGCCATTTTAGTGATAAGGCGTGAATGCAAAGCTATTTGGCATAACAAAGATTACTTTTTGGGAAAACGGGAATATATGTTTTCTCGATGCTTAAACAAACTTTCCCGACGCAGGTACTAGAAATCCAAAACTTGCGCACTCCCGAGGACAAAACTAATCCTTCGTCTGTTAGTGCCTTTGCTCGTTTCATCCAGCAAAGTGTTCACCCCACAGGAAAGATCGTTGCCCATTGAATAATATCTTTTTGTAAGCACTGAGGTCCTCATGCTAGGGACAAGCTTAAATTAAAAAGCATATTTTGCAGGCCTATGTTTGCTTATGTAGTTTCCCCTTTAGCGAAGTCTTATAGTAACGGGATTGATGCACACTTGCGGGCAATTAGAGAAATTGAGTTGTGCAAATGCGAGAGGCTGGAAATGAAGGAGGATAAATTTGGGCAAACGGTCAGCAGTCTGTCTTGGCAATTATGGACGTTGTGTTTGGAGAGGGGGTGGAGAGTCACGTGGGAAGTGGAGAAAGGAGAGTGGTCACCGGAAAGATGGCATTAACTAAAAGAATTACTAACTTTTGGCCATGGTAACTCCAAAATTAGTAAAAATTTCCGCTTTGCTAAAAAATTGCTCCGTATAAGAAAATTTCTAGTAAACAAACTTCTCGTTTAGGCTAGGTTAGTGAAATGAGCATGCCCTATGAAGAGCATGGTTTTTTTGCTGAAACTCGTAACAGTTACCCAGAACTTACTCCTGACTCATAGCTTGTTAGTAAATTGCTAAAACGCTTCGTATCTCTACCTCTGACAGCCAGCGTGAAAGCAGCACTATTTTTCATCGATTTTTGCGGTTCACGGAAGCGATATGATAGTTCAACTGTCACTGGCTTGCCCACATACAAATTTATAGTGGGACATCCATTCACAACATCGACTACATAACTGCATCCGTCACAAAGACTGTTCCCTTAGCAAGATGACGGAGACATTGAGAACAACAAGGCAATGCATATCACTGATGCGTATCACGCAGACGATTTGCCTGTCACAACATTGTGAAGGTAGCTAGCGTTTAACATCACTGGTAATGCCATACCAGTCATACTTAACAGGCCTCCCAGAGAGGTTATACAGATAACTTCAGGTTGAAGACTGCGGATTCATGATGTTTCGTGGATAGCAATATAGGCAACCTGAAACCATTTCCGACAGTGGGTGATGATTTGATGTGCATTGAGCATGGATTGTTTAGTGGCAGTCAATGAGTTCTTTGCAAATCCTAATAGCCCCAAATTATTTGCAGTGGGAACAATAATAACTAAGAATAAGGACACTTTTTGGCAACAGTAGCTTTTTTAGTCCGCTCATTAATCTTCAATCTCAGATGGTTGCTAAACGAAAGCGGTGGTTATATGGTTGTATGGGTCAGGAATTAGGAGACGCAGTGGAATTTACTTTAAAAAGTGGTTCAAGCATTCCTATTTTATTGTATTAAGAAGTGCTGTTGATTTATATCTGTGGATGCATCTTATCAGTATTATCACTCAACATATTGCGGAAAAATCTGATATTCAAATAACAGGCTACTCCAAATTCATGAAATGATAAAGATACTGGAAGGAGGTCATCTACTTCAACTAACCTGATCTCCAACTTACCGCTATGGAGTAAGATAAGTATAGTCTGCGGCGTGAAGTGCCACTAACAGCTTCAATTTACAGCGGAAAAAGTAACTCCCAGTGGCCGCGGGACAAAAACTTCGACTACTTTAGTTGGCCAAATTGTGAAAAAATTCGCGGCATTCGGACCCGCATCGAAGGGAAGGCCTTCTACGCAAGCCAATGCTCTACCTTATAGAGCTACGAATGCCACGCTTCACACCGTGAGTTAAATCGCACTTGGACTGATATTACCCACCCAACTTTGCCGCTCATATGGAATCCACCTATACGGGACAGTAAGGTGACTGCCCAAGCAGGGTTTCCTAAGAGATCATCAAGAATCCACCAGAATGACTACTAGACTGACTTATTTATTAAAGAGGTTTGGCAGATTTATTTAATTTAGCTGACCCAATTGTGGATCACGGAGCATGACATTCATAGCTGAAGTCAGTATAGTGTTGGCTTCCATAGAAACCATTCCTTTCTATTCGAAAACGCCGAATTTCGTGAGTTTTTTTGTAAAATTGTGTCAACTAAATTAATCAAATCTACCAAACCTCCTTAATAACTTCGACTATATTTCTTCGGTAAACGCTTACTTCAAAAAATTTTCTTGTCTAAGTATTCCATTTCCTTACAAAATCTTGGCTCTATAGGTATATTAGTTGAGGTACATAAGTCACTTTTGCTTTTTTTATTCTGAAAATATTTTATCTCAAAGGCAGTAAATTAACCTTTTCAGAAAAGGCTATAGTGGCCAGCTTAGACAAACATATGGATTATTTGAGACTGATTGAAATAGTCTTCAAGGGGGAACCGATATATTCTCTATGGCCTCTGAGACCTCCTTTTTACCATTCACGTACAAAGAATGTATAAAGGAGTATTACAGAAACACAATTCTTTGAGACCCGGTTCAGAAATTAAAAAAGTCTGTTGATGAAGCAAAACTTTTTCTGACAGATACTTTAAAGGATGGCTGAATTTCCTCTGCACCAAAAACGCCGTTAGCTCGAACCGTTGCTCACCAGAGTTTAGCACTATACTTGTTCGAATAAAAGTCTTATCCGAAACTGGGTCGATATTTGAGAAATATAAGCATTTTGCCACTCCGCTGTCGGCTATTTCCTTCCATTTAGCAATAGCATCTGCATAAAGTCAAACGTTTCCAGTTCCCCTTATTTTGCCTTTTAGTTGCACTCATACAGCTGCATGCTTTATTCAGTTGACTTGACCACGTTTTAGCTCACACTAGCGCTTGTTTATACTGGCGCACCAGTAACTGTTGACTTGTTAGAGCAAACTACTTCTGGGAATAAGCACATCTGTGAACAGTACAGAACCATATTCATGGAAACAAAAGCTTTTTACGAAATTGAATTCAGTACATCAGTGACTGTATCATGAAAAAAATTTTCTTAAACCACCGAAATTGTTACAAGCATCGCAAACTTTTCTATAGTATAAGCAATCTCCCTTAAAGTTAAGACATGGTATTATTTGTCCACTTTTATATTTACAACAGGGCAGCTAATTTTAAGTGGACAGGGCACTGATATTCTCTTGACCTATTAAGGTGCTTAAACTAGTCATCCTTTCTTCACGTTCCTAAGAAAGAGAATATGTGGATCTTTCCAAATTATGTAACGAACTGCTAGCCCACAGGGATGATCGGAGGGTATAAAGGTACAAAAAACTTTTATGGGAAATAAAGTTTGCGTGATTTCTATCTCACTGAATCATTTTCATACAATTGAACACCTGTCGTCATATTTTCACTGGACGTGTTCGTAGCTCCAAAAGCTGACACCTTGTGAGAGTCATTCTAAGCGTTCAATGAATGAAGGGCTCCCTATCAACATGCAAAGAACGGTTCACTAAGACGGTGTTTCTGCATTCTTGCAGAAAAAATGGCCACAATCCTTAGTTTTGAGTGGGACTATGTGACGCTGTCAGTGACAGCCATTTAGCTACAAATTCTTGCCCTCCTAGGTCGATGTAAACTGGGCAAGCTTATCCTACTTATTTCTTTAATTGTATTGTTAAGCATATGATTAATTTTTATTTTATTGCTATTTCACTCTTATTTTCACGCTTTTCCACTCAATATCAAATACGAATTCTCAACTTGTTTCATACACTTGCGAAATGACCGAAAAAATCCAATTGGTGTAGCATTTTGGCGATATGGACGATAAGAATTTCGTCTCCTTTCTTTCAATCCGTCTCCTCTTGGAAATTCAAATGCCAACAAGCTCCACATCATTTTAATTTACGTCACCTCTATGATGCCCAAAAAAGGCAATTCGTGTTTAAAACTTGACTTTTCTCGGAACTTACTGCCTTGATTAGTCCTCACGTGCATATTTAAACATAACCGCCATACAGGACACATGGTAGGGCTTGCTAAAAACCAGCTACCTGATGATGGCTTGACTTGCGTCACGCATCTTCGTCTACTGTCAAAGTAATGGCTGCCGTCAACACACCAGTGCAGCGTTTGAAATTCCTGAAAGTTGGGTACGGTCGTATTATCGCTTGTTTTGCAAACGGACGCTAAAACTACAGGTGCAAATATTCTATTTCGACCTTTCTACATACATACAGCATTTGTGTAAGCTGCCGGAATACGCAAAAGATTTATACTCTCTGCCTCTCACTAATCGGCATTGAGTAAGGTTGTTATACTGATTATCATGTTGTCTGTTGTAAACTCATTTCAGTCAGGATAGGATGCCCATATTTTAACGAGCGTTATTCTGACCGCTTAAAACCGTATGTACGGTAAGAAGTAACTCCACTAGTAGGCTGCATTTTCATAATCAATTTTGACTGTATTTATAAATCCAAATGTATTTACAGAAAGCATGAGTAAAAGAAATTTATTGTGCTTGTTTGGTAAAAAATTACGTTTCCTATAAATTTCTTATTTTAGGGAAGGGTATCTTTTGGTTTTAAAAACGTTACTTAATCACTGATTAATTTAAAACCCACTGACTGCTACACTTAAATTCGAGGTTTACAAACTGCGCGCTGTGTACATACTGTTTAAAGGTAAATATTTTTTGTCTACCGTTTGAGGACAATTCACAAAGCTCTCATATTTAATATTCGTCCACTGCAGTCTTCAGAAGCTTACATTACAGTAAAGGTAACCTTCTCTTCAAGTGACAGTTCGATCTTCATGAGCGACACCACCTTGTTTCTCAAAACGTGGACGCAGTACCAATAGCTCGCGCGTGAATAAACTTCCAGTGACTCAAAATGCCGCGAACCTGCCCCATCCTTCACTTTTTGGTTCAAATGACATGCTAATGTTGAAATGGAGATGAAAATGGCCACAACACTTCCTTGCTGACAAAACTCATTGGTTCATTTCTACATATGCCGTCCAAGACTCGATTACTAATGAATGAAAAAGAGCACAGATCTCATGTCGATGAAGACGTCAAAAGGCCACATGTGACAGGTGTCATTCCTGCATAACACGAGGAGGTTAACATATACCTTGTGCATCAGGGGAGATCATTGCAGTTGGCAGCCTAACCTGACCATTTATTTTACTATTGATATTATTGAATGAACGAATAAAAAACGTACTGCAAATTCGGCAGTCCTGTTTGCGCGCTGTCAAGGACCTTTTCGAAACTGCATTAAGTTTAAAAGTGTCAATTTCGATAGCATTCGATGGTTTTATAAAAAAAACTGTTTTGCTGGTTTGGGAGGCTTAAGTATTGTATGCAGTTAGGTTTAAGCCTAAGCTGCAGGTATGTTGGGATGCAGTTATTCAGAAAGAGTTTAATGTTCACTGTAGGTTAGTCAGCCTTTTGAATTTCTTTTTATAACTGTGCGTTTGTAAATGAGCATTTACGCTGAAGACGGTCCTCATTAAACGAGTGTTCTTAATAGCGAGATTTTCCATTTGCGCTCAGCCGACAGTTGGCATTTCGAGAAGCAAAAACCTCAAGTCATAGTCATCTCCAGTGCCAAGTTTAGAACAACCGTCGGTATTCCAAAGGATAGACTATGTGTGAACCTTACATGCAAGCAATTATAAGGATAACGGGAGAAGAAAACATTTAAGCCTAGAGCGAATCCTCAATAAGGAAAAGAGTATGCAGTTGCGGAGCTGGCATTTAAAATATTTAATTTTAAGGCCGACGTGACAGCAAATTTTGTGTTATTCTGGCCTATATTTTAACGTCATTTTAAGTGAACTACTTCAAACCAGAAGTAATTTCAAACAAATTAAATGGCATAAATCTAGTTCACTTACACAGCGTTGGTTTAAGGTGGTTTAAGGTGTAGGAAACAACAACGGACTGTACTATCTTCAAGCTCTCGAATAGCAAATATATCAGATTTTATAGAACAGTATGTAGCCTCCAAATAGCTTTCAAGCGAAAAAGCGTTCAATCCGATGATATCATCTTCAAAAGAATCCAAAAAATTAGTCATTTAGTGGGACTGACAATTCAGCAAAAGGAAACCTTTAAACTGATAGGAGACAATGCTAAAATGAGCCTTGCAACACTGTTTACCCATCTTTTAGCCAAGTGACAATAGGCTCAACGACCTGCGATGCTACAATAAATTGGAAGAATATCTAACTGAGATGAGTTAGTGCGTGACTGCCATTATATATTTTCTGAGGAACTCTATTTATCAAAATAAAGTTTGGTTAAATAATTTAGCGCATTGTTTAGGAAAGCACTCTGGTGCTGATGCTGCATGTTGGCGAAATACGCACCTCAGCACCAACAAAAGAAGTAATTCCAAATGAAAAGGTCGTGTGTCCAATCTACCAAGTCGCCCATACATCACATTTTGCTTTGTATTAAGCCATCTAAGTCCGGAACGTTTTTCTCTCCCCTTGCCCTGCTCTGTAACATTCATGCGTCCTAATAGTGTCTACACAGGTGGAAAAAAACTGCCAACGCAATCCCAAGTTGCTAGAAGAAGTCTTGACGGGGGGCGAGGGGACCGGGAAGGCCGCAAGTTGGTTCGGTATTTCGCAATCCAGTTGACGTTTGTGTAGTCGGTGCCTGTGCGTGCGACTTGCAGGATTTGGGGCATCCTCCAGCTAATCAGCAGAGGCTGCACAGCAGGATATCAAGACGACCTTGAGGCATCATGCGACCGTTACGCCTGCATGGTTTGTGGACAAAGACATGATGAGTCACGCGGGGCTTTCCACTGAATTGGCTGTGAGTGCGTAGGTGGCGGCTTAAAGCTTGACAGCGAACAAAAAATGTCAACGCAAGGCGTGATCTCATGACCGCCACCGACTTGTGTTGCATCTGCCGCACTTAATCTTCACTCAACCGGGAGCAAGACAGGATCTTCAAAACCAAATGCGTAGGCGGTCGGAGCAGTCAATCCTGACTCAGATCGCAAGTAGAGTGAGTGCCATAAAGTCCACGGGTGATTGGAGCCTAAACCTGCATATATGCGTGCCGTACATGTACGGCTCATGAGCGATCATCCCAAATAACGTACAGTATAGAAAAAGAAGATGTGACCACTGACACAAAAGTTTTATTTTCCTGACGTTTCGAACTCCGTCTCGAATCCATAATCATAAGAAGTGGTTAAATAGTCCGCGTCGTGCGCAGATAGGGGTGAACTATACACATCTTGCACGGTATTTACAGTTCGCAGCGGTCATCCATTGCTGTAGCCAACGCTTCGGCCTTAGTCGGTGCGGTGATGACTTGTCACTCCGCGTTCGACTCATCAAATGTCCGTGTCGGATGCGGGCTTGATAATTGTCTAACAATTATGTTCGCTTTCGCCAAAATTGTTGCTGGTCCTGGCCCTTCCAACGTGACTATTTCCTTGCTCAGGCAATGTCTTGGTACACCATAAAGGAACGCCAAATCGTTGCACTAGTTGATGGATTTAGGGCCTGATAACCATGAGTCGAGCAGCTCGTGGCTCATGCGGTTGTCACCTCTTCTCAGGATTTAGGCCTCATCAAACTTGAAAATATAGCCACGTACCATCGAGTGAGCTGCAACCTTGGAATTGGCGTCTTTCTTCCTCACCGCCACTACATGTTCAGCTATTCGCGTCCAGAATAATATCCCTATTTCCTCGACAAAATTGTTCTGCCCATAATGCACCAGATCTGGTAAACAACTCCAACTGTTTACTACCGTAGTAGTGGGTTTTTCGGTCTCATTACCTGGCTTCTTGATGGTTGCTTCTAGCCTGTGCGCAACTCCAAATCCAAGTGGTGTGAGTAGACAGCTGACCGCTAACGTTACATCCTTCACGCACGGAAGAGCTGGACAAACTCTTGGGTCAGTTTTATATCTATCTGCGCATGACTCACGCTTACCTACCACTACCTATGATTAAGGATTCCCGACGGAATTCAAACTGTTAGGAAATTAAAACTTGTTTCCAGTGGTTGCATCTTCCTTTTTCTGAACTGCTACGCGTACTCACATATTCCCTTTGATTGGCAATGCACAGTATGCATTGATGTGTCTCACGCGTGGTGGCAAAGCAAATGTGCTGGACAGACCATGAAACCAGATATTGGGTTTGACCGCCGTCTTCCTCAAAAAATGTAACGCGTAAGTATGCAGAACAATTTTGAACAGTTCGTAAAAGTAAAGATGGTCATCCAACTTCTTTAACCCCAGCGCTTAGTTCTGTAGCTTCTTTTGTTTTTGAGTTTTTTTGGTTAATTTTTTAGATTTTTCATAAGTTTATCATTTGAATGGAGTTTAGCTTTTTAGCATAGTTAGTACCATCACCATTAAATAAATATACCTATAGAACTAGTAAATAGTAAACTCATTTAACTCAACTGTGATAAACGAAAGAAAACTAATTAAACCAAAACATTAAATCAAATCAAACTAAATAACTAAAGAAAAAGCTAAAAATAATTTTAATTAATACCACCCATCCTCTAAGATGGAATGCTGGGTCTATGGGTATATGAGGTGGACGACCAACTTTAGCAATCATTTATAGAAAAATAGTAGAAGACCGACCCAAAGTAAATACCAATACCGTGGGGCTCAACCATTGGAACACGCTGGACACTTTATAATCTCAAATCGGATGCCCGAGCATATTTTCAATAAGGTAATCATATTACTGTTGAATTTGGTCAGCCTGTTGTTTATAATGACCTATCATTGTTTTTTTTGAGACCGAAAAAGGCTATTGTGTAGCCCAAAGAATCGGCCACACCTTACATCTGAAGAATGCCCTACCTTCGCACACGAACGTAACAAAGAAAAGAAAACTATGCTACATTTTTGCTCCAAATGCCGTCGATATACGAAGTTCAGACTCGGAAAGTCAACCGTGACATGCGAAAGTAGGGAGTGGCAAGGACTGAACATTTGATATGCATTCATCATGGCATATTATTCCCTGTCTTACAATACAACAGCTGACGTGATTTAATCCATCTTGGTGTACAAAACTTGTGGCCTGAAAGGTTGTTATTAGACGGAATATTTCAATAATCGTACAATAATTAGTCTATTTCCCGAAAGTTTTCTCCAGGGCACCCCGGATTCTCCACTCGTGTCTGGCATACGCAAACGGAATTTGTCTTCGGTTCTCTTGCACTTGACTTCTTATTCGGTTCAGTTGGGTAGGGGAATGAGAGGTCGACAACTGTCACACAAGACTGATATTACTGCAAACGAAGTTACGCATGAGCCATCGTCCTCTGCCCATCATATCCTGATAAAGACGGCGGGAATTGGTGCACACAACAGAAGAGCTGTCATATGCTGCGCAATGCAGAATACTGAGTGACTAAAGGTACAGTTTCGCTGACACTGTCAGTTGATTCAGTCTAATAGGTATGTTAAAAATACGAGTCAACACCTTTTTATAAGAATGATCAAAAACGTAAACGGCCAAGTCATCTGTGGGATAATAGGGAAAAACATATATGAGAAGCTGTCACTTCGTATTGTAACTGTTATTTTTGGAGTACGGACACTATTGTTTCTACCATCAGCAGACGGGAGTCTTAAAACCGCAAAATCTGATAGGATTCTCTTTCTAGCATTCCAATCTTCCTCTCATACAAAATTAGTTCAGAGTAACTAAATGGTGAGGAAAACGCTGGCTTTCAAATGAAAACAGCATGCTTAAACGTTTTTGTTTAACGTATGAATAAAATAACGTAAGACCACCTGAAACTTTTGTTTATTGTTTTCTATCTATAGGCGTTGCTTTCCATTTATTAGTAGTCAAGTCACAGGGCCCGGTCATCGCGGAGAACGACCACGCGATAGATAAAACACTCGAAGAAAATTGCACAGTTCATACATGTCACTTGAGATGGAAGGAAGGGGAGTGATTAAAAAAAACTGATTGGAAATTTTAAAAAAAGTGTTTGCAATACTTAATTGAAAAATACTGGAATGTAAAATAACACGACAAAGCAGGAGTTATAACAGGTTTGAGGACAGACTAAAATCCCTAGTGTGATTTCCCTGGAATAAACAGAGGTTTTCAACTATGGAACCCCATTGGACACTTTTTGACAATGCGCAAACAATGCAAAACTAATCTGGTATCTTTTTTCGTATGCGGTTAAGCGATAAGCAATATTTTAATTGATTTGTTTGTTAAAACCTTTGTGTAGAATTCCGAGTTTTTTCAAGGAGCAGAACAAACTCTTTCTTGAGTCTTATTGAAAAAGGATCATCATTATCAGAGGAAACTGCGCTTGTGAAGAGTCACGAAACAGATCATTTCCTGAAATTGTCAGTGTCATCTGGAGAAAACCCTAACACACGATACGAGTGCGTACACAGCTCTAGAAATGAGTGATAATGAATGCGGCGTGCTCGTATGGCCATTAATGGTTCTTCGGATTCATGTTAAACCAAATCGTCAAATATTGAATCAGGCAAGGGAAACCCATCTTTCTAAATGTTGGGTTGTCTGCCACACAAACAATTGCTAGTGTTTGAAAAACCTGCATTGCTTGGGTTAACGGCAAATACCTACCAACATATTTAATCTGCTCACCTAATTCAAAGTTAGCCTTAAGGACTTTACCAACGAGATAAATTTGGATGCAAACAAGCATCATAACATTGGTGCGATGTTTAGAGCAAACACGCGCATACAAATCCTACGAAGGTAGCGTGGCCAAGGATTACCAGCAAACGCCCAGCCTTGCCAAGAAATACTGCCGCTTAAGACATTTATTTCGATTTCTGTGCACAATCCCTTCAGTGCACTGGCGTCGTCTATGATTCTGTTCCGATTTTATGGCCTGGCCAGGATACTGTGATAATTCAATGACCACCATCATCCGAATCTTTAGAATGTCTTCACATACGTTTTCAGAAATCTGAAAATATAGGACTTTTGATGTAATTGCTGCAAATAAAAAGCCTTCTTAACAAAATCGTTGAGACTAATATTCCAAAAACTGCAGACTTTTGTTCTATGGAACTGGTAATAATGGTAAACTGTTTTCATTTTTAAATTATTTTATTAACTTAAAAAGCATTATTTTTTCCCTAATTTATTTGTTTACTACGTGCTAGTTTAAATAATACACTTATCTACTGAGATGAAGACGACTCGATCGCTGTGCCAACTATCGCATCGTGTGCTTCTCAAGTACTTCCTTGGACTTGCATGTCAACTTGTATTGACATGTATCTATTATCTTTCACCTTTGCTGTATATTACTCTATTGTTCCCTTTTCTTTACTCTCATGTCATTTGCACTCATGTTTTCACTATTTCTCTTAGTCTTGGGGCAAACACATCTGGGATTTCTGGTTTTCACAGTATGCCTATATTGAAATCATTTCATCATTTACTATCTTTTATCTGCTTAATCAAGCACCTTTTTTCATAAATGTTTCAACAATTTCTGCAGAGCCAGTTTTGGTTAGGATGCCATTAGAACTTTTTCAGACTTAGACTGTATTGTCACATAAGCTATTTGAAAGTTAACTATCTTCATTTACCGTTTTTTGAAAACAATAGGATCCAATGACCTATTCAAAACTTATGAGAAAACTTTTTTTATTTAGTTATCCTAGTATGTTCTTGATGTAATTCAAAATTGATTGCCTAGGAAGTCCTGCTTGCCTGTTAACGTTATTTATTAGAATTGGTGGATTCCATAAGCTGCAGTAGACTAGGCGTGCAATTTAACCTAAGTGTCATTGAACTCACGGCCATCAGCAAATTCTCCTGCAAGTACTCCAAATTGCTAAAGTTTGTTTGGTAAATCATCACCTGTGAATTTAAAAAAAATATGTTCATCGGGTCTATCCTATGTCCAAATACACGTATGAAGCAGGCCGCATCCTGAATATTAGCCAAAGGTATCATATTATTAACCTCGTATACGCAGAGGTGAAATTACGATAACTGGAACATAAATAGTTCAGGATTACCACGAAGATAGCTATCTACAGCCGTGAAAACCAAAGACACAAAATATAAACCAAAATCCTGAAGCATTAAATTATGTAATAAAAGTTGCGGGGTTCGAATAACCAGTTTTTCTTCGATGAATTCATGGTAAGTTGACTTGAAGAATCTCATTATTAGAGCATTGTACACAATAACACATTCTTAGGTTACATGATTTTACCAAAAATTATAGCGAAATGAATTTCACTCCATTCAACAACGATCAAATATAAAGACATAGTTCTCGCTAACATTTCTTACTGAGGATGTTAAACACACCAGAAATAGTGTATAGTGGATATTCAAATACAGGAGGTGAATAAATCTAATCAAAATAAAATAAAAATCACCAATAGCTGAGGACAAAATTAACAGGTATAACATAGAATGACTAGGAAGGATTTACTTCACGGTCAGTTAAATGAAAATTTCAGGTTTAAATCTGAAAAAAAGGTTCCCAAAATTAACAGACAATTTTACTAACTAACAGTCCTCTAAATAATTGCAACGTTATTTATGATACTGCTTGAAATAGGAATTATTTCTCACGACCACAGAGACAATTATGATGTATATTCCATTAGGGAGATATTCCTTGGCATACAGGATCTGCTTATATGGCGTGACCAGATTAGATCTCCGTACTTACTATCTCTCGACAGCACAGCAGAACGTCTATTCAGATTCACTGATCATAACGACACGGTGAGAAGACACGGCAATCGTACATATTCCTTACGGAAGTAAAGAACCTGTTTCTCTTAAGAAAAACCGTGTGATTAATAGAAATTGTCAGGGGCATTAATAAATAATCGCATAACCAGATAAAAAATGCGTAACAGTTTTACAAGAGAATCAGGATCAATGACATTTAGTCGTTGGGAAAATAAATTTGTTTGCTTGTATTTCGAAAACATATTTAAATCCATCATCAAACGGAACATAGCATGATGAAAATAAAGGGACACTTTGCAGTATGCATATGATTAGGGTTACTCTGCGCGAAACCACTCCTCAAATTTTAAAGCCTCTGCATTCATTGCTGATCGTTATGCAAGATCACTCGATTTAATACCATGTAGTGATGCGGTTCCATCCCAGATGTAGATTATTCATGACAAAAGGATTGAGCAATTTAAAGGTTATTTCACGGAATGTGATGTTAGAATACGTCCTTCTTGCGTGACCAATTATGTTGCTCGCCCACATAGTTGTTACGCATAGAAAACTATTCGATAGTTAATTGGACATTTTTTCTCGTCTTATTAGTAGGCAGTAGGCGTAAGCAATTAAATAATAGTTCGCGACATTTTTGATGCCAGTTTCTTTGCCTTTATCTTACTCAACGTTCTTCCATGAAAAAATGCTTCAGTAAAAAAACTGTTCCAAACATCGACTAGTCCTCATTTTTTTACCCAAACAAACTATTTTGTTCCACTTTGTACCACGTCTCTTCCTTTTAAATTGATTTTCCACTTTTCATGTGCCACCTTGTCTGTCCTGAACCTCTGAGACAAGGGGCGTTTTGAATGTCGGCCTTAACCCTTCTTATGGGCTCAAAAGGCCAAACAAAAGGACCTTTCCTCGGAGTAAAAGATGGAAGAATTTCAAGTGCCAATTTTGCAGCCTCTGACAGCCATGTTGTCGTCGGTTTTTTTCTCGAGCAGAAAATTTCCTCAGTACTAAAACATTTGGTACTGAAATAGTACTGACAGCAGACCGTTTTTTTCAGCGAGAATGGTGCTGCTGGATCAAAGGATAACCAGCGCCAGGAGAACGCGCTGAAGAAAGTGATCCGCGCTTTTGCCTTCACTGCAGGTGATAAAGTCCTCAACTTGGTTTCACAAAGAGAAACTACAGTGGGCATAAAAAAGGCTGGTGCAACAAAGATCAAACGGGGTATGTAGGCTTTGCCTTCACCGCTCACCGGCTTTTTAGTCCACTGTACTGAAAAATAAAAGGAAATACAGTGTACCCTATTCCTGCCCAAACTGGTGACGAAAAACTGTAAACAATTCAATATAGCAGCGGTAGCCGAGTCAAAGGGTATACCGCTTTGTACAAAAAGCCGAAAGAAACTGTTAACCGGAGCTTTAATTAGTAAGGAATAGTGCGAAATAATTAAATTGTGCTCAGTACGGTGTGTCTAGTTGTGGACCCAATTTTCTTTCTCTCTGTCACGCATTCCGAGCACGTCCACACAGAAGTCTGTCAAAGATAATGCTTTCTAGCCTTTAAACACACATTTCTTAATCTTATCAGCAAATGTCTAGTCTATCCAATCGCCACTGCCTCTAAAAAAAGCAATTGCGGTCATATATACCGGAGTCTTTTTTGAGATCCCACAGTGCGTTGGATTGAATTTTATCAATTTTAGGGCACTTTTCGCAATTGGAAAATTCACAATTGTCATTAAATCTGCAAAGAGCATTAGGCACGGTTAAGTTTAATTTTATTCAGAACAAAATTTGGCGAGTGTACACTTTCGATAAATTATCGTTTGCCCATACTTTTGCATATACATTTGCAACTTTAAAATTTATTGACAAAATCATATTAAGAAGAAGACGATTCAATGGCTGCGACAATATTTCTCTTCACGTGACTTTTCGATATCCATCGTAGATTCTTCATCAGATACATTAGCAGAAAGCAATAGGAGAAACGTGTCTTATTCTGTCAAATTACTTTTGGAAGCACGCATTAAGCTTCTAGTGACAAAATTATACCAAAAAGCTTTGCTTTCTATTTGCAATTTTCAAGACACAGGGCGTCGTTCTGACAAAAAATTAATGTTGATGAGCTCAAAATCACTACAAATATAGCACATTTAAAACCTGTTACTAAATAATTAGATAAAGAAATTGTTAAATGCTTATCAAAAGAAAAGGTAGTATCAGTATCAAAAGACTGAGTAATAAATGGACATAGAAATTAGTGATTTTGAAGGGTTTATCAAGGATCAAGAAAAATGAAAAATGACCAACTAAACTTCAAAATATAAGTTATCGGCAATTAACACCCAATATTTGAATGAAAAAATCACTTTTAAGTGTTCGGAACCTTTTATCTGATAATGCAGGAACTGGGAATATGTCTTTACGACCATGGTTTCCATTCTGATATAACTCAAACATGCGTCGTATATTATGGCATACGCAATCTCTCTATATGCCGGGAGAGGATAAGAGATGCCTAGTTATTTGTGAAGAGCTTAAATGTGGAAACTGTTGGCAACATGGCAAAGGCAAAATGGTAAAAGGAAATTCAAATTGGAAATATTCCTTGCAGAAGGAAGTATTCTGTCTGTCCTAAGAGTCACAGATAACAGTATGCTTAAGACAAATTGTGAGGGTCGTTTAAAGATAGTCGTTAAACTCAATAAATAGAGAGTGACAGATCCATTAAAGAGTGAGGAAACATGAGGCTTACATGTCGGGACAAGGAATTTGTTATGTGTTGTTTAAAAATAAAGTTTAAATATATGATCAGACGGAGCACCATGTAAAGCTATTTATAAGCTACTCTGCAGCATGCATAAAATGCAGGTAGCCAGCACATATGTAGCCGCAAATTCCTCAGCCTGTGCATTCATTTTTTCTGGTGCTGCAAGATCATTTATTGTCGCACTTTCATCCGAGACTCGCTGCAAAAATAATTCTGAAATTTGGCTCACTGATTATGTCATCGAAAGGGATGTTATGATAGGCTTTCCTCGCGTACCACGTATTTTGCTCGCGCAACGTGTTAGCAGCAGATATGGGGTGGAAAGTTCAATATGTCCGTTGATGGAAAGAAGACTAAAAAGCGTCCAACCCACGCGGTTTTAGAGTATGCGAGGAATTTGAGCTCATCAAACTTGAAGATTTGAGTGGATGCCGATACATAGAATAAATTAAGACAATAAAAAGTCCCTAACTGCTACTCATTGATGGTCATTTTACGAGGACGTTCCATTTTCCGGTTTCCTAGAAAACCGCGGACTTTTGATTACGCTAACAGCTCATGAGAGGAGAATTTAATTAACACAGGAAAGCGGATATTTTATAGGACAGCGTATCTCGTCTGAGTTAAAGGCTCTTACAGTACTCTTTTGAAAATACGATCGCGACATTTTTTAGCGTCAGTTGTTTTACCTTCGACTTGTTCACATTACCTCTTCCACAACAGTGTTCCAAAAATATTCCTGTAGTCAACTGGTCTTCTCTCTTACCTAAAACTGTAATTTGTTCCACTTTTTTACACAGCTGTGCCATCTTAATCAGTTTTCTGGTCGTCATGCGTCACCTTGTTTATCCTAGATATATGTGACAAAAGATTTTCTGAATGTCAGGCTAATCTAAGCATCGAAATATCTTCTGAGATCCCAAAGTGGGTTTGATTGGATAATCTCATTGTGAGAAAATTTATAAAAGCTCTTTCTCGTTAATCACGTGGAGAAATAGGCACAGGGCTTAGCTTATGATTTTTAAATAAATATTTAAATGTACTTTGCAGTATATTTGTAAAAGGTAAGTCACAAAGCATAGTTTTCATAAATAATTCGCAGTTAAAGGGCCAGAAAGGCAACGACTTTTGGGAAACGTCTTATCAAATCAAATAAAAAAACTTCAGCAACATACGAGGCAAAATTTAATCGATTTAAAACTGAATGACTAGGAAGAATTTATCACAGGGTAAATTTAGTGAAAAGGTTCCAACGTTACTTTATATGTACATTAGCAATAGTAGAAGGTAAAATGCAAAGAGCAAAGTTCCATTGTCTGAATTTCGTAGGTTTAATCCCTTGAAATTTAATATGACTGGCTGAGGACCACTAGCAAGCCAAACATGGCCATTCAGGTCTCCCTTTGCTTTGTTTGATCCAGTCCATACATATCTGTTTCCGGAAAGTAGCTTTTAGTTTGATGGACTGAATCTCTGCTAGGCACTCAAATCATTTTATCTGATCAAGTGCGCATTCAAAAGGGTTCTCTCCGACCATAGCAGCCATTCTGACATTACTTCAACTCGTGTGTTATCCAATGGCCTACGCAATCCTGTAAACACAGTGAGGATAAGACCTGTAAAGTTTTTTTATGGAGAGCTGCAACGTGGAAACTGTCGGCAAAGCAGCAAAACATCTGCTCAGTTTAACTTCAAAAGGTGGCACGGTTGAAAGACATGGCAATCGTAAACATTCCGTACGGAAGAAAATATCCTGTCCATTTTTACACTCAAGGAGGGCGGCATGTTCAAGCGAAATCGTCATGGTTCCCTTAGTGATAGTCCTTAGACTCGAGAAAAGGGAAGTGACCGTTCTATAGAATAAAAAACAAGGAATGTGACCTAATCTTTGTGACGAGGGATTCATTATCTGGTGTTTCGAAGTCATGTTTCAAGTAAAAATCAGAGGAAGAATTGTAAAATGCTCAGTAAGGGACACTTTGGAGCATGCATTATTATGCATGTAAATATTCCCTATTTGCACAGCATTCACATAAGTTGTTAATGTTCTTGCAAAATCACTTGTGTCCCTATTGTGTACTGTCACACTTTCATCAGCGATGCTGATTATTTGCAGGGTGATTGACTCCCGAATTCAACTCACTAATAATTTCATGGAAAGTAGTGTTACACCAAGCCCTCCTCGCGTGGCCGATTTCTGTATTTGCCCAAAGTTTTAGCAGTGGGATGTTCATAGTGCTTTTTGATGGATAGGGGACGGAAAAACCTCCACGTCAATACGTGACAGCGCACGCGGCTGACAAGTATGTAAAAGTTCGATCTCAAAGATATAACTAGATGCCTTCAAAAGGACTCAACTTGGGCTATAAATAGTTACGACTTGAGATGGCTGAGTGTTACTTGAACGTCGATTTTTTGGTCCGGCAACAGAACCGAGGCAAATCTACTTAGCATTAAGAGTTCATAAAGGTAAATCATCATTTGCGTACGAAAGGAGTTGATATTAAATTGAACAGCTTTTTTAAAATCTTATTAATGGGCAATGACCGTACGCAATTAAATAAGAGGGAGCGAACATTTGTGAAGTCAATAAGTTATTTGAAAAAAGGCTATTTCAACATCCGCCCTCACGTTTCTTACCACGCAGCAAAACTGTAATAATAATCTTCGCACAGAGGCTGGCAATGACTTACGAACAACTGTACTTCCTTCACCGCTGTCGCGACTTCAACATCCTTCCGAAATCTTTCCAATTCAAGCCAACTCTACTGAATGGGACCGGAAGACTTCTTGCACACAAATATGGATTCCGTGTTTTAAGAGCTATTATATCCGTTGTTCACCACCGTATTTGCCGTTTCGAAGCAACCATCAACGACCTCAGAAGCCAATGTGCTTCATGTTTGCCTGAAAATCTTTTCAAAGAGGTACTGAAAAGAATAAATGTCACCATAAAGGATGCCAGAATGAAGAAGCGAGCCAACTTACAGGATAAACTCAAATCACTTCTCCCTCCCACTAATGAAAGCAACATGTCAAAGAGAGTCGTCAACCTATCGCGAAGGGTCCACACATCTGCTGAATTAAACCTCCTGTCAAAAGGAATAAAATTCAGCCATGCCGATGCGACTTCGACTAACTTTCTAGCCAAAGACTTGAGAAGCAAATGTGGTTCGTGTTTGCTTCGAAAAATTTCGAAGAGGTACTGCGTAGTATAAATTTCACCACAAAAAATGTCAGACTGAAGAAGCGAACCAATCTACAGAAGAAACTCAAACCACTACTCCCTCCTACTAATGGAAGCAACATATCGAAGAGAGTCTTCAACCTATCGCGAAGGGTCCTGACATCTGTTGAATCAAACTTCTTGTCAAAGGAATAAAATTCGGTTATACCGATGCGACACCGACACACTTTCTAGCCAATCTCGAGTCCCTTCTACTGGCCTCCACCGTCCCTACCGATATGCTGTTGACATACGTAGCTGCGCAACAGGTCTCCTCCGGCAGAAAAAACACCATTAAACCCTAGCTATCGAGGAGAGAAAGGGGCTACTCTCACTGAAGGCTGATGACAGTATTATCATTGTGCCCGCTGACAAAGGTAGGGAAACTGTCCGTCATGGACAAGACCGACTACGTCAGCAAGGCAAACCAAGTCTTCAATGACTTAAAGGCGTGCACATTACTCGATGCGGACCCAACTAAAATGCAGACCACTATTATAAAGAAGAAGGTGAACGAACTATCTCCGTTGAAATTCATCAATCCCGGGGACGCCAAATTTATCAAACTTAGCGACCCTCGTATCACACATGCGTATGGCCTTCCAAAAGTGCACAAGGCTGATGCGCCATTGAGGATGATAGTGGCACTAATTGGATCCCCTACCTACAACCTCGCTAAATGGCTTTACAGAAAGCTAAAGCACCTGAGTGATGGATCGCAATACAACGTCAAAAACTCACAGGCATTCCTGCATAGAATTCAAGGACTTCAAGTAAGTCCTGATGAATGTATTATGTCATTCGACGTTGTTGCTCTGTTTTCTTCTATACTGCACGTTTTAACCATCGATGGTATAGAGCGGCGCCTAGATGAAAATCCTATCGATATTCCGAAAGAACAGGTGTTGGACATGCTTAAGCTCTGCCTCAAGAACTATTGTCAATTTGATGGCAAGTACTATCAGCAGGTGAAGGGTACCCCAATGGGCTCGCCAATATCGGGACTACTGGTCGAGCTAGTCTTACAGAGACTAGAAGAAGAGGTTTTTCGCGCTGTAGAACCACAAATGTGGCTCCGCTACGTAAATGACACATTCGTCATCATGAAGACTTGCGATGTCGATTGGCTGCACCAGAGTCTAAATGGGGTCTTCTAAGAAATACAATTTAACCGCGAAGAGGCAACAGGAGACAATCTCCCATTCCTTGAAGTGAGGATACAAAGACTCGCAGATCGCGAACTCGCAACAAGCGTCTACCGAAAGGACTCCACTGCAGAAATCATCCTTAACTACAGAAGCAACCACCCTGCGGCCATTAAAAGAAGCTGTGTTCGCACTCTTTTCCAACGGGCCCACCGTTATTGCAGTAACGATGTCTACTCAAGAGAGAACTAACGTACTTGTACAAATTTTTCCGGGTCAATGGATATCCGACAAGCTTTGTCAAGAATTGCCTTAGACGTCGGGGTCAAGCACAAAACCTCCCTCCCAACGATGTTACATTGCCACGGAAATATTATTATCTACCCTACATGAATGGAGTATCTGAAACTATCTCTCGGCAACTAAGTCGCTTTGTCATCTCCGTTGCCCCCAAGCCCGCAACACCACTGCAGGCAAGCTTATGTCGAGTAAAGGATGCTCTAACCGTGGGACAACTAAGTAACGTCATTTATCGTTTAACGTGTTCTGGTTGCCCTTGCGTTAATATTGGCCAAACAGGCCGACGCCTTGAGACTCGCATCAACGAACACAAGTCAGCCGTTCGCCTACGGAACCATTTATCACTCGTATTTGCACACTCTATTGAGTGTGATCACCGCTTCAATTGGGATGCCACCGACGTGATCGCAATGGCTAAAACGTGACAAGCGAGAGAATTACTTGAAGCTTGGCTCTCGAATCCGGCTAGTATAAACAG
Organism: Ligula intestinalis; assembly: GCA_036362985.1. Lineage (NCBI taxonomy): Eukaryota > Metazoa > Platyhelminthes > Cestoda > Diphyllobothriidea > Diphyllobothriidae > Ligula > Ligula intestinalis. The sequence continues at coordinate 24,988,777 of JAYGXS010000003.1, read as the reverse complement.
GCACGTAGAGCTTCACTCACACTATTCCGGGTTTCGTGCATGGTCTAGTAATCTGGACACAGCCTGACAGAAAAACTGTCTCTCTGTGCCCGGTCAAGTGGAATTTCTCTGACTCTTAACCAGCCCCCCCCCCCCTTCCCCCGAACACGCGGCCCATAGTCCAAACGCTAACACACCCCCTCACCTCACTAGCACAACCTATCGCCGCGGGTGTCACGTCACCATAACCCTTCCACCCAATCCCCCCTTCACTCCCCCGTCCGTTGTAACCTCTGCCTCCAAAACATCTAGTGCGACATTCCCAGCCCTTACTTTTAATTTAGTCTGACGACGAACACGTGATACTTGTTCGAAAATTCACGAGTACAACTCGATTTTCCGAAGATTTTCTTTCTTTTCATCATGTCACCTCAGAATGCAATTTACTTCACTTATCGAGTGATAAGACTGCGGCATGAAGCATCCACACACCACCGACGCCGTCACAAGACATCGACACCTTGCGTCCTCACACCCTCAAAATAAACTCGAGACAAGGACTACGGGACGACATGAACTAATTATCGGGCCCTTCTCCTTCACCTACCACTTTTCCCTTTCTTTGGCCCAAAATTAAGACAAGAAACTGATATATTTGACCCCTTTACACCTCTCTGACCCCTCTTCCACCTTGTAACTACTGATTGGTTTGTATAAAACTTTCGTTTACTCTACCCTCCCTTATATCACTGCATTGCCTGATGATGAATTAATCGAAAGCGCTCGTTCGCCTAACTTGACTCCCTGAATACTGACATGGGTATCACCGGTGAACTTATGTGAAATTCCTTATCTTAGCCTCATTCAAATTTCTGCCGGAAAAATCATGATTCCATAAAAAAACTATTCTGGTACCCGACTAGTCTTCTCTCTTACCCAAAACCGTGTTCTATTTCACTTTTTAACCCATGCCTTCCTCTCAGATGAGTTTTGTGATCATCGGGCGTCACCCTGTCTGTCCTAGGCCTATGTGAAAAAGCACTCGCCGAATGTCAGTCTAAACTCCTTCTGTCGGCTCAAAAAGCCACTTTCTCTGATGAGAACAGGAGAATTCCAGGTGCCCATTTCATGCCCTCTGACAGCCCTCTCGTTGTCTGCTTTGCTTCGGAGCAGAAACAATCCGATGCCCTGCGAAACCGTTTTGTCACAAACGAGTATAGGGTTCAACAGTTTTTTTTCTCCAGAGAAATGATGCTGCTGGATCAAAGGGCAACCAGAATCAACAGAATGTGCACAAGCAGGAGATCCAAAGTCTATTTTTACCGATAAAGTCATCAGCGCGGTCTATCCAAGGGCGCGAAAAAGCTGCCGCTGCAACAAACAATAGACGTGGAAGCATGCTTTGCCATCTCCGCCTCCGGGCCTTCAGTCTGTCGCACGAGAAGTGAAGGGAAATACGGCGTACCTCCTTGCTTGCTGGCATTACAACTCTTGACTGGATTGCGCATGGAAAATGCTAAACGGTCGGATGCATCTGGATAGAGTACAATGCAGCGGTGGGAGATATTAAGGCCATACTCTACTTCACAAAAGGCCAAAGGTAAGTGTTTATTCTGACGTCCTTTGATATGTCAAATTTATGAATGCTTTTAAGTGTCATAGAGACTATCTCTGTATTTTTAGCCTCATTCTTCTTTATATCCTCTATGGGAAGAGGGACAAATATAATGTGGCCTACCGTTCTGCCACGCAATACCTATCAGTGCCAGCAAAGGCCCGGCCTTGCTAGTCGTCACTGCCGTCAAAGACGTAAATGACTGCGGATATACCAGCATCACTGAGACGTTTTCTGACATTTATGGTTATTCATGGCCTGGACAGCGAATATTGATGTTAAAAACCCATCCATCAACAATTTCCTCTATTCGATTTTCGATGATCATTTTATTTCGATTAGGTGGGCGCTTACGGGTTTACATGCTGCCAATATTGGCCCTGCCTAAAGAAAAGACGTTACATCTTTTCAAAGCGAAATCTCCGGAGCTTCTTGGGAAATTTCAAAGTCATCAAACTTGAAGGTAGGACTGCATGCCTTCCATGTGGGTTGCAAATAGGCGCAACGTAAAATAGCAGATTGTTAATTCATTGAACGAAATACACTTTCCAGTTCAATAGTAGAAACACGGAAAACGCATTTTGCACTTGAAGTTCAGATAAGAAAAGATTTTGCTATGCAGGAATCCGATTCTGTGCATGACTTAAAACCTTTTTGCAGTTCATTCCTTCACATGCAACGCATGACTTTCAATGTAGGCGAAGATACATTTCAATTCTTCGTCATCTGGCATCCATAACCATTACCCATCTTCCGTACTTGCTTTGTATTTGATGTTTAAAGTTTTAGAACTCTTAATCATTGGAAAGGTAGGTTTGCAAAAGCAGACTTCTCTCATGCTTATGGGGGTATTACCACAAAACTGCTGCTTCTATTAGACTCCTCCTTCGATTGACATATTTATCCTTATCTGTCCTGTAAAAACGCACAAAATTGAGACCTAGCGGCATTTTCAGTAGAACACAGGCCCAACTAACGAGCACTTTCTCGGAGGAGAGGAATACTTTTATGTGCTGCTTTCGCGTCGTCAGACAGCTTCGCTTCCGATCTGAGACCGCTTAGTATTTAAACCATGCTGGCGGCAAAGCACCTGAACGTAGACACTGATAGTCGATCAATCTGTGACCGGGACAGACAGAATGCGCAACACAAAGAACTGCAGATTTTGCCCGCTCTGGCTGGAAGCATCGTCAGTGTGGTTTCACAGACACTACTGTGGGCGCGGAAAACCTGTGCGACAAAGATAAGACGAGTTGCCCATGCTTTTTTGATCTCCGTAAACTCACTCCTTGGTCCACCCTGGGTAAAATGAAAGGAACTACGGCGTAGTTGTAAAGGATTATTCCGGGAAAACACTATTTTTCAATCTTCAAAAGAAAGGATTACCGAAAAGTGGCAGTTCTAGTAAATAGTAAAACAGAATAAATTGTGATCGCATGTTCAAACTATTCTTTTTTGATAAACGTTCATTCTCCGATAACCTTCAGATAAGGGCAATTTAGGCAAGCTTTGCGGCATGCACGGGAGGCAAATCAACTTTATGGTCAATACAAACGAACATGCAAGCCCTAGAAGTAATTGAGAGGGACAATACTTTTATTTGTCTGACGTTTCCAGATCCGTCGCGGACTCATAATCAAAGAAATAAGCAGAAAAAAAGGTCGCAAAAACGGGCAATGCATGCACAGGAATTTGCAATATTAATAGGATAGTCATTACTGCAAACATACAGCGACAATTAACGTTAATTGCCTTCTTGCACGTGGATCGTTTGTTGGACAGCATACAGGCTCTGACCTGTTGAACTCGCGTGGTGGACTTCATTGTGATGATTGCTCGGCCTTCTGGCTCTCCGGTGTTGGCGTAAGATGACGCGGTGGCCTGCCCGTTCCCCAAGTTGCGAATTGCTTTGGCCAAATCGAGTCTGAGCATTGAATATGGATTGGGCAAATCGTTGCACTTGTTTATGCTTTAGGGGACCGGTAAATATGACTCAAGTAATTCTCGGCTCACCTGCTTGTCATGTCTGGCAAGGCGTTCGGTCTCACCAACTTTGAATGTGTGGCCAGATCTCGTCAAATGAGCTGCGGCTTAAGAATTGGCATTATTTTGCCGCACTAATGCCGCGTGTCCGGCAGTTCGCGTCTCGGGAAGTCTGCCAGTTTCTCCGACATAGTTGCGCTGCCCGCAACCGCACCAGAACCTGTAGACGAGTCCAACTGTTTCTTGTCGTGGCAGTGGGTCTTTCGATTTAATTATCTGACGCCTTTTGTTTGCCTCCGGTCTCTGTGCGACTCCAACTCCAAAAGGTGCGAGAAGGCGGCCGACAGCCTCCGAGACGCTTTTGACGTATGGGATCGCTTGCCAGAGTTTGAGAATGGCGCGATTTGGTTGGCCATCTCGTTTGCACACGCACCGGTTGAAGAAGTTGCGCTTGCAGCCATTTGCTCTGAATACCCGTCGAAGATATTGTATTTCAGTAACTTTTTCTTGTGATTCTCTGCAGTGCGTCTCAACATGCCCATAGAGCGTCCTTACGAAATTGCGTTTGTGGCTAATTAGGTGGTTACTTTTGTAATTCAGTGCTTGCATCGCGTTTTACGATTGTTTGAATGCTTACGTCATTAGGCCACAACAATTTTTGCGGCAGACGAGGACATCAAGGAAGGCCAGCTGGTTATTTTCTTCCTCCTGCATCTTAACTTGGATGTCCGGAAAGACGGTGTTGAGACGTTCCGTGAACGTGAGCACCTGATCCCGTTCGATGACGGCAAAGGTGTCATTCACATACCACGCCCAGGATTTCGGTCTGTGATGGTGGAAGACCAACGACTCTTGCCATTTCAGGACTGCCTCGGTTATGAGTCCCAAAATCGATAAAACCCATTGGCGTCTCTTTCACCTGCTCGTAGATTGTTCCGTCAAATGAAGTACGTCCTCAGTTAAATTCAGGAGCTTTAGGATTTTTGCATGTCCAAGTCAATTCTCCATCTCATAGTATTTGTTTCGTCGGAGTAGTTCGACGGATAGAAGTAAAAAGGGACGTGACATCGAAGGAAACCATGATATCACCTGGCAGGAGATTTACCCCTCAAGTTTCTCCAAGAATTGTGTTGAGGAGCGAACCGTGGTCTACAAATCAGCGGTCAGCTATTGGACATGCCAAAGCAGCCACTCTGTTTATCTGTACTTTGGAGTGTTATTCATTGATACGATGGGTGGGAGAGGAGCGACCTTCTTGTGCACTTTGGGGAGGCCATAAAAGTGGGCCAAAGCCGTTTATTGTGCTCTCGCTGTGCGCCGGTCAGACGGCGTTATTGCATCAGAGTTCTATAGTGCCACCGGGTCTAATTGATTTCGTGCGTCAGCCATTAGATGGGATAAGTGCCAGCCGACAAGAGACGTTCTACGGTCTTATCGGACAGAACCAACTACCTTCACAAGGCAATAAAATTACTTGAAGAGCACCCGTTGATGTTCCTTGTGAAACAAATCCCACCAAAAGGCTGGCACGTGAAATCAATTCGACGCTGTTGGTACTAAAAAACTCTGATGCAATAACGTCGTCTGACCGATGGTGTGTCCTATGGCCCACATAATCTCTGTATATGCCGTGAAAAGATAAAATCTGCATACGTGGTTTAAGGGAAATGTACTTTGAAATCCCTCCTAAATGCTTACTTTTACGAAAAAAGGAAACAAGGTTAGAAGACATTGCAATCAGTTACTCAAAGATAATCCCAACTGTAAATGACATTGTACAAGTCGGTTGAAGAAATTAACTATGCTCCTTACATTTAAGAGCGAAGGGTCAGTACTAGAAAACTAGTAGGAAGAATGTGGCTCAGTACTTGGGACAAGTAATCTGCTCTCTGGTTTTTAAAAACTCATTTTTAAACCCACCAACGGAGGGAGCATCGTATAATTTCAATGAATGGATCCGTCGCAACATGCATAAAATGCAGATATTCTGCACCTACATGCTCTTCACGTTTCGCAGCCTCTGCATCCATTGCAATATTTGAGCAGTATTCGTATCGTTTATTGTGACAGTCTCCTCACAGATACTGATAATTCGCGGAAAAAATAGGATAGTAGTTGACGAGCATAGACAGGCTTTCGATAACTTCACGTCAGCCCACAACAAATTTAGCCCTAAAGGGGTACGAGTACATGTTTGTCTTTTCGTACAGTTGCGTCGCGTAAATCCCAAAGTAGCTTTCCGGTCAATCTATCCGGTCCCAGCAGACTATCTAAAGTCCCTAAATCAGCGCCTGCTAACAATAGCAAAAGCGACCGCTATCAGGTTGGCGAGGTCAGAGCTATGTGTACAATAGACCCCCAATCAGCTCCGCGTCTGGAGTGGCCCACATTCACTTAGAAGCGTGCCCTCCTCCGCACTCTGTTCGTCTGTCTTTCATTCCCCTACCTAGACTGGCTACACCAAACCCTGCCCCCAGAACCAGTTCTCTCTTACCAACCCCATCTCCCTCTCTTTTTCTATTAATCACCTTTACAAAAAGACAAACACGTTTTTATTTGTCCCCCGTTCCCAAATAAATGTACTGGCCCAAAGAGAAAGCCTGCGTATGCTCACTTACTACCTTTCCGAAGGCTTCAATAGGAAATGACGCAACTCAAAAAATTATTCAGAAATTTGGCTAACTGATAATGATATTAGTGATGCTAGGTCGCACCCTCCTCACCTGACCAACTAATTTGCTATCGCAAAATTCCAGTTCTAAATATGGAGGAGGAATTATTTGTGCCTCTTGATGGACAAGGGCCAGGAAAGCCTCGACGTAAATAACTCACAGCCCACGCGACTCTAAGGTGCTACCGTAATTTCGAGCTCATTGACCGTGAAGATATGACCAGATGCCATCAAGAAGACTCAATTTGGAATTTAAGTAGCCTCCAAGTGAGATAGCTGAGTGCCATTTCACCGAGCACATCACAGTTCCGGTTGGCTAGCAGGACGGTATCCGATCTAGTTAGCACTGGCAGTTCGTGCAGGAAATATTTAATATAGTTAGAAACTGGTTGATATTTAATTGGACAGCTTATGTTCCTTAATTACTAGGCAAAGACTCTGCGCATTTGAGTAAGAGGTCACAAATGTTTATGACATCAACAAATACGGTGAATTATTTTGCCTTGTTGAAATATCTTCCGGCAAAACAATGCTTTAAAAAGAAACTGTTCCAGTGCTCAATCGGTATTCTACTTTACGCTGTCTTCTGTTCCACATTGTAGCACCATCCGTCGGTCGTCGTCCGGCCGTCGTGTGTCACCTCGTATGTCCTGAACATACGCGGGAAAGTGTTTTCCAAATCCCAGTTTTAACTTTTCCTATCGGCTCAAAGGGCCAAACAAAAGGCCGCTTTGTTTGAGAGGACAGAAGTATTCCCGGTACCGATTCAGCGCCCACTGACGTCCGTCTGCTTCACTTTCGAGCACAAACTCTCCTCTATGCAAAGCCGTTTTGTCCTGAAACAGTCTTGGCACCATACTGTTTTCAGCGAAAATGGTGCTTCTAGATCAAAGAGCGACCACCACCAATGGAAAGCGCAGAAAAAAGCGATCCGCAGTTTTGTTTCAACCAATGCCACTGCTATATTCGTCCGCGCGGTTTGACAGAGACAATACAGGGTGCACGAAAAGCCTTGTGCACCAGAGAATAGACGTGGGAAGTGTGGTTTGGGATCTCCGTCTCCTGGATCTGCAGTCTGTCATACGGAGGACAACAGAAAATACCGCATACCATGTTTTTGCTGGTGTTGCAGCACAACAACGTAGATGTTGATGAAACATATTAAACGTCCCGATGAAATTGGAGATGGCACAATACCGCAGCGGTAACGGAGATAAGCGGCACGCCGCATTTCACAAAAACCCAAAGTAAAATGTTAACTGCGGCCTAACTTATCATAACGAACAGGGCTTTGAAGAACCGTAAAGACGGCATTTCGTTACGACAAGCACATTCTATTTCCCCTTATGGTACAGGCTTGACTTTCTGTTGGATGTTCAGCTAAGAAAATATGCATTGAAGTAGGAATTAAGTTCTGCACATAGATGAAAATGTATGTTATTGAATTTTTTTAAAATTTAGCGCATGCCCTTTTAGAAATCGACTTTGGCAAGCATGTGTTTTTCCTAATTAATCATCTGGCATTTACAACCCTCAAACCTCTGTCCTCGTTCTCCACTTAGTGGATATTTAGATTGTTATAATCAATATTATGATTATTATACTATTATTATTTTTTATAAGTGGTTGCAAACGTTCTTTCGCAAAAAATCCTCTTGATAAGACCGCTTTTGAGCACTACAACCTTAACTCCTCTTATCGGCTCAAAAGGTGAAGTCAAACGCAAACTTTTCGGGCAAAAGTAGAAATTCAGGGGTCACATCCTTATCCTCAGCAGCCGTCTCGCCATCTGCTGCTCTTTCGAGCAGAAATCCGCCTCCATGTGAGGCCTCGTAGTACCGCAAAATTGCTTGCAGCCAAGCCCTTAAACGCAGAAGATAGTACTCGAACAAAGCGCATCCCGAAATAATAAAGGCAGCAATACAAAGAGCTGCTCCTTTTCCCTTCGCTCCACCTGACGTAACAGTGGCACAACAGACGCAAAAAAACTGGTGCAGTACAGAAAAGATGCTTTACCCATACTTCTTTGATCTCCGCCTACCGGCACTTTGGCCGGCCTTGGTTTGCATGAAGGGAATTACGATGTAGTGGTAATGAATCATTCACGAAAAGAATCTCTTTTCAGTCTTTGCAACAATTGGCCCACGGTAATTGGCAATTCTGGAAAATATATAAGCTGAGGGGTTCGTCCTAATGTTTCGAAATAATGTCCAAACCCGTCATCTGATGCAGCCTCGAAAAAAGGCAATTTTGGCGAACTTTGGAGCATGTGTAGGAAGGAGTTGCTCAGCAATTATATAACTTGAGTTGACCCAATTATGAAAAAAACTCACGGCTTTCGGCGGGATTTAAAGCTGCGTATAAGAGAAGACGTATACCGGAAGCCAACGCTCCAACCGCTTAGCTAAAAACGCCCCACCTCGCGCCATGAATTTAATCACACTTGGGTCAATATTACCCGCCCAACTTTACCACCGAACGTCTCGAGTTTTTCACAATAGGGTCAACTCAAATTCAGCAAATCTGCGAAACCTCCTACGAATAAAGTCAGGGTAGTAGTCATTCTGGTGAATTCTAGATGATTGCTTCCAAAATCTTGCTTGGGCAGTCAGCTTGCTGTTCCGTATTGGTGGATATCGTACGAGCGTTGAAGTTGGTCGGGTTAAATCGACCCAAGAGTGATTAAATTCATGGTGCGATTAGAGCGGTTAGCGGTTAGAGCGTTGGGTTTCGCTTAAGGCCTTCTCTGATACGTGGGTTCCAATCCCGCCGCACGCCTCGAGTATTTTTCATAATTGAGTCAACTCATAGTGAGCAAATCTACCAAGCCTCCTAATAATTATAAAACTCAAATTTTGCAGCTGGTTAACCTTCTGCTGATGGTGTTTATTGGTGCAATACCAGTTGCATCACTCGCATTAATATCATTTCTTGTAGATGTTTCACCCCAGCTCTAGATTTTTCGCGTAATAATGATAATATCACCGAAAGCCATGCCCATCGGTGCTATTCGTGTGTGGGGGATACTACTCTTCTCAGGTAAAGTCTCGGTATGGAGGATAGGGAGAAGGTTATTGTGTCTGCTCATGGACTGGCGAGAAAGCAATGGCAAAACAAAGTCGCTGCACTCGTGTTTGCCAATTGTAAAGGAAAATTCAAGCTCCTGCAAAAAAACTCCTCAGATTTTCAGTGGTTTCAACATGGGATAGCGGACTGTTACCGCCTTCAGTAGCTCACATTTGGCTGCAGAACCAGCAATTGAATATTTAATAGAGTAGTCGCCGGCTATTTAGTCCACCTGGGGCCCATTAAGTGGAGCGTCCTAGTTTTTGATTAGCAAACGGAGGATGGGCACTATACATTACATACGAACTGTTTTATGTGTAGAGCTTGGTTATGTACAAGAAAAGAATGCTGATTTTCTGTATTTTACGCAATAACAAACATAAAAAAAATATTTGCGACACGTAACCAGCAGCGCACGCAGAGAGATGACAATTTCCCTCTATCCTGTTGGCAAACTGGGCTTTGTAGCTGACAACTGGACTTATTAGCCGGCGGAATTTACTATGTTAACTTCCGTCCCAAGCTGACTTGGTCTTAATATGCAGCTGGGGTTATTAGCCGTGGGCTTAATGACCGGCGACTACTGTAGTAGAAATTCATTAAATGGCTTACAAAATTGTCTACGTTTTCACCTTTTAAATTTTACAAACAACTTTCTCATGAATGGAAGCGAACACGCGAGGCCCAAGTTTTTGCAGCAAAGAGGATGATGGCGCGCTTTCTGGGACAGAATTTTATTTTTTATGCTTTCAACATCCTACGAGAGACCAATAAGAGGGAACGATTAGTGCGCATTTGTATTTCAGCTATGAGAACAGAAAGTGGTAGTGGGAGGTAGCATTCATAGTAAGGGTAAGTCCATGGCCAAGTCGCCCCTAGGTGTTGTCACGGCGTGCCTCTTTGGCTGGGAACTGTGCCGCGCATCTTGGTCACACGAATGAAGGGCGTGATACCAGTAGGTATACCAACATGTCTATTGATGGACTTGGAGTCAGATACCCAGGCCTCCACTAGTTCCTGCCCTGTCTTATCACTTAACCACGTGAAAATACAAAGACTTACTGATGGCGAACTAATAACAAGCGTCCAGTGAAAGAACTCCACTGCAGAAATCATCCTTAAATATAGAAGTTACCACCCTGCAGCCGATTAAAGAAGCTGTGTTTATGCACTTTTCCAACGGGCCTACCGTTATTGCAGTGATGATGGTTGGCTCAAGAGAGAAATAGCGTAGTTGTACAGATAATTCCGTGCCAACGGATATCCAACAAGCTTTCTCAAAATTGCCTTAGAAGCCGGGGTCAAGCACAAAACCTCCCTCCCAATGGAGACGTAGTGCTGCGAAAGTTTTATTCTCTACCCTACATAAATTGAATATCTGAAACTATCTCTCGGCAACTAAATCGTTTCGGTATCGCCGGCGCCCACAAGCCCGCATCCTTACTGTGCGCAAACCTGTGTCGAGTGAAGAACACCCTTTTCGTAGAACAACTAAGTAAGGTAATTTACCATATACCGTGCGCCGGTAGCCATTGCCTTTATACTGGCCAAACAGGCTGACGTCTTGAGATTCGCATCAAGGAGCATAAGTTAACCGTTTGCTCACACGACCTTTTATCATTCGTATATGCGCACTCCCCTGAGTGTGACCACCGATTCAAATGGGATGGCACCGAGGTGATCGCCATGGCTAATACGAGGCAAGCGAGAGAATTAATCGAAGTTTGGCACTGAAGCCCGGCTAGAATTAACAGACACGCAGAGCTTGATACACACTATTCCGGATTTCGCGCATGGTCGAATACCCTGCGCCCAGCCTGAAACAACAGCGGGCAGTCCGTGCTCGGTCAAGTAGAATTTCATTCAATCTGAATCAGCCTCCCACCCACTCCCCCAAACACTTGGCCTACAATCCAAATGTTAGCAACTCCCTCCCCGGATCAGCACAACCTATCGCCACAGGAGTCACGTGACCGTAAACCTCCCGCCCAATCCCACCCCGTTCCTTGTAACCTCTGCCCCAAAAACCTCTACTGCGACATTCGCAGCCCACACTTTTCATTTGGTCTGACAACGAACAAGTGATACCGGTTCGAAAATTCACGCGTACAACTCAAATTTTTGAATTTATTCTTGCATCATCTCATCTCGGAATGCGGCTTACTTCACTCATCCACTTACCCATAAAGTTAAATTTGTGGCTTTGCCCCTGGGTGTAGGTAGCGACCTGAGACAGTGGGTCACCACTCCGCACTGATTGTTTGTGTTTTATTATTCGCAAGCTTAGTTTTCGTCCGGTCTGTCGAGAAATAACACAGCATAGGACTTGACACACGAAAACAGACCATTAGTCGATCTCCAGCAGGCAATTTACTTGTAGGATTCGAGAAGACATGGAAAAGCTCGGACGACTGACGCTACCCACGCCAAACTCTACAGCAATACGTACCGTTGCTTCTCATGCATTCTTTATGTACGCTAGAGAGTGCCAGATTTTTGGTAGCATTCCTACGTTCGCTATCCATAGACGCAAAAGGTGGCAGCGACTGACGAAGCTGTTCATTTATTTATTCCTTGCCAGGGGTCCCGAACATACCGGAGTTCTCAAACTCTTCATCCGGGTTGACAGCAATGTGTTTTTACTCTCTAAATGAGTGCTCTAAAACAACCTCGTTGATGTGCCATTGAGTATTTGCTATGGTCGATGAGCATTTGAATGGTATAAATCGTCTTTTAGTACACCGTGGTGCTGAATTCTCCATTGACTCTGCATATGGCGAGGACGGTAAGGGAATACATTTTCGAGCGTTATGTTCTTCTCTTTTTAATGAAATATCAGGAAAACTGTCGTGGGTCGGGTCTTGTAAAATCTGCTTGTCTGCTTTGCTCGAGTTTACAAAGCCTGTCATCCACGTATTGGCATCAGAACGCATGATCTCATTGGTCAACTGGGAATTTTTGCAGTTTTTGCAAGACCAAATCTGTGATAAGACTAGGTATTTTGGGACCCATCGGAGTCCCTTTCATTTGTTCGTAAGTGCTACCATTGCATGTGAACTTGATTATTCGGCAGAAGACAACAAATAAGGGTCAATTTTAAGGTTATCTCTCGAGTCTTTTTACTCATTTTTCAGCCGTTTGCGTAGAACGTCGCATGCAATGTACAGTGGAATAGATGGGTATGATAAAACGACGTTTAATGATACCAGGTCAGGTCTAACAGTTTTATCCCCGGTTGGCAGCCGGAAATTGGGAGATCCAATTGTTTCTGGTCCTCGAGCACCCATGAAGACTGTTTATTTTCCGTCCCATCAATCAGGTAAGATAGCGAGAAGGCTACCTTCCTACGCATCGATCTACCGAAGGTAAACGTCAGGCCTGTGGATTTTTGGCCATGCATAGAACCGGGCCCCTGTCGAATCAGTTTGCTTATTCTGTCGCCATTCGTCTTTAGCCAGCTAAGGATTCTGGTAAGCTGTAAAGAAGGCTAGCGTCTTCGCGTTCTTATCTTTGTGGTCCTTTACAACGATTGCTTGGTAAAACCAGGTCTTCTAAACTCACAGCTTACCGTCTGAATGTCCTACCGCAACAAAAGCTCAAACGCGCAGAAACACTTGAGAAAATGAATCACGTCCTCGCTTAAGGCATCGGTGTGTTGCTCAAAGTTAGCCAAGCCTGTGATGACAGTTCTGTACCATTTGAAACAGCCTTGTTTTAGACTCCTGAAAATATCTCCGTTTTTCGTTATTTGGGAAGTTTTCTAACCACTAATTACAGCACCTCGAGATAAGTGCAAACGCGCCAGGCTTATCAGAGTTATTAACGGTGTAAGATGTGATCGTGTGAGGTTATCTACTTTCAGCCTCGCTCTTACTTCTCTATTATACGCAACACATATACACACCAGTTTACAGGATAAGCACAGAGGTTACTTTCCTGTTACACATGACTTCAAACTGCCAGTAAACGTCCGGCCTCGCTAGCAACTATAAGGGTTAATTTAAACACACCTGGACTGTTTCTACAGCATATTAGCCCTGTTGCGGAATCGTCGGACACGCTTAGCCATTAAGGAGATCAACGCTTCTTCTATGTGCATGACGAAGGCAATTTATTTTAGTCTTTTAGAAAAATAGGCAAAGGTAGTGTAAGTAGTGCAGTAAGTGTAAAGTGGAAAAATAAAGTTGAATTTGTTACCCGCAGCCGCAAGGAGTAAGTTTTTTCGCACGTAAATTGAAGGTGCGGGAGACGGTTCGCGCCGCGTAATTTTCTAACTTAACTCCAGAACGGTAAGTTGAACCTCAGGTTAGTTGAAGTAGATGACCTTCTAACCGACATTTCTCTTTTGTTAGGAATTTTAAGAAATCTGTTTTTTTTGTTAGCGACATTTTCCGCAATACGTTAAGCAATAATATGATTTAAAACAATCCTTCGATATAAATCAACAAAATTTCTAAATACAATCATAGAGAAAGGCATAAAGCAGTTTTTAAAGTATATTTCACTGCCTATCCTAATTTCACACCCATAAAAACCCTACAACCACCTGGGACTACAGGGTATATGAGGTGGACTACGTAAACTGCTGTTGACGGAAATAAATGTATAGGTTAGCCACGCGTGTGACTATTGGTTTGTAGAAGGGCGCAGCATTGAAATAGCTTTACCCTTTTCTAAATAAAGACTGCTAATACTGTTGCTTGGCCTTTTCCTTGGGTTTATAAGTAAATTTTTCTTGGAAACATTCAAAACCGAGTTACAGATTTTACCTATGCCGGCCATGCCATCTAATTGTTTTCGACATCGGTGTTATTGTCCGTTGGTTTATCTTATTTTTGCCTATGAGATTTTCGTTTATATGTTCTTGATGCAGTCAATATCTTGGGTTTCACAACATACGTATGCTGCAATGAACCCTCAGTGTGAAAGATAGGAAAATGGCTACACCAGGAGGTCATTTATCAACGCAATACCCGAAAAGACCAATAAGCCAACACCGTGGGTTTGTTCTGATGTCAGAATAAACACAATCATATCCACAGTAAGCTTTTACACGTTTTACTACTGAATTAAGGTTAGGAGCACTCTGTTCGAGAGCCTTATTGTTTTTGGCGGCTGGTTTTTAATTTCCTCGATTAACTGCTCAAGACCGTATATTCCTTTATCGACAGATTTTACCATTATAGTTTTGTTTATAAAAATTTGTACAGAAAGAGAAAAGCCATCAATGAGGTACATTTGAAAATAAATAGATCATGAAACTCTATATTATCTCTACTGAAATTTTTGGTTTCCCAAAGATTACAGACGCATTTTTTTAAACAGTTGTGCGTACGTGTACGCTGTGAGCAGTAGCAGGCCTAATTCACTTCGGGAGACAAAACGTGGCCAAGCCAAATCTCCAGGATTCAGGGATCACGAAGTTTGACAGTTGACGAAGGGGTGTCATCTGAGAAAACTGGTAACTTCCAGAGGCAAGTCAAAGACTTTTAGACAAATGGGAAAAATGGAAAACCAAGTTGAATTCAATGGACTAAAAGGGTAGTCTTTGCGGAAAAGTATTTTAGTTATATGCTGAAATGCGTATACACATGCGTATACACATGCGTATAAAATTTTGCAGTCCATACCTAAAGACACTGAAGAAAAATTGCATCTCCTGAATAGTTTTGATGTAAAACGACTTGAAATATTATTTTTCAAGACAAATACTACAACTGTGGCACCAGTAAAACTATGAGGGTCAACGATAAGTGCTGCGTTCAGTTGTCTTTGTAATGACATGTCTCACAGAATATCATCTCATGATTCGTCAAACATGCCAGAATGTGATCGCTTGAATAAACACTATTCCAAGGGCTTTAAACTTCCAGAGAGAAAACTAATGACCACTTGTTGAGTAGGACTTTTTCAATAGATTTTTGAAGCTTCTACTACTGTACTTACAACTGTGGAGCAATTTAACATAGAAGAAACACAGGCTCTAGCGTG
Source organism: Ligula intestinalis (assembly GCA_036362985.1). NCBI lineage: Eukaryota > Metazoa > Platyhelminthes > Cestoda > Diphyllobothriidea > Diphyllobothriidae > Ligula > Ligula intestinalis. The sequence continues at coordinate 24,973,472 of JAYGXS010000003.1, read as the reverse complement.
GTCTGACCGAAGTGACTTACAACCTAACCATTTAAACTCAATTTCGGAATGTGCGTACAGACCATAAATGCCGATTAATGTCACGTTGGGGGTTAATTTCTGAGGAAATGCCAAAGATGCAAGCCCCTATAAGTCTCAACAAAGCATGCATATATGCTTCATTTCCCGCACCATTTCGGTAGCAACTTAGGCCATCTTACGGTTGTACATTCAACAAAACAGTGTCCCTCGGATGTGACATGTTTTTAAATTCACGAATTATCCTAAATCCAAACTAAAAATTCACTAATACATAGGTTTTTCAAACTAAAATTAGCACAAAAGTCATTATTCCACAAAATATGAAGTGCACTGTGTAACTGATAAACGTTTTTACCAGATCAGGATCGCTTTGCATCTTCTAAAATAAGCAAAAATTACAACCAAATCTAATGGATGTTTAATAGGCATATCACGATTAAATAAGTGACCCATTTCTTGCCATCTTCTAAAAAAGATGGTTTCTTGAAGAAAAAATTTGCAAGAAAATTTATATTGTAGGGTATATTTTGCATAAGCTTATTGATTAAATGCACGTGAAGTTACAAGTGAAGCCATTCTTTCGCATGTTTATTATTAATGAGGAACACAAGAATTAAAAGACCAGCATGTTGTTATGACTGAAGTATCTTGTCTGCTTGTTATATTAAGGTCAATTATACCAGCCAATCTGAAATTTGCTTTCTAGGAGGAATCCCATATACGTTAGTATATGGTCACATACCATGGCAATGCGGCGTACAGTAAAAAATCGTAAACTGAGGCAAAAGTGCTTATTACAGATGTGTATAAGTAGATAACAAGACGGAATTTTATTAGGCACTTTCACTTTTTTTCGTCTGAGCCTTACAAATCTTCCTGGAGTCGATTGTTGGGGTCTGACAGTGGCATCATAAAAACAAGACGGATTTATAAAGGGCAAACCAGTCACCAGAAAAGCCAGTCTGGCGATGACTGCGCTTGAATCTGCATGCGACTTAAGATCGATATATCGATTAATTGAGCACCTATTGAAGAGGCAAGCTTCTATGTATGCAACCAATCACATGTCGATGCCTATACAGTATGCGCCCGAATTTGTGTAACATGCCAACATATGCGAAAACTTGATACTCTTTCTCTAATCGGCATTGACTCAGGTTGTGATACTGATTATCCTGTACTCTACTCTGAAGTTATTTCAGTCATGATAGGATGCGGCCTTTTTAACGAGCTTTGTTCTGACTAATAACAAAAGGTATATTCTGTAAAAAGTAACTACCTAAATAGTGTGCGTTCTTATCTTTGAGGTGTTCATTCATAAAACATTGCGTGCATCAATGTGTTAATGCTGCCTATAAAGAATATAGCATGCTCCACATCTATTAAAACATTTTATGAGCACTACCCGACTTTGTTCTCAAACTGTAGGCGAACATGTTCTTTTCCACAAACAGGATGTACTCAGTGCGCAGTTTGTTAACCTTGAATTCGAGTGAAATAGTCAGTGCGTAGCAAAATTATTCGGCAATTCGGAAAGGTTTAAAACCGTTATATACCGTTTTTAAAGTATAACTCTTAAAGAATGCCTATTTGCTGCAGAACGATTACAATAAACAATTTTTGCACGCAAATTTACCATAAGATATATTGAACTTAAAAAGGCAGTCAAAATCAATGATAAATGCGCATTCTTTTTAAGTAGTTACTTTTTACAGCATACACGTTTTGGTAGTGGTCAGAACGAAGCTCATTGAAGAGCTCGTATCCTGTCATGACTGAAATAGCTTCAATATAGACTACTTGATAGTCAGTATTGCAACCTGAGTCAATGCTGATTAGCGAAAGAGTATGAATCTCTCGAATAGGTTCGCATGTTGCACAAATTTTGGCGCATACTGTGGGTTCGCCCTGGAAGGCCTAAAATGTCTGCTTTGGCAGGCGCTGTCACACATCTAGGACGTGTCAAAGGCCATTGCGCACGTGACTGCGCGACTAGGAATTACAAAATGAGCAGAACTTAAGATGTTCAGCAAGATTATAAAAATCAAGGATACATTAAATTCTAATGATCTTGTATGTAAAATGTCCTTAAGACTACATCGGAAAGCCTAGATATATTGTTGATTCGGCTACAGACGAACAAAATGTAACTGTGGGACGGAGTGAAGGAGCGTCACAAGTACCTACACACAAACGGTTCATGAGTTTAATCTAAAACCAGGGAACAAAAAAGCTAAAACACCAGATGAACGGTAAACCAAGAACTTATTGGATCTTGGGCCTTCGATGAAAACGTAGTCAATCATTGTATTGAGCCGTCACTGGTGCTGGCGTGACTTTTGTTAACTCTGCACTTATTTTCTATAATTGTAGCTTTTTGCCACTTTTGTTTCTGATGATGGTCTAGACCGGTTGAAAGGACAGACGGTTAAAACACTAATTACGTTGAGCAATGCAATATCTTACTCTTCACTTACACAAATCAAACTATTTGAAAAAAGGCTGCACGAACTTTGCAAGTACCCATTGCGAACATATTGAAAGCCATCCAAATCAACGCTAAACTTCGATTGTGAGGAGGAAATTGCTGCGTTTTATCAACTGCTACGTCTGCTGTTTAGTGTCAAGTATGATCACGCATTCAAAATTTAGCTGAATTTTCGGATGCTTTCCCAAGCTGACGGTGTTGTGCTCTATCAAAAAGATAAGTGCATAGTAACTGTGATGAGATGAGCGAAGTCAGCGCAAAGTGGAGACAGATAGCACACCGCGAACAACTTACCCGGTGGAGAGACAGAGAGTTACTAGGTCAGCCAATCGGCTCACTTCCTCTACCATTCCCTCCCCGCGTGTCAACTGACGACCTAGGCAGATCGTCACAGTCCACACCAGTCAATGATAAATTCCAGGAGCGAAAATGCGACGCGTATGCGCTTGACCATTGGCAAGAAGAAGGATGTAAAAGGCAGTCAGAACTCGACAGCGGACATGGAAAGCTTGAAAATTTGTTTACTTCCTGAGTTTTCAAACCTCTAAAAGAGTCTACTGTCAGAGGGAAAAATGCAGCTATGGGGATCGGTTCAAAGTCAAAGATCAGTGTCGCATGCATGATAAAACTTAATAGTTTATTATAGGGGTGCTTACAGAAAACAAACCTCCAGAATTCTGCGAATGCTGGTCGGTGGTTACGGAACTTTGTTTATTTTTAATTAACTTCTTTGATTAAAGTAATTTAAACTAATTCGTTTACCAACTTTTTGTTTTAATTTATTTTTCACTCATGAAATGTTTTCTCGTTGCTATATATCACCCTTAAATTAATAATATTATACCATATTTCCTTTTTTTGGGACAAAAGTTTTTTTTCTGTCCTGCATCCTTGTGCTGTCACACCCGCGTAACTCATATAATCCCACTTTCCTTATTGCAGAAGTCTGGGAGTTTGGTTTCTGTGCTGGGCCCTATATTAGTCTGGTACTCATGAGACCCCCAGGTTGTCGCCAGATCAATATAGTCATCGTTTATTTCTTATACAAGACGCAGTCCCCTCTCAGTCTCGACTTGCCTTGGGTATTAATGAAATGAATTCGAGCCGTTGTAAAGATATGGACATCCAGTTGTAAAAATCAATCACTTCATGCCGCATTCAGCTTGTGTTCGTGCATGCGGATTTGCAATATTTTTAAATTAGAAAATACAGGCCCTGATGACGCCCTATTTTTGAATTGACGTTAGTTATAAGAAGATCAAAGATTCGCATCAGCCACGCTGACCATAAATGTCTTTTTGGAATAGTAAATGTCAGAGAAGGTGAGTTTTGTATTCTAAATGCAGGGATCCTTAAAGGGGAAAGTTAAAGATTTCATCCGAACTGCCCCTATAATGTGTCCGAAGTGAGCATACTTTATTTACTGAGCTTATGGTCTGGTTTTGAGCAACGCCAGCATGACCGAGATCAGTTTTCTGTAAGCATAACTGCGATCTGTGACAGACTATCAGACTACGCACTTATCCTGCTGCTACTTTAATCAATTTATTGAATGACAGTTTCTAATAATTTGATTTAACCTTAAAGGGGCATTAGGCGGTCAATTTCCGACCCATATATACGCAAGAGCATAAAAACTGCAACGCATAAAGCTAAATTGAAAGTAAAAATCTCCTGATATCTCTTGTGGCATACGTAGACATGAGCAGACCGCGACAGATCGTTACCAAATACGATCTTCATGAAAACAACAGAAGAGAGCATCGTACTTGTATTTCGATGGGAATAAAAAATAACAAACGCATTTTTTAAACTACTGATATATTTAACATCCATGGCAGCTTACGCTTATGGCCTAATATCAACAAAAATTGCTGTTTTAATTATTTGTTTGCAAACATACTGACATTTTGTGACAGCTGGACACTTTGCCAAGGATATACTTAAAGCACTTTGTTCGGCATTTTTACTTATGTGAAACCAATTCGTCACACCAACCGTAGTCTTCAACGCACTTTTTATCGTAGGATGGTTCATAAACTATGTTTAGGTTATTAATGGGTGGAACATGGAATGCGTAATTAGACTGGAAGAATAATAAACGCCCACACTTCTCACCATAGCAGGCATTGTTGTTCAACATGATACCTGTTTTTGCCGACCTTAATAATAGACGGTCTCCTTCTTTTCCAGCTTAGAAGGCTGGAGTGCCGACTGAGCTTCGACACTGAAAATAATTTTTTTTTCAACTTGAATGTGATCTTTCGAGGCGTATCATGCAGATAAATATGATGGCAAGGTGAGATGACACCTTAAATGCTTTGTGGCTACGACCGAGGACATGTCTGTCTGTTAGCCTGGCTGCCAAAATATGGCAAAGGCTGTCCACGTACTGGGCAAAAATTTATTTCTAGCGATTATGCAGGCACTGCAGGAAGTATTTGTAGCTTCTGATGAATGAGGTATGAGATACTCTTGGCTCCCACAACTGGCCATGGAAGAGATGCACCGAAACAATACAGTTGGTGGGATGCTTGGGGAACGACAGGCCTTGGCAGGATGACACAGAACCCATGGACCACATTAAAATGATGCCGATGATGAGGCCGCAGACTTATGCCATACCAGCAAGTAACACGAAATCCAAATATGAGACGATAGACGGGTGGAGACGATCAGCTGAGAAATGGGAGAGGAAATCCAAATTGAGATCCACTTTGGTTACTTTGTACCTCCGGTATTTAAGTACATATTTGCTATAAACTATTTGGGAATCGTAAAAGTCGTGAGGTTAGAAGGCTGCCAATTGACGGGATAAATTACTGTCTGTCGGACTGCTATGGTTTCTTTTGATTTTTGCCCTCTGTTGCTCCTCCCCTCAGATGTGTTCCACTCTGACCGCGTTTAATTTGCGTGAAGGCCGATTCTACCTTGCACCATAACAAAAAAATACCTACCGCTTATTGAAAACACAAAACTATTTTTAAAAATACACTATTTGCGGCCGCTTTTTAATAAAAGGACAAACGCATGTCAAAATATGTTACAAACGTGAGATAAGAAGCTGCTAAATTTGGCTGCATGCTCTAATGTAAATGCCACATTTGAGGATCCAATGTCATGGAAGATGTTACCTCAGAACCAAAATGCATCAGGCAAAGACATAAAATGTTGCCCAGAAAAATCTAAAAATAAGTGAATGTGTAAGTTGATACGCAAGAAAAAACGTATTGCATTGAGAAATTATCAAAAAAGGGAAGCATGAATGCATTGGTAACACAAGTGAACAGCAGGGACGAGCGGAACCTGAAAAACATAGTTTGGTTATTTTATGTAAGATAGAATATTTTTAAGCCTGGAAAAGCTTCGCTCCCTGGGAGGGCAATCGGTATTTTGGGCACCATTTGTCGCTTTTATATATCCGGCGCCTGCGACAAGTGAACTTTTTGCCGTGAACTAACGTCCAAAGTGGAAAAAAATAAACACGGGTGGTATTGTGGAACTTAACAAGTCAAAGTCAACTTTAACAAAAATAGCGGCGTGAGCACGTGTGTAAAAGCACAATTTTTATGATGCAAGGAGATACATCAGCTTCGTGTTATTTCATGTTGTATCGTTCGTGTACAGGAGCATGTCTTAGCAAATTATGATGTCTATACATGGATCAATATCTTTGAAAGGTAACCATAAGGACGTTTCTCGTCAGTCGAAACAAACAGATTATATTGCAAACGGATAGAACATTCCTAAACGCCATTTTCAATGCTTTCCAGCGGTAAAAATCATAAATATAATATGCATTAGCCAGTGTGCATTCCCAAACGAAAAGTGGAAATAAAAATGTTTTCTTTCGGATTAAAAAGAAGATTTTTTCTCACATACAATGCATTTTTGCCATTCCTTGAAGAACTTGTACATCTCCGATGGAATCAACTTCGGTTATTTTCCGACAGAAACGTGTACCAATTAAAGTTTTAGTGAACTGAAAACGCTTGGCGTTAGGCAATATCAACAAGTTTGCCGATAGAAGCAAAGATGCGAGTTTCAGTAAGAAGTTCAAAAGTTTGTGCTGCTGGGGTCATTATTCTCAGGCCCATAGACAACTAACAAGCGCAACCTGTTGCCCTTCTCATGCTTTATATGGAGACTTTGTTCGAGGAAGTCACGTAGGCAGCGCCAGGCCTGGGCCAGCAACAACTCCAACAGCAGCTAACATAATTGCCGTTTAATTCTCCACACACCTCATGCAATACGGACCACGAAATCGCGGCAATTAATGAAGCCGAAACGAAATGCCAAGCCATCAACGCACCAAACACGATCCCCAGCAGTGAGCTGATAATTACAGTGTGCATGTGGGTGGCCATTTCGAGCTACAGCGGATGGCCTATCTGATAAAATCCGAGGCTTTTTAAAAGTAAATCCCTGTCATGCAAAAACAGCTCAAGCTGCGGCCTCCAAAGTCATACAGCAATGAGGAAATGATCGTTCGAAATGATCAAAATGATCAGTGAAACCTCGGTTAACGAGCTTAGCCATTCCAGCAACGAGCTGCCATCTCAAACGCGTGGCTTGTGAAAAACGTAGCCAAGCAATCTGCACCAGTTTGCTGATCGGGTGCAGACCACAGGGGTCCCACGGCCTGAAAGCAACACTCATGACCGACACAGGACCACGCCTGCACTGACAACTCGTCAACTGAGCGGAACTTGGTCAATCGAAACAAATTGTTTGCGAGTGGCTCGTTCGTTACCCGAATACACATAGATGCAGCTGCTCTTCATCAGAGTCTCCACTGTATGTTCAAAATTGGCTACATAACTCTAGCACGAGACGGTCAACAACAGTATCATGTTCTGTGGCATGTCGAGGAACAACCGCGAACAAACAATGCCCAAAAACTGGCAGAGAGCCGCTCAAGATTCAGGTGTTATAGGAGCAGGCTTCATAAGCCCTTCTCGGCGGACGATTGGCCGCCCAACACTATAATGGATGCATACCATTTTGCTTTGGGCAGAACAACATTTTGACTGACGGTCATTACGTCTACACAGGCATTCAGATTATGAGAATAGGGCAATTTCACATGGTATATGAGTATCTTGTGGTTAAAACGCTTATGTCTCATGCCGGGCGCATAACAAAGTCAGTGTGTTCAGCTTACTGTGGCTGGGGCAGGGTGTGAAAGCTGCTCGAAGATTGAGTATGAGAACCGAACCTTACTATGATGTCCGTAGATTGAATAGCTGTTATCAGGAGGTAAGGATGGTGTGTGATCAAGAACGCAGTATCTGCGATGGTCACGGAAGATAACGCGTTTTCACTAGTGCCTTCTAGCAGCACACTACTAGATTCACAAGCTGTACAGTCACTACCTCGACAGTTGTTAGCATTTGTTGAATAATATTCATTAGAAAAACTGAAAGAGCTGCTGTCAGATCAACTCCGTGATAAGTATCCATGAAATACTCAATCACGGAACTTCAAATCGATCGAGCTTCACCCTGCGTTATATATACAGGTATGTGAAAAGGTATACTCTTTTCCATGCACCTTTTTTTATGGCCAGCATATCACGGTACCCAGAAATAACTGAATAAATGAATAAACATTGATATGTACATCAAGAGCATTTCGTCTTTACCTCCGAAACATAGGGGGGGGGGATTTTTTGAAGAACAGGTGTCGGTTCAGCGCATGTAAAACGCTTGTGATCGCCATCTTCAGTGTAATCTTAGCAAACCGCTTAATTTTAGTCTGGAAAAATAATAACCTTTTATAGCAGATGTTAAAAGCCCGTTTGGCCGGCTCTACAACTTAATTATTGAATCGTGCTGACTTCACTTGGACACGAAAACAAATAATCGCTTACTGGCGCTCCTAAAAACGCACTCATTTTTAGGAGAACGCCTGTATCTGGAATAACTGCTGACAAGTTTTTTCAAGGGCTAGGGAGCCTATTCTATGCATTTTACCACCCACAGTCAGATACGTAATTTTCGTAATCAAACGGAAAGCCACCCATTCGTACTGTTATAAATAGTCCTTGCTAACATTCAGTTTAGTACCAAAGAACAAGCCAAAATTACGCTGACGTTCCCCAACATATAAGTGACAAGACTGATAGGTGAAACTATTAGGATGACCATCTATTAGATAGTACCTTATACGTGGCGGATACATCACCTTAGAAGCAACCATCCCTTTGGGAAAAAAATGCTGATATATCAGAATAATTATCAAGTGCATTCGTACATAGACGAGTTGAGAGGAAAGAAAAGCACTTCTTTACTGTATGTAAGGTCAGCAGTTATACGAAGTCCTTTATTTGATCAAGTCTAGAGAAAAGCGGACGTATTGGCTCACATTCTCTTATGCGAAGGACATTTTAGGGGCTAAGAAGCAAAGCAATCAACTTTCTATGTGCCAGAATCAGGAGGCAGACAACTAATCATGAGGCATAAAACAAGCAGCCGTGCTTGCCATCATTCTGATAAGAGTACGTCAGCGGTTTTCGACATTCAATCATTTTTTTGCATTAGACACCCTGAAAATCTTCTCGTTTGTGCATGTTTTACTATAAAAGAGCATTAAAAAACCGAGAAACTGTTAAATTATATGTCTTCAGTGAAAAGACAATTGCGTTAAGCGTTAGTGTACATAGGAGATAACGTTTGATTTTCGGGAACAAAAGAGCAAATAAAGTTTCAGAATTCTATTTTGCAAATGTGCCTAGCTATTTGCTATAGAATTAAGTAATAAACCAAAAAGCTGTAAGTGTTTTTACCAAACCGAAAAAACCGACCGTATACAGACATACTCACAAACATCTCAGACATGCTGCCAATTTTCCTTCGGTTCGTATGCAAAAGATGTCCAAATATAATCTATATAGAGTAAGACCAATGAATAGAAAACATGAGACAGAAATGACAGAAGATTAGTAGTTTTCTCAACATCATCGCTGATATCCCGCCGGGCTGCTCTGGATGAGAAGTGAGCATAAAACAGAGCCTAGCAATATATAAATCTACTTAAAATTGCGCTGGTATAAACGGAAAAGTGATTTCTTTCATATTTAGCAGAAGATATGTCTCATAGCTTAAGGGAAATCAAAAACTTGCAAAAATGTCCGATTTTAATCTTGAATAAGTTTTCAAAAATGGTAAAGTACACAGACATTCGACGCCGAAATGTCCAAGTAAAGGACATTTTCAAGCGATAACTTGTCAAAAAAGTTTCTGCTTTGCTGAAAGCTGGTATTTGTAAGCAGTGTAATATTGTTTGATAAATCACAATATGCCCTTTTGTAAATAACGACCATTACTTAATTATCTTAAGAATTGTGGAGCCGCAGCTTGGGATGCGCTTGCGTTACAAGGGTTTCTTGTAAAAATCCTTGGTTTTTTTATGAGTTCGAGTACGTAGTGTACATAGTTTAGAAATGCAGTCTTACGTTCGATGTTTTTTCGGAATGTCCTTTTTGAGCTAACTAAAGCTATAAATTCTCCAAGCGGGAAAATTATACTTTCGGTAAGCGTTTGAGAAAGCGAAGGCGCGATAACTGGCATAAAGGTTTTATTTAGTCTGTTTGTCACGCTTTAATATACTCTCGGACAACATCAGATAACGGAGAATTGCAGCCGTAAGCCTAATTTCCAACGTCGAAAATGCTCACAGATTGCACGGTAGTTCCTGAGGCTAATCTCTAGGAAGCATTTGCTACGCGTAAATGTCATGAGTAAAATCAATTCAGACGAGGGGTTAAGTGAAGCAAAATATTTTGAAAATATAATTACTGATACACGCAGGCACGGTGGTGGCCATAATAGAAGCTTAACTTCATATGAATTTTCCGGCAACTATGATGAAGCATCAAGTGAACTCTCGTTTCTGTTGTTGTTGGGAAAGTGTTTAGGGGAATGGTTGGGTTTTATACTAGGAGGGAACCCCAGAAACCTAAACGCCCAGTTAATAATATAGAGTGCATTTCACAAAATAGTATATTACATATTGCATGCAGCTTAAGAATGGCGTCAGTAAGGCAAACCACCGTTGATGCATTATATCAGTAGTATTTTACTCTAGTATTGGTTTAATGAATATAAATTCCAGTAAGTGCTTTTTATATTGTTCTGGGTAGATTTGAGTTTAAGCTGAAAGCTTAATTTTGAGTTAAGAGAAGTTATTTGAGTAAGGGATGCGTAAGAGCCGGAGAGACCTTAAGACCCAATAATTGTTCACATTTAGAGATTTTGGTGAGGTCATATACATAACGGTAAAGAGTTTTTGCATATATCCATAATTGGGTGGGGCCTGGAACGCATTATGCATTTTAGAAAATGCATTCGTTTAGCATCTTATAGTCACATAACTTTTATACCTTTATGCTCCTAGATCATTCCCTCATAAAAATAAACAAAAGGAACTCCTTATTTATCGCCACCTTTTCGCTGGTGACTATAATCAGGAGACTTGATTATGAACGCCCGGCCTAAGTAGCAAAGATGACTTTTCGTATAATCTCTAACTTTTACCCGTATTACGCTAATATAAAACTTTCCGCTAACTTTAAAGATATCCCTTAAATAAGGCACAGGGATATCCAAAGACAACCCCTTTTTACTTGGGGTTTGCTGAAAAGATATCTGTATCAAGGATGGTTACTGTCCGCATGCCCCGTTTAGCGGTCTTTATAAGCCTTTCTTTTGCATCTGGATGTCTGGCCTGTGTGTGCTGAAAGTTCGCTGGAATTATTCCTTCCATGAGTTCGAGTACCTACTGCATTAAACCATCTGGAGGTCATGTTAACAGGACAGAGCATTGCTTGCTCAATGCCTCCACTAGACTGGCAAGGACTGATCAGATCGCTAATTGACGAGGTGCAGGCCAATCATCACGCCTAAGTCACGCAAATCTACCAACGGGTGACTTCTAATGAAATAAATATTCTGTAATAACTCAGGACGATTGAGTAGAGTTTAAAACGAATCAAAATACATTACCAGTTTTTATACTGTCAGAAGTGCGAGATGAATCTAGAATTTGCTGCTATATTAGATGCAATGCAAGAACAGGAATATATCTGAGGCAGTGAGCTGCGACGTCTTTTAAATGGTATATTCAGTTATGTAAACTGTAAATACTTGCAGTAAGAATCCTTTTGTAAGTGCACCTTTATTTAGTTTTAACTTCTACTTCTGATGTGATCAAGAACTTGCAGCATATGCTATTTCATGCATTCGACATGGATAAACGCGATGTATGTGTTCTAAGAAATGCGCATCATTGCACTAAGGTAACTTGAATTTGAGAAGTCCCGTAGTTAGGGTCAATAGTACTGAGTGGTTGCCTTTTTAGCAAACTTTTCCGTTAACAGACAAACACTTCTAGATGGATTAATTTGTAAGCCAGGTGGGTTCCATCCAACATTAATTGTGATAGGTGCGCTAGTTTGTCGATGTTTCCCAAATGTCTAACAGAAAGTCATATGCGAAGCACAGAAAGCATTTAATGGGAAACACGCTTCACCAATGGAACGTTGTCGATTCAAAGAACCTTAAAGACAATGGCAGAAGAGGATGGTGTACGTGTAGGAACGTAGCATGCAGTGTCCGTGCCAGAACATGGATTGTAAGATTATCAACTCCCGCATCTGGTGCCGCTGTTCAGACTAAGTCGGATAATAACAGCATCGGCCGAATCAACACTGACCATGGTGTTCGAACTGTCGTAAGCGGTTAACGTTGTAACCTCGACCGGAAACCAGGTTCGTCAATTACGTGGTGGTCAACCACGCGGTTGGTGAAGGACTAATGATACCGCTGATTAGGGACAGTAGACAACTTTGCGCTTATTGGCGACTCATGGACTGTTCAATTTCCACAAAACTTTCGACCATAAGAAAAATATTCAATCACTGGAACAAGAATTTTATTTTCTTGACGTTTCAGATTCTGTCGTGAATCCTGCCCATGTCTTACACTATCCTATGGTTACCTGCAATTAAGGGTTTTCGACAGAATCCAAAAGAGCAGAAAAATAAAATCCCAGTTCCAGTGATCACATCTTCTTGCTCTGAACTGCTCCCTGGAACTCACAACTTCGTTTCTATTGGCAATTTCGGCCATGCCAAGTTTGAAGATGCATTTTAGTCCCGCTGTCTGTGGCGTGACCTAAGAGTTTACGCCATTCTCGCGGCCACCGTTAATGCTTGTTTGATCGTCCCTTTCGAAAGTAAATCCCTATCTTATCGTCACACTGGTTTTGCATTCAACCGCACGAGTGCATATAAACTTGTCTAGATATCGTTACCGCAGCAGCAGACATTTCGACATCACGAACGAACATCGAACCATCGGCCAGGGCCTATGTGCAATCCAGTTTCAAGTGGCCCAAAAGTTTGCGATCAATGGTGGCTTGTGTGTGCAACCACCAATATTTGCATCCGATGTATTGTTATCTCGCCTTGTTATCTTCGCCATGAGCAACTCCGTATTACCTTAATTTTCAATTCGCTACGATAAATCTCAACGCGCTAGTAAGAAACACGAGCGAAATTGACGTTTTGTCTAGTAAGATGTTATAGAAGCTCAGTATTGGCGTTCTACTTGTATATTTTATATGTTCATTCTGAATGGCCATTTTCTTTGCAGCGGATTACAATATCATGGAAGGCTAGCTAATGATTTTCTCCTTCCTCGTCTCCGGGAGGACTGCTATGTGATTGCGTTTTATGTTCGAAACTGACAGCGTTCACTGACGAAAAACCTTTCTTCAATTTATATGCTATCTCATAAGCTGTTAAGCAAACTTCAAAACATATTCTTTTTTTAAATACTATCATTTAAGTAGGCATATTTTAGCAATAGTCTTGCAACATAATCAAAACCCATTTTAGACACTTCAGGTTGCTGGCTTTCAACTTAGCTAATTTGTGGTTACATGTGAACTCTTAGATATAACCAGACTACTAACGTAGTACGATTATCTGCGATTAAAATAATATTTTTTATTAATGCAATTATACTGGTAGACAACCTCTATTAAAATAACATTTCATGCACCAATTTGGTGATGATTCCGTCTTCCTAGACTGGTGTTCGTGAAGAGACTGCAGTTGTTGTGCGATTTTTCGGCAAGTACAATCGTGACTCTGGTGCTTATAAAGTAAGATAGTTTGACAATCAATTTCAATAATGTCTACCATATGCCCAAGAGCAGGGATGGTGACCTTCGTGAGGATTAGTGGAAGTAGACAAGCAATCCATCTACCACACTTAAAACCCTTTCCCACTTGAACCGGTGACAAAAAAGACTCAAGATGATCAAGCAGGAATCCGGCATAAGCCGCTTTCTCCAATGCACGCCAAAAACACCACCTAACTTAGTCTTAAGTGACAGTCGTATTTTGCGCTGGTACTACTAAACAACTTTCCCGCACTCACCTTCAGTAGCTGTCCAGAAAGACTCGATGAAACCGAGTCTGATATTGCTAATACTCCTATTACTGTTTTTACTGCTGCTTACTAGCTGAGTGATAGTATTGCTGGTACTGTTACTGACGCTAATAATTGATCAGAAGCCACGCTGATTAGCTTCAGCTCATATTCCTTCGATATAAAGTAGTAGATGGGACCTGGATTTACGCTTTTCAGAGAAAATTAGATGTTTGAGACTCGGAGCACACCAATGCTTGCCCTCACTTTTACCACGTCCCCATCTCTTTTCAACAGAACTGTCAGTTCCTCTTAAAGTGTACACTCTGGGGCCTATGATACTGCTGCTAGAAGTAGTATGAATCAGTCTCGTCTAATGAGCCGCAACGACGAGACCCGACCACACATTCAACTTAAATGAGGCCGAGATTCTCGTAAGAGGTGACAATCTGTCAAGCCGAGAATTACTTAAGTCATGGCTCACGGGCCTCCAATCTATCAACAACTGCAACTAGTTGCTTAATCCGTATTCACTACTGAAACTAAATTTGGCCAAAGCAAGTCACCACTCGGGTAACAGACAGGCCGCTGCGTTATATAACGCCAACATCGGAGGGCCAGATATCCGAGCAATCATCACACTCGAGTCCACCACGCGTGATGAAAGTTCAGCAGGTCAGAACACGCATGCCGTTCGACAAACTAGTAACACGCAAGAAGGCAATTCTGGTTAATTGTCGTTGTGTGTTTGCAGTAATGACTATATATTATAAATACTGCAAGCTAAAATGCACACGCTACGCCTATCGGCTACTGCTCTCCTTATATACCTCTGATGAAGAATCCGCAACGGATTACGGAACGTTATGCAAATAAAAGTATTGTCCCAGCGATGGAGTCGTATCTTCGCAAGAAAGAATATGTTTGTGCATGCTCTCTTTAAATTTCATTGAGATTTGTTAAGTCATCTGAACTCACTGAGCAAAACTGACATAAATTAAAAAGTCGTGTTTACAGACCATGGCTTTTGTAGCAAGTGGAAAGAAACACATTCGAAATTTAGCATCCTTTTTAATCGAAATATTTTGGAACTATGATGCATGAAAGTTACTACTTGAATTCTACTCAAGTATTCATTTTGAAACACTCTGACAATGGATAATTACATCTTACGTTCAATAAGATAGCAGATTTACTGTATATGCTGCTAACTATAGGTATCAGGAAGCAGCCAAGTAGATAGGACTGTGGTTGCCGGAGCAAGGTTGGCATTTCCCTGTCCCAAGTATCCGTTCCTACCAAGGAGATTGAAGTATCCTCGAGACCATACGACAATTTGATCGTCAATGTCGATGACGTGCTGCATGTGCTCCACAACGTGGCGGTGCCGGGTTGGTGACCTACGTGGGAATTATTTGTGAGTGATTTTAGACTTGCCTTGTGTCTATCGCACTCCGTCTTCTTTCTCACACCCCTGCTCATTGTCAAGATAGAGCCAAGAAGACTGGCCGCAATATGGAGCGCAGGCTAGAGCTGCGGTCGGTGTCACGATGTCGGACTCAAATCCCAGTGATTGGGGTGCTGGCAAGGTCGTGGGTAGCAGGTGACGGTGTCTGCATCGAAAACCACACCCTCTCCCCAAGGTTTGGCATTTGTTATGGCCGTGCGACCGGATGAACGCCTGCGACGCCCTGATTTGGCCCCCTATTGTTCCAGTGCTCTTACCACGCAGTAAAGGGCAATCGAGGTCATACACTGAACTGAACACTGCATTAATAACCAAATTTCAATGGGGTCTTATACAATTCCAAGCAGAAATTAAGAGTAGGTCAGCCAATGCAAATGTTGCAGGGGCCAAAGACGAGCGCTTACCGGTACGAGCACCAGACATATATTGCTCTTTAAACACATTTGAAGGAGTAAGTACTGTTCTGTATTAACTTTGCGCAGTACAAAATGGACGAATCACGGATTTTTATTTGAATATATTTTCGTACTGAGTACGTTTTTAATGCACACTTCATCTAATAAACTCATACTATTGCCTGTAGCGTTATAGGCATACTTCTGTAAATTGCCTTACGGTATAAGATAGGTACGAACAATGAAAACAGCATTTTAGAAAAAATGCTTGCCTGTTCCAACAGAACTGTTTGATGTCATGCATCGGATTTAAGCCAAGTTTACACTGTACCTGAGGTAACACTGTAAACCTCAACCTTTGGCCACGACTATACGCTCACTACAACTATGACGGAGACTCCTCTGCAGTTGCCAAGCGTTTTTGGCTCACACCCAGACCTTTCATCTCATTTAACCCATACAAGGCTAATGAACCCAAAATATCCGCAGTATTCATGAAATGCAGTTACTTACCCAACATATTCCTATTTGGTGAATATACTCCTTCTTTTTGCAGATTATTTTAACTCATGAGATGAGAACTTCTCATCAGAGGTTTAAATAGCCAGAACTTCCTCACCATCTTTGCTCGGCTATGTAAAAGCGGCTTGGTAATTTTTTCCCACGGAATCTGCTACCGGAAACAGTGGTCATCAGGGCGCTCCCTTTGCCAAAGCATCTATAGGATTCAACTGAGTAAATTGAAGCAAACCCACGGATCAAAGATTTATTACTCAAGTAATGCACGACTCACGCGTTTGCTACCTCTCTTGAGGATTTCAGCTTCATCTAACTTGAAGCTGTAGGTGGGCCGTACCATAACCCATTTCGGCTGACACTGGCACATCCATCTGCCTTAAGTTAAGTCTATTAAAAGTCTCCAGCACGGGTGGTTTGTAGCTAACACTATGCTAATTTGGACGGATGAACACATTTTAAATAACTACGCGCTGGAAACGTCTTTTTAAAGCTGTCTAAATTTAATCTCCTCTTGCCCCCTTCTGAATGGTCTCAAGTCAGTATTTTACGGCAAGATAACTGCAGAGCTGTCATGAAGTCAAACTATTAAAATGTTTAATATATATATATATATAAGTCTTTGCTGATAGGTAGAGGTGCAGTATAAAGAAACATTCTTTAGTGCTTGACGCTGTTGCGATGATATTCACTGGTGTTTTTAGATATCATGAGAAATCAATGTCGTTTATATATTTTTTACCATTTTTACCATAACGGCGCATTTTTTCATCACAGGAGAGTTTTTTGGCCTGATATTGACCCGGTTACCGCGATGAATGCTCAAGCGCATGCTGGTATCCACTCCAACAAAGGTGCGTTTATGAATTTATAGGGAAATTTTATATTCGGATGACATGTCGTCAAGTTGTTTAAAAAAGTATATTCCCTCCACCGGTGACCTAGTTTGTTCGCCCCAAAACAAAATAAGTGGGCTTTAAAAACCGTTATGGTGCCTGAGGGTTGCAGAGGTGTAGACAACAAAGTATACGTGACATTTTAAAGCAAAGATTTTAAAACTCGGTAAGCAAAGGGCAAAGTCTATGCTTAAGAGGCGCATCCTTGGTACTGGGGTGCACTTACATGACTGAAACGTAAGTGCTATGCATAAACCAGTGGCTTATATAGTTAACAAACAACCCGTGGTTCTGGGAGAAAAAGAAGAACTGCTGGCACATTTTAGGTTGAAGAAAGAATAACAATGAAATTTGCATAATTATTTGCTAACACAAGCTAGCCGAGCGTTTGGATTCAAACAATGATTATGCAAACACCTTTTGTCCAAATCCCACTTGACATTCAGTGAATGTATAGTTATGGTTGTAGAGAATATATCTTTAGCACCTGTGTTAACCTTATGACGGTGCCCATTTCTTTGGCGATAGTAACCTTATCATGTTACGTTATAAGGTACACTATTTAAGTGGGATCGCCTTTTAAACTTAGGTCCATAACAGCCTTTAAATGTACACAGCTATGTTCAATTTTGTTATGTAATTTTTTTTCTATAATATTAAGAACTTTTGTTATTTTATCCTCACACGACCTTTATATATTTCACCTACCTAATCCAGATCTTGCTACATAACCAGCATGATGTTGTAGCAAATGTCGCATGCGGGTGTTTTATGCAGTAGGGTAGACAGGAAGAATAACGTGTAGCCTACTCTCCCTTGCATAACCTTATTCCAAACTTATCTGGCATTGTGATATAAATAACACTAAAAATCTCAAATTACTATGTAAAATGGTTTGTGGTTTCTATTTTGAATTCCCCTTGTGAAGAAAGTTAGCCGTTATCGTCTTTCAATAAAACCTAATTAATAATATAACATGTGATCTTTTTTTAAGAACAAAAGATACAAATACCCTCGTCACTGTTCAATGCTGCTGGTACTTGCAGCTATATTACGTATTTCCCAACGTCGTACGTGTCTGCGGGATTCTACCGCACAGGATATCTGAGATTATAAAACTGCTCACCAGAACCGTTAACTTGCAGTGGGCGTCCCGGCATCCAAGACCGCTTTCTCCCTACCAGATTGGTGAGGAAAGAATAAGTGCATCATACGCTGCGCAAGTCTATGCCCGGCATTAAGTGGATAATCTAACACAAGGGAGCATCAGTAGTCGGAATGAACTACCTCATTCGGAATATGGCACCAGGCTCTCCACTTATTGTCTATTTCATTAAGAAGCACACCTTTGTTTCTCACATGTATTATTATTATTAAAAAATTGCATATGACTTTAACTTTGAGAAAATTCCTATTGAAAATTTCAGAAGATAAATTGGCGAACATACGTTTGTTTTCGATAAATTCTCGTCAGGCCTTTACATTTATATGAAATGAATAAACTAGGGTGGACAGATGAAGTGTTCTCGTTGTCACCGTGGGGAGAAGGGGGGAAGGAAGGGGGGTGGGGGGGAAAGTTGGGGGAGTTGAGATCAGTGTCAACGCCTAGACGGCCCGGCGTCAAGGACCGCTGATAAGGTGTGCGTGGCTGGACTTGGGACTTGGTCGTCTCTGCGGAG
>JAYGXS010000003.1:24873735-24949571 GCA_036362985.1 Ligula intestinalis | reverse complement strand
CGACCAAGTCCCAAGTCCAGCCACGCACACCTTATCGGCGGTCCTGGACGCCGGGCCGTCTAGGCGTTGACACTGATCTCAACTCCCCCAACTTCCCCCCCCCCCCCCCCCTCCTTTCCCCCCTTCTCCCCACGGTGACAACGAGAACACTTATCTGTCCCCCAACCACCATAGTATATGGCTTTGTCGATCTTATTTTTCTGTATCTATGTTTAATATATAGTGTATAGCTTAGTTTGTAGTCTAATGTACAGTTTAGGCCAGTTTATATTTTAGTTTGTAGTTTTGCTTTCGATCTTGTTTACATTTTTAAGTTTAGATTTATAGCTCGGGTTAGGCAATGGTTTAGTTTCTAATGAAAATTTTAGTTTTTCAGTTTAATATACAGATTATTTTTGTACTTAAGGCTACTTTGTTCTATGTTTCATCAGTTGATTTTCAGTTTAGATTCACAGTTAAGTTTATCTTCAAATTTAAATGTCAGTTTTCTTGTTATGAGTTTAGTTTAGTGTACACTGTAGGTTAAGTCGTAGATGAAATTGGATGGAGATTGGCTTTTTATTAGTTGTTCGGTTGCATTTCATGCAATATTATATTTGGTGTTTCCATAATAAACTGAATGATAATACAGAATAAGAAAAGCTATGAACTAGTAACCAATCACATTTGTTAGTACAATAAATAAAAGAATAACAACCAAATCTGCAATGATTTAATAATAAAGTTTGGCCATCACGAAGTATTCAATAAGCTTACAGCACAATGCCATACAGTTCTGATTTCCATAAAACGTAGTTCATTCTTCACTCGTCACCACTTTCAAACAGCAGTTCAATTGCCATTCCAGACGACACCTACCGCGTGCTCTGCACTATGGTAGACGCCCGGACGGTGGCGTGCGCGTAAAATATTTTAGAGACAGTGGAATAACCCTCTATCTGCCTAACTCTCTACTTGTTCACACCGTGGCCAAACATCGTGATAGAGTGAAGAAGAACGGATGAGTGATCGGGCTCAGTTTGCTTGCGCGGCGTTACTGTACGCCTATGCGTGGCACTAAAGCCTCCGATGTGTCCGTTTTTCATGCAAGGTCATCCCAAATAGCGAATATTTCATCCTGATCTGGTCCCTTTGTTGATCAAACGCATCTTAGCGTGGCCTATTGTGGGTTCTTACGTTGATACTCGCCCATATTAAAGCTTTATTTTTGAGAAGAAGAGAACTTGATTGCCTAAACAATACTTTTATTCGCCTAACGTTTCGAGTGCCGTCGTGGATACGTCGTCAGTGACATAGTCAGCGAGCAGTAGCGGATACTAGTCTGCTACAAGTTATGTTTCACCAGTGGATGCCACACAAACCGAAAATGTAGTCATGCAGATGATTTCTCAATAATAATGGGGACAAGTAACTATGCACAATGTATTTACTCGTTTCCCACTCAAAGCAGAACTCCAACAGCTGCAGCATACACTAATTGAAAATAGATACCCAGAAAGGTTCATCCTCTGAAATATTGGCGAACGCACAAAAAGCCTGCCGTCTTAACTGCAGAAAAGAAAGACATGTTCATGAGACTGCCTTTCTTAGGCGATGCAACCAGCAAGCTGGTCAGACGACGCTTGAGGACTGCAATCACAAACGCTTTCCCATCGGTGAACTTACGGGTACTCTTCACGAACTCTCCCCTCCTAGGATTAGGAGGTAAAGACCAACTCCCTTTTAAGGCCACATCAATGTGCATTTAGTCTTTCACTTGCTCTTGTGTAGCGGGATACATAGGCCGTACAACGAGGCGTCTCGAAAAGAGGGTACGTGAGCACATACCGACCTGACTAAGTCAAGGTGAAACTAGATCGATATCGAGTGCTATTCTCGCACATGTTGTCAATACGAACTATTGAGTCGATACTAACGAAGCCTCTCAGATGGTGTTCAGGACACCATCTAAGTTTTCCAAAGGCCTACGCCAACAGATGCTTGCAACAACCGAAGCCGTAGCTATAAAACAAGCAACTCCAGTGCTGTGTTGTCAGAAGACTGTGACACAAGCTCTTACACTTCCATGGCCTCAACCGACACCAGTTGGAAAAAGGATTTCGCCCCTACCAACTGGCGACAGTTTCTCAACCAACACGCTGTCATGGCCTACATGTGCAACCTGACATAGTCCGCGTTCGCCAATCAGCGCCCGTGTTAGATAGTTATTGATCTTTCTACGTATTGAAACTTCAATTGTTATGTACAGCGTTAATTTCCCTTGGAAACGCTTGGTCTGATGAAGAGTTGCTAGACTTCTAATATTAACCATGGGAACATTTGCGGAACTTAGAAAATGAAGGTGATTGGATTGAAATGCAAGTCATTATTAGTTAGTTATTATTATTTATTAGTTATTACACTGACAACGAAATGCTGACTGCACTCCTACCTATTGTTTTGTCCATGGAAGTGCTGAACGGCTAATAGAGATCTGAATGCCATGTTATATTGAGGGCATGTAAATAAGCATTTCCTTGATAGTGATTGCTTTTTGTTGTTTTAAACAAACTGGTTGCTTTCAGTCGGGCGGGCACCAGATAGTCAAGGAAAGGATAAAATGCTGACAATTTTTAACCTTTAATGACCATGAGTACCGACAATTTACACTTGTGTGTTTGACACTTTGCTTTTATCTTTCTATTGCCGGTTGATTTTGGAGATTTTTGTTGCTCATTTATGGTCACTTTTCGCGAAAGAGCTCAACCCGCAACAACAACAACAACAACAACAGCATTCATGTGTTTTGGCTAATTGGGCGTTTGTTTTCACTTCACGATTTTATAATCTCTTGGATCACAGGAGGCGTTGAGAGGAGAGTTTTATTTAAATATTTGAAGCTGTGCTTTGCTCAGACGAAAGATTAACTAATTGCACAAGAGTCAAACGTTTTACATAGAAAAAAACAGACATTACGGAAAAGTTCAAGCCCCAGTTGATATATCTCTGTCGCTTTACGAGCAAGGCCAATGTGGAACGCTGATATTCTGATGTGGGTCAACAAACACATAGCGGAAACCTTGAAGCATGGGAAAAACGCATAGCAAATGGTTTAGAGTAGAGAGGGTGGACAATATCATTCAAAATTTAATTAGCCTATCGCTTAGAATATCAAATAAAACAACAAAAAAAAGCAGGAGAAGAGAATATGCATATTTTTAAAATCAGCGCATGTTTTTTTAAGAAAAGCAAGAAAAAAGTTTAAAAAAACAAAAATTACTAATAGGAGGAATGCGGGCTTCTTCAGGCAATCGAATCGCGTGCTAAGGTATGTAGAAATGATTTTTAGAGCGGAAAGTAATTCTTTCTTTATTCCAGTGGTTAGAAATATCGCATTTCCTCCAAATACATTGGGAAGGCGATATATAAAGACCTTGGAAGATCCAGCCCAGCAGCTGTTGAATCACAAGTTATTTTGAGTGCCGTTTCACGGGAGTGAAGACACACGGCAGTCAGAAAATTTCATTTGTGAGAAGATAGAAGGTAGTGGGCGTAAAGAAAAAAAATTAATTTAAAACGACTTTCTTTGCACACACACATGTGCCAGTGTGCTGCGTTGCCCAACGAAGCGTGAAAAATTCACCTAACGTTGGACGGATGACCAAGTCTCGAAGACCAGCACAGTCCCGTTGGTTGCGAGTAATCGTGACTTGTGCGTGGCTTGATCCATCGCGTAGCAGAATTTGACGGCTTTAAATCGTCCTTCATTTTTCTTTCCGGCATAGCGTTTGACAGCAAAGCCATGTCAACCCCCTGTAGAAAGCGAACTCAGATGTTTAGCAGAGAGGAAGACTGGATCGCTGAATTCAGACCACAGCCAACGTTGCATTTTGCACTGCCTCTCATCCCTTTTATACAACAAACAGTCGGTCAGTAGCCGCAGGGATTGTTAACGTAAACTATGAAATGGTTTTTTCAATTAGGAAGGATAACTTAACTTAGATTGGACTGAGGTTCTGGTACTGTAAATGCTAATATCTCTGATAAATAACTCACGGGTGAGTAAAAGTCTTGTCCCAGCGATCGCATTTTCTGCTTTTGGGATTGGATTATCAATCGTCGTGCACCGCAAGTCGGGAATGGGCGTCCTGCAGGCCACCTACAGAAAGAGCAATCGATTTCAATGTATTGGTTTCTCACGGTCCTAAAAATTGAAAGATACTTGGGAAGGCCTTTACGCAGCTAATGCTCTACCACTTGAGCTACAAACGTCACGCCTTGCGCCGTCAAGTTAATCACACTTGGATCGATTTCACCTGGAATCCACCAATACGGAACAGCAAGCTGACTGTCCCAGGAATCATCTAAAATCCAGACGAATGACTAATAGGCTGACTTAATTATTTAGAGGTTTGGGTAGATTTGCTTAATTTAGTTGACCCAATTGAAGCGTTAAGACCTTTCCTGTTATGCGGGTTCGACGTTTGCAAAACTCTGCGAGTTTTTTTCACAATTGAGTTAACTTAATTAAGCAAGTCTGCCAAAATTCCATAAATACTGAAATATACCTGAAAAATATAGTTGGATATAGCTTTTCTTGTATTTATTTGATAGCCTTTCGTGCGCTCTTTTAGCTTCATGCGCGAAGGCAAGGTTTATGCCTGTGAACTTTAGTGTAACCCTCTATACATTCAAAACAGTTCAGCTTAGTTCATTTTATTCATGAAACCTCGGTATGTACCTTTGAACGCCTTGTTTGATTAAATGCAGGTATTGATATTAAACCTTTAAAAACGTGCCATCGAACACAAGGAAGTGTGACAAATCTGTACAGATAGACAAACTGAAACAGCCACACAAAATTTTAGAGCGACGGAACATAATTAAGCAATCGTTAAATAAGAACTATTGATAGAGCTTATTGGTGATGCTTAATAACTGGCAGGTGGGAGTACATCATCCAAGAACAAACAATTAAAAAAAACTACAAACATTTTAATAAGAGTTTTGGATTTTTTATGGGTTGAACATTCACTCATATCCTTCGTCAGTTATACAGCAAAGTCCAAATCGGTTACCTAAAGCGTATACGAAAACTTCTTATTTGCATTGTGAGGTGAATGCTTATAATTACATGCAAAGTCTACAGTTTGCGATTAACAACCTTCAACGCACCTGAAACGACAAATCGGTCTTAAAATTATTTGAGAACGGGACATGCTTTTATAATACTTCAGAAGGCACTTATTTAAGTTTAAAATTTGCAGCCGTGATTTGCCGCAAAATAAAATATAGGAAAGAATGGATCTGACAAGAGAATCCTGCACACTGAAAAGGATCACTTTTGCATTGAAATGATAGCGAGCTTGCCTGGCTCCATACTGTCAGAGCTTTGACTGCCAATGTCGATCAACCATTTGTATGGCTGGCGAACTTGTCACCTTCGGGATAATATAGTTTTTCCTTACTTTTGCTCTCTTGGCTATCGTGTGGATTTTTGCGCAGTTGGTGGCCTGTGGTATTAATTTTGTTACCAGAGTGGAGGGTGCTAGTAATCCTGCTTCTTCTTCTTTTTCCTCTTCAGAGGGGTTCTTCGCGAAGCCTTCCTTCCCTGCATTTCTTACGTTCCGTGAGGCATTGCCCTGATGTTCGTTCACGCAATTGCACAGGACTTTGTAGGCCAAAGGTACAAGTAAACGACTGCTGACAAGATTGCCCTCTGGAAACTATTCTTAAAGTGTCACGCATTCCGCTATTGAGATGTCTCGACCAAAGATTGTCGCTTCTTGAATATTGAAAATATGGCCAATCTCTGCAGTCTGAATTATTAGCTGCGAATTTGGATCTAGTCTCCAAGCCACCAATTTTTTTTCCGAAATGCAGGTCTGCAGTTTTCACCCTGTTTCGCCAACGTAGTTGCAGATCCAGGCCCTTCAATGTATATAGAAGACAAAGTCTGGGTTTCCAGTAGGGACACACTGTCTCTAGTTTGCATTACCTGTCGACGTATTATTGACTGGGCGTCGATTGACCTTGTGTATACTTGTGGGTTTTAATTGTCCAGATACTTTGTTGGAGATTTCTTTTATATAGGAAATGGCTATCCAAGAGTAACTTTGCTGTTCTTTTGGCCTTCTTCCTTTCATTGGGTGGAGCTTTGGTATCCGTGGGTTTGGAAGAGGTCCTAATGGGTTGTTTTTCAGCCCTTCTGTCACCCTTTATGTTACAGTATGATTCAAATATTTGAAGAGTGTATGGACGCAGCTGCGTTTTTGAGACAGGGGGTTATTGCTTTTGAAGTGAAGGACTTGCTTTGTGCTGATGGCTTTTCTGAATACTGTAGTTTACAGTATTCCAGATGAACACCGGTACACATGGACATCGTGGAATGGAATTGGGTTATTAATTTCAGCTTTCATCGTGGATTGAATATCAGGGTCATGTTATTCCCCAACTGTTTATAATGCTCATTGACAGAAGTTTTAACAATGACGAAAGTATAATCTACATAACGAGCCCCAAATGTTGGCTGATAGTTGATGAAAACCAAGTATTCTATTCGTTGAAATACCACGTTTTCTAATCTAAACACATTTTTACTGACGCTTTGTACAAAATACAAGGTTTTGGCAAACACAGAGCAGAATTTGCGATGAACGTTGTTGATTGTGCTGAGTTTTTGTACATAGTGAAACGTTCTGAAATATTTGCAATCACTTAACGAAAAGTTTTAATCGCAAATGTCCTCCTATATTTCGCATACTTTTGGATATCGAAGCAAGACAGTTAAAGTTACAGTGAAAACCTGTCAGGCGTGATTTAAAAGCAGCAAACGGCAGGGCCAAAGTAAGTAATGCGGGGAAGAGAGACGGCTTGAGAAGGAAGGGTATTGCGTTCTTTATTGATCCTTACCACGACAATGCGAGATTCTATCAGTATCAGTGCACCTACAGAAATGTAAGTATGCATGTCTGAATCCCCGATTTGTACCTGCGTGTAGAGATATAAAATATGGCAGCAGTAGTTTATGTAGTGCACCTACTTAATGCCTATTCTCAGTGCCTTGTCCTAGGAAAACGGCTGTTATAGGGTTGTATGGGAATGAAATCAGGAAAGTTAGTGGAACACACTTCAATAACTGTTATATGCATTTTTATCTTACTGCAATTGGAACTGTTTTTAATTTATCTCTTTAGACTTTTCAAATCTGTATTATCGTTTAGCATTCTGGATAAAAGCCCGATTACCAAATTGCAGGTTTTTTGAAATTCCCCAAAAAAGAAATGGTGGTTAGAAGGTCGCCTACCTCAACTTTCCTGAGACCATTCTGGAGTTAGATTAGTGAAGTCCGTGGCGCAAAGCACCGCGCACGCCTTCGATTTACATGTGGATCATCTTCCTTCGAGCGGCAGCAGGAAACAAATTCAACTACATTTTTTCATATTGCACTTACTTTTAAAATTTTCCTTCCCCAGCAATTTCTTTCCCCACCCATAAAAACCATATAAGCACCGTTTTCGTGAGGCAAAATGCTGGGAAAAGGGGCATGTGAGGTGTACTTTGTACACTACTTTTGTCCAAAATACGTATCCCAGCATATTGGTGAGGCCAAATGGCATGGCTCAAAGAGATGGAACAAAGGTTAAAGTTAAAAAATCTTTGGGATTATTTTGGAAAAATAATATCTACTGCTCTTCGAGTGAGGGTCACACGGGCAGGGCATCAAATTACGGAAGATTTGAACAGATACTCCCCTTGCTGATTGCAAACTACTTTGCTGACTACTTTAAGTAATGCAGATGAAGTATAGTTCAACACAGATTTGAGTCAAAGGCAGCTGCATAAATTTTAGATGTTCTAGCAGGCAGGAACGTTTTATTAGCACGGGGATTTTAATCTTTTGATTTGCCTGCTTGGCGTTGACTCGACTGCTTAAATCACCCCTTCGAAACACCATTGTGCAAGCACGCTCTAACAGCGATAACTTCGCGGCTGATTATATCATAGTTTGCTTGTACCGGCCGCTTCAGACAGCATAAAGTGGGTTTTTCCAACCGGAGTACCCCTGCCTCTATTCTCTGCGCATTGCAAATAACGTCCTCCACGCGCTGGTGCCCTCATTCAGGAAACGAGGGAAAACCTGGTTTGGACATTACAACAACGTTAACACTTTTATACTCATCTAACAAAAGAATAACTTGATCCGCTGCTTAACGCAAAGCCCAGAAAAATGTGCTCAGCAGACGCAATTTAAATGGAGCTCCAGAAACTCCATGACCTGCTTCGGGAAAACGGGTATCCGGACAGATTCATCATAAGAATATGATGGAGAAAGAACCAAAGCCCACTAGACCCACTGTAGAAAAGAAGAACCTATTGCAGCAAGCGAACTTCTCAGCAGATGTTTCAACCAAGCCGTAGCATGAACCTTCCCAGCAGCGAAGTTTTGGGTGCTTTTTTTCAACAAACCCGGTCCTGCACGGCGAAGGTAAAGATAGGCTGTCAACACAGACCACAATGTGCATATATTTCTTCACGTGTTCCTGTGGAGCAGATTATGTCGGTCGCACGAGTTGGCGCTTATAAAAAGGAATACGGGAGCACCTCCCGGCATGGCTGGCCAAAGGTGAAATGAGAGGCATCAATAGCTCTATCCTTGCCCACATGGTTGACTCCGGACATAGTGTGGACCCCAACGAAGCCTTTAAGGTAATTTACGAAGTCTCGCCAAATTACTCAAAGTCCCTGGATCACCGTTGGCTGGCAACAGCAGAACCAACCATGATCCGGTTGAGAAAGCCAGTCTTGTGCGCGCTGAAAAGCCGTTGGCAAGCCCTGAGCTTGGCAAGGCCAACAGTTACGTAACTGCCTGCATCTTGTCACGCTTTCTACCGCATCAACAACCCCCTCCCCCCGGTCCGGACTCAAGAAACCCTGATAAACTAGAAACCAGCTAATTAATATCAACCCCACGTCCCCTCCCCTCTCCCCAAGATTAAGATGCACTTTGTGAGAGCATAATTACCAGCATGTTACTTTGTCCCCCTCCATATTTAAAGGTAACGGCCCAAAGAGAATTTATCGAAAGCTAAATATGCTCGCCAAATACTTTTCTGAAAACCTTAATGCTTAATTACACCCACACATCCACCAACCCCTTCCTCCCCCACCCCCCATCATGGCAATGGTATAAACGCTGCAATTAACTGACCATTTTGGTCTCCATGTCACTGTATTGGCCTTAAGATAAATGATTTAAAATAAGTATTCGCCAATATAACTTTTCAATCGTAAAATGGGAATCTTTGAGGAACTATAACACAGTAAAATATTACATCGAGCATGATTATCCTTCATGGGTATTGCGATCTATCTGTGTAAACTGCGTAAGCTGCAGTTGACAAGCATACATCAGCTTTCAATAAATTCTCACCGGGCCATTGCATTTATGTGAGAAAGCTGTTAAAGAGGAACCTACGTTATATTACGTCCGCCATTCCATGCAACTGACTGCACTCACTTTTCCACGCTTTGTTTCTCGCTTCCACCCTCTCCCTGGTCCGGCTCCAACTTAACCTCATTACCGCGTAATCAGCCCAAATTCTCGCTCCTATTTCCACGACTCATTTGCCTGAAATGATGAACATAACTGACTGCATATTCAAATTTGAAAAACTCAGAATTCCAGGATAAGAATTGCAGTTCATGGTTTGCTCACCGGAATAAATGTGTTGGTTTGCTGACGTTTTGGACAGTGGGGCCGGGTGTCCTTAGTCAAAGCATATATTCAATTTATTGATAAACAAATTTCAAGTTGTGGCTGTACGTGTTGGCTTTGGGGTGATCAATTTTTCTTCGCTCGCTGCTTGGCCCTGCGTGTGGACTTTGGCTTGGTGTGACGGCAGTTGGTGTTTTGTTTCGTCCCCACGGTAGAGGATTCTGGTAATCCTGCTCCCTCTTCTGGTAGATTCGTCACAGGGCCGTCTTCGTTTGAAAATTCTACCTTCGGTTTGACCATCTCCTGTCTTTTACTTACGTAATGGAGTAGGACTTTGTAGGCCGCGGGTAGATCCACATGCTTTTTGACAGAGTTGGCTTCTGAGTACCATGCCTCAAGCGTCTGTCTTTCTGCTTTTGACGTTCCTTGGCCTACCTTGGTTGCTCCTTGAAGATCGAAGCTGTAGCCAGTCTCTTCGATATGTGTTGCAAGCTGTGAGTTTGTGTCTAGTCTCCAGGCCACCGCTTTATGTTCATGTAGGTTGGTCTGCATGTTGCGCCCTGTTTCTCCAACGTAATTGCAGACTACGTCGTTACAATTTATTTTGTAGAAAACTGCAGAGGTGTCAGAAGGGAACAGTCTGCCTATAGGTTGCATTACTCGGCGGCGTATTGTCACCTGAGGTTGACGGGCTATGCCTACTCCAGCATATTTACCTTTGACCCCCATGCCATATAAATGTGATGGATCGATGAGAATGTAGCGAAAGCTTACCTTTGCTCGCCAACTGCTCTGCCGAATTCTCTGGTACCAAATACTCGTGAGCATCTTTTGAATATGTTGGTATCAATGAGGGTTCATCGGTTTGTTCGTAGCCATATCACACCACTATCAAAAACCAGATTTCAGGCAAACGGTGGAGGCAGACATTTTCTACGCATCCCTACTGCATCACATTCCAGAACATAGTCCCAAAACCAGAGCTCATGAACATACCGTTTTTGACAATGCTTTCTAATATGTGTTTAAAAGAAGTGAATTTAGTTGATACATTAGAATGGGCATAAAATAGGAAGAGTCCGAATCTATACATTGTCCAGTAGAGATTGCAATTAGTGTGCGTTTATGGTACATGGATTGGACCGTTTTATAGCTCCACTTTCACAAAATTTCTCTTTCGCTTAGATGGTCTGAACCACGATAGACCGTTCGTTTCTGTGCATACCCTCCTTGCTACAGTGAAGGTAATACTTATGTTTTAAGAACAATAAAGGCGACAAACTACCAAGCCCTTCTAATGCCAGCGTTCTAACAGCCAACGGACTAGCCAGATGGTTATTTTGTACGGATTCCCACGCCGAAAATGCTCTACGACTTCCATGCCAGCGCCAGTGCCGGTACGAGGTGTCATTACACCAAAATCCAAAACAGGTGAGGTCATTTCAATGATTTAACACTTGCATTAAAATCCCTAAGCCATTAGCATAGCAGATGACCACCATTATCGACGCAGGAGGGTCTTAAATCGGCATAGCTGCATATGAATAACTTAGGAAGTATGCCTTCTGAGATGATAAATGTAGAAAGAAAGCTCGATGGAAATTAAATGTTACTCATGAATTTTTGAGCTGGTGACAATATCTTTTTTCCGACTGAATGAAAATGAGGGCTGGAATTGTCGCACTAGACAGCCTGGGGGCAGATGCTACAATTGAGGTGGGGTTAGGGTGACACGAATACTACTACGATAGGGGCTACAAATGAGGAAGGGTGTGAACGCTTCGATTGTGAGCCACGTGCCCGGGAAGATGCAGCAACCGTGAAGTTTCACTTGGCCGAGCACGGATGAAATGATGTTGTTTCAGGCGGTGCACAAGTTAGTGGACCATGCGCGCAACCCGGCGTAATGTAAATCAAGATCCACGTGTCTGTTGACACTGCTTATGCCGGAGTGTCAAGCTTCTAGAAATTCTCATGCTTTTTTGTGTCAGCCGTGGCGATCACTTCAGTTCCGATGGTCATTAATAATAGCGCGCGCAAACACGAGCGACACCGGGTCACGTCTTCAGATTGCCAGTTTATGTACATTTTTGCGGGCCCTGAGCTTCCAACATTTATGACCTATGTAGGCACTAGGACAACCAGCACATGAAATTTGATAAATTTCACGGGTTAGGTGCTCCTTACAGATGCTGTCTTTAACTTGAAATAGAGCTACCCCCACAGAGGACGCCAGCCTATGAGCGATGTTAATGCCAAGCTGATTTAATTTTTGGGTTATCAATTCATAAAGTCCTCGCATGTATGTTAATAAATTGATGTATCAGCCGTACCACTTCTGCGTTAGGGCTGCGATCTTCTGATTGGCTCTGATGTCGGAGGCAGTTTTCCACGAAACTCGTTGAGTATTTGATCGATTGGAATAGTTTGAATAAGTAGGCAAGTTCTCCTTTAAGTAGACGTTGCTGCTACGGTACTGAAAGGCGTGATGGAAAAGTGTTCGAACGCAGCTTCTTTTTTGAGCCACAGGATGGTTGCTCCTATAATTCAGGAGTATTTCGGCCTTGGAGTCTTCCCTCTGGACACTGGTTTCCAGAAAGCCATCAATCAATCTTTGCACCCTGACATCGAGGGACGGGGGATTATCTTCTGTTGCTTGTTCACGAGTGAACTTACTGGCGGGGAAAATAGCATTAGGACTTTGCAGCAGTCGTTCCACTTCACAGTTTTTGATGACAACAAAGGCAATATCTACATAGCGGAGCTAAATTTTAGATCCTAGCGATTTAAACACGATTTTTTCTAGTTGGTGTAAGACTATTTCGGCGACTAGTCCTGTAATCGGCGAACCCATGGGGGTGCCCTCTACTTGCTGGTAATACTACTCATCAAATTGACAATAGCCAATTGTAGCGAATATTCCAGTCCCAAGAAGCAGTTCAGAAGACCAAGATACAATCACTGGAACAAGCGTTTTATTTGCCTGACGTTTCGGATTCCGTCGGGAATCCTTAGTCATAGGTAATCGTAAACAGATCTGAGCCATGCACATGCGCATGCGATCGTATCTTTGTCGTCAAAATTGACATTAATTCTTAAGTCGGAGCCCAAGCATGTCTAAAACGTGCTCTGCCAGAATGTTAATGACACTTTCGTCTAGCCACTCTTACTCTTTCCTCAATGCAAGTCTTGATGAATTTATTCTGCCTTTCAATGTGGTTGTTTTAATTTCCTCCATAGCACACAGACTGGAAATTGAGAGTGTGGCTCGGTGGCTGTTGTTTCATTGTTGTTATCAATCATCAGTACTCTATAAGTATGCATAGCACCAACATCAAAAACAGACGCACTAGAAGGAAGAAATGCAGTGGACTTCTCGTCCAAACAGAGAAGAACACTGCGTGATCGGTTTCCGATCTAATGCGTTCGCCCAGTCCCTCGTGGGTC
This sequence comes from Ligula intestinalis, assembly GCA_036362985.1. Classification (NCBI taxonomy): domain Eukaryota; kingdom Metazoa; phylum Platyhelminthes; class Cestoda; order Diphyllobothriidea; family Diphyllobothriidae; genus Ligula; species Ligula intestinalis. The sequence continues at coordinate 24,936,427 of JAYGXS010000003.1, read as the reverse complement.
AGGGCCTCGGGGCATGTATTCACTCTAGAGGTAAAACAGTTATTCATTTAAAAGGTGTGATGCAACAAATCAAAGCTTACTTAATGAGCACCTTGCGGTTTCACCGTATGAAGGCGTGCACTTGGACAGGCATATGACCACTTGCAAAAACAAACCGGTTGTTCAAACACGCACACGCACACCGTAGTAGTTTCCGCCTACGCACACACACAGGTGGGACGGACAGCAGAAACAGCTACAACTCACACACACAAAGGACTGCCGCCACCATCGCCGCCGCTAGTTTACCGCTCCACATCTTTCCGCGACCGCGTGAGCAGCGGTATACTGTGCACACACATAAAGACATGGCGTAGACGGCCTGCTAGTAGGCACACAGTGTAGTCACGTTGGCAGCAGTACAGTTGCGTAGGCCTAACTACGTGCACACCACATCGATACAGCCTGACAAACATACAAGGGGTAGTCATTCTCGCAGGATAAGCATGGAGTGCCTAGCTGAATGGACCTTGCGACAGAACATACGAGGATATGGGACATGACTGCAACCACCGCCACCATGACACGTGCAGCTTCCCTACGCGTCATCAGTTGGTATTCGCTCCTCTAAATTAGAGAGGGAGGAGATACAGTTAATCGGGTGACCAGGTACATGACTTTTATGCTAAACGAAAGTGCAAATACCTCGACGGATAGGGGATCGGGTGCAAGAAAACTCTCAACGCTCATCAGACCCGAAGGGCCATGATGCCATAGAACCATGCATAGGTATGGATCTGTATGTGGGATACGATGTGTTCCGGCCAGATAATGGAAGATGAACGTATCCCAACGGTTATAAGTTAGTAAATAGGATAAAGCGTAGAAAACCAGAGTGTTATGAATGATTTAATAAGGTTAGAAGGAGTAGAATAAGAGAAATGGGTAAGAGACTGCCAGCCAAGCGCTGTCCTGTCATGAATGGGCCGGAGTCCAGTTGCACAGCCCGGCAAGTAGATCACCGGGTCCGGACAACAACAACCGAACGGAAGTTCGTCGGTTCTGGGAGTGACTGAGCGTAAATAACTCCCCCACAGAAAGCTCCTGACCTTGAAAAAACCAGACAGGGAGAGACCTTGAATGAAGGCTTTGACTATCGTGTCTTGCGCATGCGTGGTGGTCACGCCAGACATGACTTGTCACCGCGGCGTTCAAGGAAACCATTACTAAGAATAAGTACATCGACTGCAAGTACATCGACAGCAGACTGTAAATATTGCAAGCCCTATGTGCGAAGTACCGGTATCTCTTGCTGGCTCTTATGCTTTGTGTTAATATGAATCCTTAGCGCCAGACGAATTGATTTCTTGTCGCATCGAAAACTTATTTTCAATAAATTCCCTTTTGCCTGTACTATTTATGACTAGATTTTGAGTGTTCTTTTTAGAGGTTACCAGAAGGACACACATGTATCTTTCAGCATGTGCATGCAAAGCTGAAGCATATTTGGATTATGCTGCATGCTAATCTATATTGAGACCCGATCTAAGAACTCCCTTCCATTTGAAATCTTAGTAAAGTATCATAGTTTAGGTTTCATGAGTTTGCTGATAGAATTAAACAAGCAATTTGCAGGAACCATTTCAGAAGAAGATTCGATCAATGTAACAGTAAATGTATTGGCCTGACGTTTCGGATTTCTGCTTTAACCTAGCATCAGGGCCAAACGCAGAATTTTTAAACCTTCTGCACATTCAACATACGATTTTAGGACAATGGTTGGTTAACGGATGCATTTAAGATATGGAGAGTAGTTTTGATTGGGGCAGCTACAATTTCATTTGCTAACAATTCTAATTTATACTTGCGCTGAGCCCAAAAGAGGGCCACGAATGCAAAAACCATAGAGTATTAATTAAAGATTTTCGCGTAACAAACAAAACAATTAGAATTAGCAGCTCTCGCATTCAAAGTCGTTTATTTTGTTCAGGGTGGCCATCGCCTTTATTAATTCAAATTACTCACCGACGTTGATTGTGAATGTGACAATGACAGAACACATTGGTTCTTCGATATTGGAACTGAAAGTGTTTTTTTTATGCACAAGTCTAGGATGACTATTAATTTCTTGAAACGAAGTCTTGGTTTAGCGATCATACCCAGGTTAGTGTTTAAGATATCGAATTTTCCGAAAATACTGCATTGATAAGTCATCATCAGGCCTTTACAGGCAGGGTAGAGTAATAAAAGTTTCAACTGGCGACCACACGTCTGCTTTCGATAACTTGTCTTCAGGCTTCTACGTTTTCAGTGTAGGTCACTAAATCAACTGTGTGGGTTCGCAGTAAAAATCTTCTAGAACCATCGCCCAAAATGGTTAGGGAAGGGCCATGAAAAGAGTACGAACAATTTAATTTTAGCCCACATCGCGTTGATGTCAGCGAGGCGTTCCAATTGATCCACGAGGTGCTGTCAAGCTATTGGGAATTATTTGGACGAAGTTTGTTGGCCGCGACAGAATCGGCTGCCATCAAGCTGCGAAAACTGGTTCTTTGCGTCAAAAGGACCTTACCAACGGTGCTGCTGTTACCATGACCGAAAGTCGTCAACCCAGGCACCCGTAGCATTTAATTTTTATTGGCGGCCAGTTTCTCTTGTCGCTGATCAGATTACTGACCCCAACTGTGTCCATCCCGGCACCAACCACGACAACCGTTTTGATTTTTCTACAAACCTGCATATTTTATGTAGTTATCCACGATCTAAATGTAGAGGCCTGAAGAAAAGAACGTGCTCACCACTTTATCTTTTGAAAGTGTTAGACGTCCAATAAACAGTAATTTTGGGGGCTATATCTCTGAACGTCCTCAACTGTCTACCCCATAATTACTGTGTGTCGGATGATTAAACCTTTGGTAATTTACACTCCTTTAAATGAGTGTAATTACCTCATGATGAAAAATAAATTGCCTATTTCTAAGTACAGACCAACTTTCCAATTGCATCGGGGGAAACCTGAGTTAACCATTCAGCAGAACCGAAATTCGGAACCTCTTTCATGTATTTTCCCATCGCCGAACGTGTTGGCTGTTGGCCACTCTGTATACGAATGCGCGAATTCATCGTTGGATCCGATCCTCTTGGCTGTTGCTGCCTGCTCGGTAAATAGCATTGTGGATTTACTGACTAATTCCGTTGTTTCATTTCTCGTCCAGAGGAACGTAAGTGAACACTTTTTCGTCGTTAGATTGAGACCCATTTACCCAACGGTTTGGGTCACAAAAAAAATTTACGACCTACACTCGGACCAGTCCCATTTGTGATTATCTGCGGTGGGCACATTGAGAGCGCTCAAACGGGTCCCTACTGGTTATTGCCTGTAAAAATTTGGAAATTTTTACACGTAACGCCAAGCCAGGGAATATTTCGTTCTGCGTGTCTGTCCGGGGGCTGTGTACTTTACCTCCTCCTCCACCTTTCACCTCCTGACCTTGCTGCAATTTCAGATTTTTCTCCCCCTCCCCAGTCTATCCCTATCTCCTCCACACCCCAACACCCCCTCCCCCATTTAAATGCCCAAATCTAATCAGTTAATTTCCACCCATACATCCTCCTCACTTCACACCGCACGCAATTTTCACATTGCCCAGCGTTATTTTCGTGCTTTTGTCTTGGCGCCAAAGCACTACGGTGCCATTGTAACTGGCAGGGGTGGTATTTTGCGTGCCGATTGTCATTGTCTGTTTACTGTGCGGTAACCCATTGGGTCCTACTTCGGTACGCACAGTCAGTGTTGACCAACAGATAATGAGTTGAATTTAGATGCGTGAGCAGATCGATAATTCGCACCCTCCCCCTCCTCAGAAAGATTCGTAATTGCGAACAGTTGCGATTGCTTTATTGAATTTGGGGACGCCATGACTTTCTGATGTTAGAACCTAAGTGGAGATGTCGATGTAATCCTCTTGGGAAATATAAATGACTTAAGGACTGTTTATACAGTAAATATAAGAGGGGGAAATTGGGTAGGAGATATTGGTCGCGCGAGCCGGTGTTTGTCCAACAGACTACGAGCTACTACTGGAAGGATTCCATTAGGGAAGGGTTCCATTCTAGCGTCCCTGGTAGACTCACACCGTCGCGTGGATGGCAGAGAGGCCTTTCTAATGATTTACACAGTGCCCTCAAGCTATTCAAAATGCCTTGGACAGCATTTGTTGACTGCGACAGAAGCGGCTGCCACCAGGCTGGATGGTGGTGCAGGTAGTGTAGGGACGGCGACCTCTGCGTGAGTTAGTTTTAAGTGATTGTAGGCTTGCGTTTACCTACCACGCACACCCGAGCCTGGTGGTAACCGGCAGGCGGCCGTGGTTGTCAAACCTGACTCTGATCCTGCGGAGAGGAGGTGCCATGGGGTGCCGTGGGGTGAGGAGCTTGCGCCGGAGCCCTCTCTTGTGCGTGCGACTGACAGAAAAATGTTTCCATCCAAGAGAGCAAGTGATAAGGTAATGTAAAAAGTCATAGCCCAAAGGTTTACATGATATCCACATCCATTATTGAGACAGGCTGGATTTCAGCTTCTGAATTTCCGTTTCTTCGCACATGAGGTAGCGTGCTAGGAATGGAAGTATAGGGTGCTGATATGCCGATGTATGGCAGGACAAAAGCTTCGGCGCATAGTACGTGAGGACTTCACAGCCATTAATTAAGAGTGGAGTGGATGATTAACCCCACCAAGAATGCGATCAGCAAATTGCTGGACCGTTTTAAAATCTCGCTGTTTTATAATACCAGCGAGAAAAGCATAAAATAGCACCGAGAGCTGAAGAGAGCATTCGGAAGATACGTTTAAAAATGGCCAATTCTTCTTTAATTAGGGCTGAACAAATAACTGGAGAGCTGTAAAGAATGAGGAAGAGAATGCAGGCATCTATAAATCGCCAGACTAGGGTTTGCGGTGTGTGATGTGAACGCAAACGGCGGAGAAAGTATGAAAGTTTACGAATTTTAATATGCAGGCCTTCAATATGACGGCTAAATGCGAGGTGAGATGCCATGCCCTGGCCTGACCCCCGCGTTGCATCTACACTCCGCTGTCCTCCCAGGTGTCAACCGGCAGGCGGCCGTAGCTGTCAAACCTGACTCCGATGCTGCTGAGGCGGGGTGTCATAATGGCCGAGGGTGGCTGGGGCCTGAGCCCTCACCTATGTGTGGCACTGACGTGCCCCCCCCCTCACGTTCGGCATTTGTTATTGGAGGGCGAACCGGATAACGCCTGCCATGCCCTGGCCTAGCCCCCGTGTTGGTCCAGCAGCATAGCACGTGGCCATCTAGGTGGTCAGTCACACTTACTAGTGGAACATCGTGGAGTTTGCAACCCCCCGGGCACGTGGCTCACGATCCAAGCGTTCTGACCCCCTGTCAGCGTCACTCTAACCCCCTGTTGGCACCCTCACCGCTGTTCGATGTAACCTCTGCCCCAAACACTCTACTGCAACAATCCCAGTCCTCACTTTCATTCAATCTGACGAAGAGGTAGTGTCACCAGCTCGAAAAATCACAAGTAAAACTACATTTTTCGAAGAGCTTAAGTTCTACGATGACACCCTTGTAAGTATTTAGGAAGCCTAGTCAAGCGAACGAACAAACTAACTTACGTTTTCGATGGTTCATCATCAGGCAAATACACTACGATAAGGGAGGGTAGAATGAATACAATTTATCCAGCCAATCAGTAGTGAGTACATTAGTCACCGGTTATTAAGCCCACCTCGGGCCCAGACCAAATTCGGGTTAATAAGCGGCGGGCGCACTAATCTTAGAGTCCTAGTTCTTGAATAGCAAACGCAGGATACGCACTATACATTACATAAGTACTGTATTATGTGAAGAGCATGCAGAGAGATGAGAATCTTACTCTATCCTGTTGGCAAACTGGGCTTTGTAGACGGTGACTGGGCTTTAAGCCGGCGGATTTTGCTATGTAAAATTCCGTCCCAGGCTGATTTGGGCTTCATAAGCAGCTGGGCCTTTTAACCGTGGGCTTAAAAACAGGCGACTACTGTATTGGGGACCAATGGGCCAGATTTTAGTCATAAGAAGGAACCATAGTCTGCTCAAAGCCACATTTTGATGTTATAGTGATTTTGGAGGTGCAAACACATGAATGCACTTTCGGCGCGTCCACACTGTTATTTCTGAGCATGTGTGGGTCATCAATGATAACTGTAGGCTCTATTGAATCCGAAATCCACTTTGATTTGACGATGAATACTTTCGACTTTTCATTATTCTTACGCGATTAGCAAAAGGTGTTGACTGTCATTAATGATAATGCAACGTTTATAACAAAGCAACTTTTGCAGGCACTTGCCATTTTGCTTATTCTGCCTTGGCTCGTCCACCGGCGGCGATTTGGGTCACATGCGTTTATTCGCGTAAACAATATAGCTCACTGGTATAATAAGAGCACTCTTGAAATCAAAGTTGATAAGTACTGCACCATTCATTTATTTGTAAGCTTTATTAGACTGTGTCTATCAATATTGTGCCTTATTTTGGTAATAAGTGCTCAACTCCTTATTTTTTCCCCAGCAATGTCAGAGACGAAAGTGTAATCTTTTAGCTACATACTGACAATATTGTCATAAACGAGAAATTCACTAGACCACCGGCCCAACTACCAAACTGTTCCTAAATCAAATAACCCTGTGCGTGTTTTGCTTTTAAAGTAAACATTGAACGGTTATTCAGGTCAGATCATGTCAGGTTTTATTGAGGGAAATGTAGGTAAGTACCTTTGAACTCCCTATTGGTACAGAACAGTTATTCAATGCATTTGTTCAGCAGAACATTTCAGAACAGTGGTATTGCCACCAATTAGAACTTGGTAGGGGAGGACCGACAGTGAAAAAACTCCTTAGGCATTATTCAGAATGTGTAGGGGTTTGAATGCCATTTAAGAGATTTAAGGAAAAAAACTACCACCCGAAGTCATATGGCGATTACTTAGGAGGTACTCTCATTCTTCTGTAAATTACGATTGCGGAATCAAAAGGCTTTCTTTTCGCGTTTTCATTGTTATTTACGAGAACAACCGATACAAATGTGAACAATCAACGTTTTGAAGTAAAATGAATCTTGTTTTTTTTCAAACACAGCGTGTTTAGTTCGATTTAGCTTCATTTGATTAACACTACAAACATGAAAATACTACCATTTGGCTGTGGCCGTAAATGCAACGTTAAGGTAATAAATGTCATGGTGGGTGGCTAGATCAAGGGAAGCATCTTTCACAATCGGTTAAACGGTCACCCATAAACTTTCTAAATTACATGCTTGTAGGGCCGTAAAATATATCTTAACGTATGAACAAATGCCTAGGCGGTGGGTAGCTTCGTGGATGTTTGGGAAATATTTAGGTACCGTAGACAATTGGAGGTAAAGTTAAACGAATGAACTTGAACTAGCATTATTTTTGTGTTTTTGGGCCGAAAATTTCCCAGTATCGCAAACAGCCATTGCTGAAGAATGTACGTGAAAGTCAAATATCCTGTCGCAGAACGTTGCCTGCAAAAACTGTCTGATACTAACGACAATTGGAAACCTATTTTTTGAATAACTTGTTCTCAATGTGGCTAATCAAAATACAAAAAATACCAATATTTTAGCTGCCCAAATTCCATAATCAATATTTTCTTCAATTTGTTTTTCAAAAGTAAAAAAATGGACGCACACAATATAAGTTTCGGGGCCTACATGCCCCCACTGAGCTAAGTGGATCAAGCTGGAGCCTAGTAGAAGGAAGTCAAATGTCATTGACCGAATGAGTAACACCACATCCAAATTTATACTATGCACTTTGCAATCCAACCGGATTTTATTTACAACAAACGCAGACCAAGCAACAGCACACATTATGGCACCGATTTTGTGCAACATGCCAATATTTGCGAAAGCTTGATACTCACTCGCTAATCGGCATTGCGTAAGGTTGTAACACTGACGATCTTGTAGCCTATTCTCAAGTCATTTCAGTCACGATAGGATGCAGGCTTTTTAATGAGCTTCTTTCTGACCGCTTACAAAACGTATGTACTGTGAAATTTGCTACTAAAGTTACATGCATTTTGGCAATTGCTTTTGACTGCCTTTAAAAATTTAAATGTATTTTATGGAAAAATAGGCAAAAAATTCGTTTTTGTATTCGTTTTGTAGAAAATTGCATCTTCTTTACATTTTTTTACTTAATTAAGAGGATATTGTATGGTTTTAAAAAAGTTTCTAAATTGATAGAGCCAAATTTAAACGTTTTGTAACTGCGTGCTGCGTACATTCAATTGAAGGAAAAGTACGTTCTTACCTACGGTTTAAGGAAGGATTCATAAAGTTCTCATACAATTTTGCAACAGATGTGGATCACACTGTATACATTATACGCAGCATTATTAAATTGATGCATAATATGCATTATGAATGAGCATCTCATGCTCTTAAAAAATCTCATAATGCAATTTTTTGCTAAAACCGAAGGATAACCTTCCTGTAAGCAAAAACTTTAAAGGAGGCGTAATTTGATACTAAGCGAGTAAAAAAAGGAATTTTTGCATGCATGCTATCAAATAAATATACTTGAAAATGCATACTATCCTGCCTAAAACGACTTGAGAGTAGGCTATAAGATCGCCGGTGTTACAACTACGCACTGCCGCTTAGCGAGTGAGTATTAATCATTCGCAAATGTCGGTATGTTGCATGCATTCGGAGCCGTACTGTAAACGAACGTGGATGACCTGTGCACGTATCTGCTAGAGTTATGTGCGTATGTCTCTGAGAAAGAATCCGCGACAGATCTTGAAACGTCAGGCGAGTAAAAGTATTGTTCTAGCGATCGAGTTGTCTTCTTCTCAATTACTTTTTGGGACCTGCATGTTCTTCTGTATTGGCAAAAACACCCTTTAAACGCGGAGTAGCCTGTAGGAATAAGCCCGGAGACAGCAGTACACCAGCATATAGGATACCAATGAATACTGTGAAGCGTCACACCAGACTTGCCTTCAAGGATGGAGGCTTGTTTGCCTTTGAGCCTTTCGTATCCATGGTCGTCGGTCCTTCTTATGCATATGCCCAATAAAAAAATGAGGCTGTTTGGAAATTTAATCTTCTACGTGCAGTTTTTACCTGGAGACACAAAGCTGCCGTCCAGTGAAATAATCCTACAAAATGCGAGGTTGCCGTATGGTAGCGTAACGAATATGGACTTTCTTAAGCCGAGTGTACCTGCGAAGGTTGTTGTATAACCTCATAGTGGCGGTTGCGGGAATGTGGAACGTTGAATGACGACACGTCTGTTATCCAGATTGGTAGACATAAGTTAGCAACCACTGACACCGAATGCATGCAGAGAGTAATTGTACTTGAATAAATACGAAGATCTTTGTTTCAGGTGTTTGTATGAGTAAAGGAGAAGGCTGGTCAAGCGCTAATACAGTATGTTTTTTGTTCTGAATAGTTGTGATGTTCAGGGAGGCCTTAATAATGAACGCTTTGATAGTGGCTGATGCTACTTGTGATTAATTAGCCACATCAGCCAATCCGATTGATCTTCATCTCTTTGTGACATCTGATCACTTAGTGCTAATAATTAGCCCAATGCTCGTACTTTGAGCTTAACGCTATTCGCTCAGTCGGATGCAAACAGACGCATGATCTATGTGGGTTTGCGTTAACTGATCAGGCTATGGCGTATGCCCCCTGCCGTTACTCTCTGAGGCCCAATCTATGGGCAAGATAGACAGTCACCAGGTTACCCGTAATAATGGACAAAGGCGTAGGCCAGAGGGGAAAGGGAACGGACCGGGATATCTTCTGCCATATAAATCGTTTTCAGTCATGCATAGTCCACATTAAGCAGGGGCAGACCCTTTGGTCAGTGATTGTCATGTTTTGCCTGCGTAACACGTGCCTGGCGACATTCTCATTGCGTTTCGCAATGAAATAGCTGTCAACGCTAAGAGCTGACATTTCTGCCCTTGGCATTTCTCGTTTTTGACAATCATTTCTTTGTCATCCTGTAACACAGGCAGCAACTTGGGTTTTTTCGATCGTATCTACGTGTAGTAGTAGATACTTTTCTTACCTTTAGCAGTCGTATAATGCAGTTCTGTCTATGCGTCTTTATACGGCTACTGTCATGCTAGGTGACCAGCGTTGATTCTTATCAGCTGTTTCATCGTGATGCATCAATGGCGCATGATGCGACGGGCGGCTGCTTCTTCGTTTCATACTTACTTTTACGCAACTTATCAACCAGACTACTGTCAAACGATTCGTTAAAGCCCGCTTTACTCTCACATCCGTATTTACTAGGGATGGAATAAATCCTCGGAAGAGATGCAATCTCTGAACTAAATAAACGCTTATTGTCCTGGTGGAATGATGCCAATTTCAAGTCTGACGAGGTCTATGTCCTCGCAAAAGGCTACAACCGCGTGAGCCGTGACCTGCTAAAGTCATGCTGTTTTGGCCCACAGTTGACTAACAAGTGCAATGACCTCCAAAATGCATGTTCTGCGGCGAGACGTTGCCTGACCAATGCGATTATGCATAGGGAGCGGGGGGAGGAGGAAAGAAACCAACACTTTCAGTTACAACAAACCGCATGACCACCAAAAATCGACAACGGTCATGAAATCATCGCATGCATGAACACGCGGGCGGATTAGCAAGCAAGCACTGAATCAAAAGTGACCACCGGGATGGCTACTGGAGCCGTTAACTATCGTGGGCATTGATGCTGTAACCTACTGTACTAACAGTCCAGGTACTAGTTTCAGAGGCCCAGACCGGTATTCGGCTATAGACCTCACATATACAAATGTATACCACGAAGAGAACATACTTGTTGAGGAAATTAAGAAGCCGAAATTAAAAAAACCGGTATATCGACCGGAAAGCTGGGACGCTCACTGATACGCCGGACCCCTCGCAGTTGTTTTAAGTGAAACACTTGTCTTTGCTGTTAAGCTAGTACGTGGGCCGTCAGTATGGTAGGTTACAACATCAATATATACTCCAACAGTCTTTCCGTTGGCAACATGTGTACAGTACGCAGAGGTTGATGGGTTTCTGCCCAATTTCGGTCTATGCCAGCTATAAATAACGAATACCTTGTGTTTTCACACCCGTATCCGCGACTGTTTCCGAAGATGGATTCAAAAGGGAAGTCGACACTTCAAGTAGACACTTTCTTTAGGAACATGAGGAAACTTTATTCCATAAATTTTCGACACTGCATCCCCAGTTCATCGCTAGACTTAAGAAACTGTGCAATGAACAATTAGCATTGAGAAAGTGCTGGTACAGTTATAAAGTCATGTAGTGGGGGCACTAATTGGCAGCTGCAATTTGCGTCATTCCATGGTAGAAAGAATAAGGAGTCACAAAGCGTACTGGCTAATGAAACACTATTATTTACGTCGGTCCGGGGTCAGTCCAGGTCACCCGGTGTGGGCGCTCAGTGCGGCTCATGTCTGTCCGTAGTCATTGACTGTAGTTTCTTCCGTCTTTATTTGAGATGCTTGTGGATCGTTTCGAGTTGGTCCTTTTTAATAAAAACAAATGTGTCATCTGCATATCGAACGTCTGCTTGAAATAACATTTCAATAAATGCCTGAATTCCAATTAATACGAAGGAAGTCAAAACGTCTGGCAAGTTGGTTTCTTGTACCAGCGACCACAACTACTCCTGGACTTTGTCTTGTGAATCATTCTTATGCTGCAGTGCGCGTAGGAGTTGAAATTCAGCCTCTTATGGTGTTCAGTTTATAACGGAACTGGAGGTGGATGAACCTGTCACTGTTTCCCTGCCTAAATTAACCAGCATGGGCTCCTCGCTTCCCCCATCAAGGGTTGTTTATGTATGACGTAGGCGGCATAGCTAGGATTTTGGAGAAGTTCGGAAAGTGTTTGGCATACTGTTATGTGTGCATTAAGTTAGCATGTTCCACGTCAAATATCACCTTCATAGTAACGAATAATTTCATTGTACAGCATTTTGTCAGCTAAGGGCCATCTGCATTTTGTGTGTTATCGAAGGATTTTCAAGAGGTTAAGTTGGTTGACTGAAAGCGTCTGCCAAGGTGCGGGGCCTGTTTACAAAATTATTTTCAAGCAATGGAATTCCCTTTTCCACAAACCGCCAATTCGTTCGTCATGGCGTGTTAACTGATCAGAGCTTATCTGCTCAAAAGATTGGAAGAAACACTAATTGCAACAAGCTTAGGATATATTACCGTAATTGTGCGCTCCTTAGGCTATTGCATTAATTTTTTTTCTTCCGCATACCTGCATAGTATGTTTCTTTTCTTATCCTCCTCAGTAGTGAACAGTTTTATCACTTACGGATGCTTGATAACAACATTTTAAACTGTTTTCCTCCATTAAAATTCGCCAGTTCCAGGCAGATCTAAGTATCTCCTAAGAACATGGAAGAGCATTAATTTGATCACCAAATTGCCCAGAGTATCCAGCCATACAGTACCCATGATGTGAAAAGGGAACTTGTAGTGCGATCACTCCATTCCTCTTAACGTTCCGTGCAGAAGTTAAAAATGCCAGTTTGTGTTTCATGTATGTTTATCTTCTGTATTGAAGTGCAGTCGTGGATCTGACAACGAAGCAGGTTCGCACCGTTTTACTTTGGGAATTGAAGTAGAATACCGAAAACAGTCACAAAACGACTAGTACTATAGTTTTAGTCGTCTAATGCAGTGGAAGTGAGTCTAAGAGGCTGCAAACCTAGAGATGGCATTATAAAAACGGATGACGATATGCAGTCAAGATATATTTTATTCACCAAGGTGTTTGTCAACATTCTGCATCCGCCTGGATATCATGCTGTTCAAAACGTACCACCTCAGCTTGGTTCACTTTTAAAAGTTGCAATTACTTGCTAATTTGCAGCTATGTGAAAACCTTAACATATTTACAAAATGGAACGTATTCTTTAATATTTCTCTCATAATGTCTTCCTATGTACAACGTTTAAGTATAAAAGCCATTAATAATGATTATAAAACGAGAAAAAAAATGCATTTGCTTCTCCTGCATGTTCACAAACTCAGTATAATTCCTTTCCAACTGGCTGCTGTATCAAAACAGCATGAGTTAAATAATCCACGAGTGATTAAATGTTGGTTTAAAAGATACTGATTGTCAGCCGATGCCTTGAAGATGGCGAAAGACCATCATGATTTCTTGACCGTTTCAAAGCAACTGTCGATGAAAACTCCGTAAATGTGTCAGAAAAACCTCTGACGCACCTGATGTCAATATGTTAACGGTGTCCGATAATCTGCAGTCAATTAGTAAGACAACTTATCCCCAAAATTAGGTTCCAAATGAATCAACTAAAAGTTTTGTTGTAAATTTGATGCTCCTTTAGCAAAGGTTTAATTATCCATTTTATCATCTAATAATGAAGTTTGAGTAAATGGTTTACCTTTAATGATAAAGTAAGTGACAGGATAATGACATGATAGCACTGCAGTAACCTAATACCACATGAAACCGAAGATGCATCAGATAATGTTTCGTTTGAAAATCTGGTAGTCTGCCATTGGTGCTGTCTATCATAGTTTTCTTAAAAATTTAAGCAAAACAACTTTAACAAACACATGTTCACTTAAGAAAAATGGGTCCGGCACTAGTGAATTGAGATGATTAATGTACGTCCATGCGGAACTCAGTGAATCGGGCTACAATAATGCACCTTATCCGCATATTCTCCTGACCATTCACCCAATGGAACGAAATTAGGAGGATGGAGTCTCGGATAAAAGCACTTTTCTACTGCTTTAGATCATACAAATAGCAAAACATTGAAAAATGTATAGCCGATAATGCGGAGCTTGCAGAATCTGGTTACGAAGACAAGAAATACATGCAGCTTAGTATCTCGTCACCAAAATATTCTTAGAAATGCGTCAGTTGCAACGACGTTAGAGAACCGTACTTGGCCTTAAGCAAATCAGATTTTCTAGGTCCATACGTTCGAAATATTACATGAAGTGGTTTTTTGCAGCATTCATTTACATTTTTGGTCTCTGCTAATCACTAAGACGATCTTTAGTATTTATCGAGCTGCTCAAATAAACTATCGACTGTTAGGTAATATCATGCTTCTCCATATCAAAGCTTACAAATTGCCATACGAACATCAATTATGCTCTCCTCAAACGCTAAGTGGCCCTTGTTTGAAGAAAACATTCAGAAACCTTTGCAAGTAATGCCTTAAAGCAATATAAAATGGCTTCTGCGTAATTAATGAAATAGTTAAGTGTGAGCGAAGTTGTTTACACTCCACACACTGGATAGCGAAACCCCCTCCGCGGTCAGACACAAAAAATCAAACGAACCCATGCCGGCTGTAATTTATTAATACACAAAGATAATAACCTACAGAAAACTGCCTATAAGTGCATGCATGCATGCCTGTGGATCGCCGATCCAGCGGCCACATCAAAGTCCTAGCCTGCCAAGGCCTTTGTATTCCCACAGTGCAAGAAACCGGCCGCAGGTGCTGAGGCCAACTTGCAATATCTAACAAATTTGATCACAAATCTCCTTTTTAACACGCGCGAGCTATCTAATTTTGCAACATAGCAAATACCCCACTGCTGGACAGTTTGAGATCTCTGTGGCTACGAGTAAGCCATGTGAGGCGATTCAAGATTATCTCAAGTGTACCCAGATAAGGTTGGGTGGTACTCTGACAAATACTAACAGATAACTCATGGGATCTCACCTGGTCCAAAGAACCTTCTTTCGGACACCATGAACTCAATTCTGGACAGAGGGAGAATGGTTGCAACAGAATGTTAAAAAAACGATGAACGGCTCATTACTGTTTTGTTGTCGATAACTCCAACTCCTCGCCGAGAAGTCGTTAACAAGCACACTAGTGATCTCCGTTTAATTGTTCATTTTCCTATTTCACGACTTGAGTTCACAGCTGTGAACTATAAATACCGTGGAGTCTGTGCATGTATCACCCCTTATCTGCGCATGTCTTAGACCTGTTTACGATTACCCATGACTAAGGATTCCCGACGGAATGCGAAACGTCAGGCAAATAAAAGTCTTGTTCCAGTGATCGCATCTTCGTTTTCTGAACTGCTTCCTGGGACTCGAATATTCGCTATTATTGGCAATCTATTTGGGTGCGATGCGCTCCGATCGGCTCGACGGTGGGAAAAATTTGCCCTTCGGGATTCGTCTACTTATGCGCAGATCCGATTCTTGCACATGTGTCTCGACAATAATGTGCTACCGAAGTGTGTTTCATACAGACCTCCAGGTAATACAGAGTTGTCGAGACGCAAAGAATTTAAGCACGTCAGAGATTTAATCCGAATGATCCTTCAAGACTGTCACGCGAGGCTTCGCAATTACTGTCAGAGGATCAGCGAAGAGAGGGATAAGTGCTTTGAGTTTATGGGCGAGAATGATACCAAACTGCTCCAGCAGAGGGTGACCGAACGAGCCCGAGACCAAAAAGAGAAGCGGGAGGCAGCACTTGAAATTAAGTTTCGCAAGCTACCTCCACCAAATTCATCCAAAGATGACAAACTGGTGCACAACCTGTCATCCAAAAAGCTGACGGAAGAACAAATGCAGGTGTTAAGGCATGGAGCCTCATTCAACACAGCTGATGCCAGACATGCCAACATGGTTGCTGCTGTAGAATCAAACCGCTGTGAACTATAAATACCGTGAAATCTGTGCATGTATCACCCCTTATCTGCGCATGTCTCAGACCTGTTTACGATTACCTATAACTAAGGTTCCCGGCGGAATCCGAACCGTCAGGCAAATAAAAATCGTGTTCCAGTGATCGAATCTTCGTCTTTTAAATTTAGCTTTGTTAGTAGGAAGAAGAAATTGCTGTAACTATAAATTTGATTCGTTTTCCTTCCCTTGCCCATCCTCGAATTCACTGCCTGAAAGGACATCAGATAAGGGTCATGGGCGCAAACAATCTGCAGTAATAGCTGCTAAAATTTGCTAAGTCACCGTATATCCATTGCAATTAGTGCTTTTCACACTCCTCAACCAATTTCGAAGTAGATGCGATAAGCGCTTGAGGAAATGCAGGCGGATTCGTTAGTTGCTGCAATTCGAGCACTCGTGCTCATTCATCCTAAGAGGATAAGCCCTCTGGAAACAGATTTCGATCGCATGTGACTAATTCAGCTGCCCAGGATAGCCTCTATGATTGATATTGGAGGAAACAATTTTATATCAATGATAGTTAAACCTCTGTCTTAACCATTGAAAACAATTTATGATAAAAGTATGATTTGTAAACCGCTTTAGCCATCACTCACCTCAGGATCGTGTTAAATGTGAGCGCTTTTAATACAGGAGGTTTAAGTGTTGTATCTTTCCGCCGTAAGCTGGCAAAATGTGTGCGAGGAATCATAAAAATATGTATATTTCCTGTCACATTTATTGCTGTAGGCGTATATATAGCAATTAAATGGAGAGTGATATACAAAATATATTCAAAAGCAGCTGTCAATAAATATGGATTTGAAAAAAAAAGATAAAACAACATTGTGCATATCCTTGAGTGATTTTAACACCTACCACACATAGACTCATTTACTTTACCCAAACGTTACAGCTCTGAGTATTTTAAATCCATAGGGCTTACATAGCCTGTGTCCTCAAGAAGCAATGGAAGGCCAGTAACTGACCAGAAGTTTATGTAGTAAGTCATCCCTAAAGCTTCATAATCAGACGTATATCTGACGTCACACATATTCCCAAGAAAAATTACGATAGACCACTCCGTCCGACACGCTAAGGGCTCCTTCAATAAAAGCGCGTATTTATTTACCACATGTTGGCGCAGGCTGATACACCACTTCACATGGCTAGCTAATTAGATATCCTGCCAAGTGACAACCTCTCCTTCTTGTTCATTGAACCCAACCCAGGGAATCATTCAGAATGCATTAGAAAAGGAATTTTGCTATAAGAGCAGCGCTTGTGTAACCACATCTACTGTGTCAAATGCCATTTTATCGTGAGCTGTTTTCTTTTGATCTTACATTAATATATGCACGCAAAATGGACACTTGGTAACCAACCGTTCGTTCTTCTCTTGTCCTGCTATTTACGCCTCGCCAATGCCCGGTCGTCTTTCATGTATATTTTCGCATGCCAATAAAAAATAAAAGCACACTTGTATCAATGTTTACTTTAATAACACGACAGAGCTTACTATAAGTACGAAGCCCAAATGGAAGATTCAAACTGGTGAACTAAGCTATCTAGTGATTCAAATGAAGATAAAGTGGACATTTAATTGCTCTGGAATTAATTTCTAGGAAATAACCTACGATTGCTATGAGTTTTGCTGTAGAATAATTGCTTACCTTACCTTACGTCACTCGAGAAAAACATACCCTATACTGTGCAGAACACATTATTATATTTGTGATTTTTTTCCCTATGCTTTCAAGGAACAGTTTTTTCAAATGGTCTAGGCTAATGCACCTGCATAATACATCAGGATAACAGAATTGTGAAATATTTTAAACCTTCCATTTCATTCCAATTGCTAAACCTCATTCGAAAACTATAACTAATTGTTTTGGCAGGGCACGGATTTATGAACACCCAGTATATATGCATTGCTTTAAATTGAGAGGAAATTAAAGTTCACGTGCTTTACGAATTAACGCAAATTAAGACATGCATTGTGTGTTAAAGTCATGGTTGCCCTTAGATTCAAGGCAAGGTTATGTTAATATTCCAAATCTCTCGAATGAAATATAATAGAGAGACATTTGTGCGATCACTTAATTTGTTTTTAAAACTTTGATTCCTAGCACAACCAATGGTTCGTAAGTTAAAAACATCATCTAATTAACTAGAGCTTAAAACTGATTTGCGAAGTTAATCTTTAGGGCGGATTTTGGGTAAATGCTTCACTTTTGAAGTAATGTTAAGAAGCGTGGCGTTTATTCCCTCGAGAAGGCTGCTGGTTTTGAAAAAAGACAGAAATTAGAAGTAGAAAAGCATGAAATCTCCATGGTAGTAGGGCATTTGGGAGTAAACTAACAAATTTTAATGTTGGGTGGTAGCTGTTTGAATTTACTTGGCTGTAGAATTTAGACAAAACTATTCAGTTTGCAAGAGTGATTCTTAATTATGGTTAAATGATTGCTTTTTCGGAAGCGTATTTGGCGAGCCTACGTAGCTTTCGATAAATACTCCTCCAGCCTTTACATTGTTATAGGGTGGGCGTAAAATATAACATGCGGGCAATTATGCTACCGATAACAGGTAAATTAATCACGGGAATAGGGGAGGGTGTTGGGATTAATAGTAATCGGCTGGTTACGAGGCGATGAGGGCTTGTTGTTGAGTCTTAACAAGGGAGGATGGGAGGGGAAGATTGCGCGGAAAGATGCAAGCAGTTATGTAACCGTTGGCAATGCCAGGCTCGGTGCTTGCAGGAGGTTCTTTCATGAGCACAAGCGGATTACTTTATCTTGTGTTGTTACAAGCAAACACTGACCCAACGACTTTGGGTAGTTTGGCAAGACCTTTTAGCTTACCTTAAAGGCTTTGTTGGGGTCCACAGGATGTCGGGATTAAACCATGTGGGCCAGAATGACGCTACTGATGCTTCTGATATCATCTTTGTTAAGTCGTGTCGGGAGAGGCTTCTTATCCTTTTGAATAAGCGCACACTCATTCGATCGATATAAACTGCTCCATAAGAGCTAGTAAATGATTAGATCCACATAGAAGTGATCTGAGCTGGCAACTTATCTTTACCTTCACCATGCAGGACCGGATTGGTTGACAATAACCCCCTAACTTTCGCTACTGGGAGGGTCGCCATACAGCTTTCTTGAGGCATCTTCTTCGAAGTGTGCTTGCCACATCCCCTTGAAAGGGCACGATGAGGAATAGGGTCTTCATCTATACGGTGGGTGTGTTGGGTTTTGTTTCTCTCTCCAGCATATTAATTATGAGGTGTCCGTTGAGATATCCGTTCTCTCGAAGGAGATTCTGGGTTTTCTGGAGCTCTGTTCCAATAATGTCTGCCGAGCAGATCATTTCGGCTCCTTGTATTAAGCAGTGAACTAGCTTACGCCTCTGTTGGATAGGTTCAAAACTGTTAAAGTTTGCATACTGTCCGAATCCGGTTTTCTTTCGATAACCGTTCCTTCGGACGCTACCCTCAGGTCTTCGACTTAACAGGGCATCCAAGAAGGGAAGCGAACCTGCTGCCTCCACCTCGAATGTGAAACTGAATGGGGGCTGCTTGAGTAACAGAATATGCAAGCTCATTTACATCGATTTCTGCTAAGGCCATGGCGAAGGCATCATCACAATATCGACCGAAGTGTTTTACTTCATGGGTCCGCTCGCTAAGTGGGAATCTCCCCAGCTTGCTCATGAAGCTAATAGCCAAGAGAGAGGCGAGCCCATAGCCACACCGTCTATTTGCCCGTTTAGTTGGCTGTCAAATGGGAACTGCATATTTAATGTGCATTTTAGTAAAAATTCCTTTAAAACATCAGTTGGTCTTCCTACTTCTATCTGATTTGCCACATCAAAGTCGCAGATGTAGTGATTTTGCAGTGAACATTCCACATTGAATGCCAAAAATCCAGAGTCTGGTACAATTTGCAAAACATGCAATTTTACCAAAGCCTTGAAGATGTGAAAATCTAAGGCCTGGAGTCTTTAGGCTTTTCATGATTTTTGATGCTTCACTTAATTAACTTAGAAGGACTGAAGTGAAGTGAATTTTAACCAAAAAGACAACAGATTCAAAACTCTGCAACCAAGCAAATTGACCTATCATTAATTGAACAACATTGTTTTTTACTTGTCCAGTTATCCTCTAGGACAGCCACGCATGTGTTTACTTACATATCGAGAATGTTTAGGAGATTTTGTCGGTTTCTAGAGTTTCAACCGAAACATCGTTGTCGCAAGAAGGTGTGCAATCGGCGATGATGGAACTAAAAAGTTTTTTTGGCAGAAAATGTCATCATGTTCTTACCTTGCAACCTCCTTTAAAGAATTTACCTTACCGTAAGGTGGTTTGAATAGACCACTGAGGAGGGATCAGCGTGTTGTATACTGTATTCAACTTAATTTACGACTAACAAATGACACAGTCGGCGCGGGGGACATCACTGTCTTTCAGGATATAAAAGCACGCAACCAAGCTCCCTCATAAATTTATTCGCCGACGAAGAATTGAAACAAAACGAAAAAAAATTATTTTACAGTTGAGGAAACATGGTAGGGATTTTGTTCTAACTGAGACGGCAATCAACGCTTTCAATGTCAAATTGGACAAACACCCTAGTGCTAAGACAAACGTAAATTGCGCAGTTGGGCAGAAAATCCAACGCAAAATGTCATTATCATTTGGAGATGTGGACAAAGGTAGCAAAAAACTTTGAGGCACTTTTGTGCTTCACAAACGGGGGAGTGTGGGGAGTAGTCGCTACTTGCCAAACATTGCAAAACTGAGCGCATTTAAAATGAGGAAAAAGTACTCACTCAATTTAGGTGAAAAAAGTTCGCTGTCGGCTACCGATTTCTTTGAATAAGTAATGTCATTGTAGGCTATTAACAGTAACCTGACTGCACAATCGCATTAACGGGGGTTTTGGCCAGATATATTTATTTAATTCGATTGTTTGGCGTAGCTCATGCGTTTATTGGTGACTTCATGAAACATGCACGTAAAATTTAAGACGCCTTTGTTCATAAATCGAGGAAGATTAGTGTTTCGGAAACCCGATAGGAGAAAGCAATTTAATCCGCAGCAAGTTCGTCGTACGCAGCAAACTAATACCTATTATATACTCTAATCTTGTGTGTTTCTGTGCAAATTCACAGTTCCATAATAAATTGTACGTGACGTTGCCCTCAAGGCAGACAAAAGAGATTTGAATGATAATCTCTAGCTTAGGTACCATCGTCAACATTTGGCGAAATCCTACTTAAGTGGCTGTCTTTCATAATAAATTGTACACGGTACGATTCAGAAATCCGGCATTCAGAACAGCATTCGGCGAGTGTACACTTTCGGTAACTCCCCTCAACTCATACATTTACATGGGAAAGTAAAATTCTACCAATCGATCGGTCGTCTTACCGTACAAGTGGGAGCCAACCAGAGCGCGGATTAGCAAATGCTGGTAAGGTACTGTGGGCCATGCCAGATTTGGAGTTTGCAAACACTTCTTTACGCGCACAAAACTGACTTCCTCAACCGGATCGTGGTTGCTTCTGTTGTTGCTAGCAAACGTTTACGCAGGGAATTTTGTAGTTTAGTGGGACCTTGTAACTGACCTCAAATCCTTCGCCGGGATCCATGCGGTGTTCGGACTCAACGCTGAAACATAGTTTCGAGAATTATGTGCGTACTTGACTGTTCTGAATTATCTGATGGGAATTTTTGCAACTTTAAAACACCGGTATCGCCAAACAAGCGAATATGCAGGTCCCAGGACATGACTGAGAAAGAGTAGATGTGAGCGTTGGGGCAGGAATTTTATTCGCTTGATATTAAAAATCTGTCGTTGAAACATCAGTGGAGACAATATCAAAAATTTATTAGTAAGACTTAAGTTGGTTTGGCAGATTTGGTTAATTTAGTTAATCCAATTGTGAAAAATCTCGCGGTATTCGGCGGGATTCGAACCCGCATAGGAGGGCGGTCTTTTACGCAAGCCAACGCTCTACCTACTTGAGCTACGAATGTATGATTATTAATACACAAGGATTGCAGTATTAAAACGGTACAAACATCATGTTACCGCTTACTTATTACATGGCAAACTGAAGTTATGTTCGAATTCGATAAAACAGTTTGGAAGTAAAATATTCGGTCGCTGGAACAAGTATGTTACTTGCCTGGCGTTTCAGATTCTGGCGAGTATCTTTAATCACAAGGAACCGTAAAATAGTGCGAGATATGCACATGCTCTCCAATTTGTGCATGTATCACAGGATTCTACGGTTAGCTATGAGAAAGGAGTCTCGACAGAATCCCAAATGCCAGGCAATTCGCGTTTTAGCGATCGCATCGTCTACTTCTGAGATTCTCATATCAATTAATAACTTCCCTCTCGAAGATTACTGCCCGCTTGTGCGCTATTTCCTTTGTGGCCGGCGTGTGGGCCATGATCAATTGAATTTTTATCACAGGTGATTGAAGGGGGTGTGATGATTGCTCGGCCATCCAGCTATAACCTATAAACACGGTGACTCCCTGTGTATGAATTACCTGTTTCCGCCATTGCCTTTCATAACTGATCTTGGAGTGATTTCGAAAAGTCAGGTGAATAACTTTGTCGTTCAAGCAATCACATCTAGTTCTCCTCAACTCCGGCATTGCTTAGTTATGGCTTGATTTATGGGCATTCAAATGTCTACTCAAAGCAAAAATTCTTCCTGTTGACTGTTTGTCTATATTTGACCTCCTACAATCGCTTCAAGACAACGGTGAACTTAAGTAGTCCTTAATCTTGCATGATAGGCGGTTGAGTTGTAAGCTCACGTGACAGTGTACAATCAATCAATTTGTATGTTAATGGAAGATGATTACGCATTGATTAGCCTACGATACGTGATCACCCATGGATGACGTTTAGTTCAAGTTACCTGTAGGGTTGCCAAAAACGCCAATAGAGACTGTGATACACATTGAGGACTCGTTTGCCGTTCCCAAAGCGGCCAAGGCTAAGGAATTAATACTTGCACTTCAATTGTTGTGTTGGGTAGGAGTGACCAACGACTGCTAGTGTTTATAGAAGAGAGTCCATCTACCGTGGTTAAACAAATGCGCACCATGTGCGCAACGGGACATTTCCGCCGCAGTGACTCACTCCTGAATCCCACTAGCAACCACCAGCGTCCAGACATAGCAAAATGAGTAGGGAGGATGGAGAAGCCATTGCTGACTTACATCCAATCAAAATCGACAAAACAACGAGCCCATTGCTCATTGGTTATTGCGTTGGACGTCTAAACGACAGGTCGCCCGTTCAAGCCTCGAGGGGCGCAACACATGGGTTTTGGGTCTCACTAGCTGATGACATCTGATGAGACAAAAACGGCCACTTCATTATACATGGCTTTTACTGCCTCCTCGCCCCCCCTTAGAGCTGACTGCTATTCGGTCCTCTGCCCTCACCCTTTAACCACGTCTCACAGGCTTTCATGAACATGACCTTACATGAACTGCCATGTTTTAACAACTACCTCCACCCTTCTCTACCCCCTCACCATGCACTCACATCTTAGTCTAGTAGCTTCTACTCTATGTACCTATCTAGTTTCATAATCCTAGGTCGGCACGTTGTTGACCAGTTACTTTATCCTATAAAGAGTTAATGACCGTTTGCGGTTGAATAAGAGGGTGCGAACTTATATGCCTTCAATAAACTCTAATAAACTCGTGATCTTCACCTTTTCCAGATATCACACCTGCCTAAATAAGTATTTTATGTGTCATCCCCTGATGAAGACGAATAATAAGAGCATAGGATTTTATCGAATTAATTCTTCGGAAATACTATTGTTTCGATTAGTAGGTTAGTATTGAGGTCTTTGCCTTATTCGGGCGTTCCGTCTGCCCCGTATTGTAGCAGTACTGGGTGTAGATCCTTAAGTCTACCTGTCCTCTAGAGACTAGCTTCGACCTCTTCAAGATAACTCACTGGTGGGCTTGCGGCAGCTACGTGTGTTGCAAAACAAGTCCGCCTATGGGCCTGCCCCCGGCTTACCAGCTCGATCATTGGCAGAAGAACATTGTCGGCAAATAACAGGAAGACAGGAATATCCATTCCTGGCGTATTAACTGTCATCAGCCAGCCATAATTAGGCTGAAACGCACCAACTGGTTGATTAAAAGTGAACATTTATTCGCAAAGGTGGATGTGTGTGACGATCCATCTACTGTTTGTCCCCATTTTCCGACCTTGTCTTGAATGGTCATGATAGTTTCCGTAAGGACTGAACAACTAAAAGCTTAATGTTTTCCAGTGGGAGCATTCAAAGTAAAATAATCGTTCGTCAGTATTGTGCAGGGATATCTTAATCTAACATCAAATAAATGACTTAACTATAACGTTTAACTTAATTTGAGCCATAAACGTAGCCCTAACACAGCCAAAACCTAAATTTCCTACTGGTAACGCGGATCCAAACTTTAACCCTTGACATAATTCTGACCCTATTCATAACTTACAATGTAACCCGAAAGTAACTCTAACACTTGCTTTAATCCCAAACCTATGTTTTGCGGAATCACGCACCATATCGCATCTTGTTGTTATCGGTTCTTATGCCCTCGTCTTGTTTAGGTGACCATACACGAAAAACTTAAGATTAGTTTCACAGCCAGCGATAACATCATCTGCTTCAGAATATCTTCCTGTAACTCGTCTATTTGAATCTGTTGATCACAAATATAATAGAACCCACTCTTGGTTGACCTGCAAATGCCGTCCAGAGAAGTGGTAACATTAAAATGTTTGAGGCTTCCAGGCTGTTAATTTTCAAAATATGAGAGCGAGAAATTAGAAAATCGAACGAACAAAATTCGATCAAACCGAGGCCGACAAGCACACCAATTCCTTTTTTGTTCGAGGATGTGCATTTAAAAGTGAACCAAACAAGCTCTCCAAAAGTTTCAGTGTTATATAATATTGTTCCGGTAAGCTTGCCCTATTTCTTATTGTAACATTCTTGTTGCTCTTCTGCAAGTAAATACAGCAAACTATTCTTGCCAGAGGTCTGCACCTTCGAGATCTCACTGACACTATTAGAACCAAGGCCGGTCGTACCCGACTTGGACAGGAGGCTTTTGCCGTTACCTAAATAAAAAGCACCTCTAGCAAGTTGTCGTTGGAAAATTGCATGGTGTAGGTTCAAATGTTGTCCTCATAAAGATCCACTGAGCCAAAACCAGACCTCTAGCGTAGAGAGGGAAAGCAATTGGTAGCATATTAAACGCCCATGTACTCAAAGACGCAGCAACAATCAGGGAGGTAATGACACCCCCTACTAAGAGCTCTATCGTTGACACCCCAGGCTGAAAATCCCACAAAGCAAGACAGCCTCTACGTACTAGTGTTCGTTGCCAGGAGCGAAGAAGCTTACGCATTTCCCGCACGTTATAAGGCCCACAAAAATTTTATCTAGGGAGATTAATGGTCTGTGTGGGCGCAAAGTGTTTTCAGTTACGACGTCAGCAAGTAAAACGGCCGAATTGTTAGCACGCCACTAACCACAGTTAAAACGCGATTGCGGCCATTACTACCTCGGCACTTGCAATCAAACCATTATCACATCACGCACTTTCATCAGCTATAACTACGGCAGCTTTTAATTACTGGAGAGTATGCCATTGCGTAGCGACTGCATCTTGTAAGTACTGCAACCGCACAACCTCCATAAGCCTTATCTGATAATGATTTTGGTTGTAAAATTAAAATGCCACGATGATAAAAAAGAGAGCATCTTTCTACAAATTGAGTCTTCTACGTTCAGTCTATGGGTTTGCAGGAGGAAACCAGTCGATAAGTCCGAGAGGAAAAAATCGAAAGTTTATTAAGGAAAACCTCGACCATCCTAGGACGGCAGTATTTGCGCCTTTGGGGATTTCCACCTCTTTGCCATAAGCATTTTGCTTTGGCAGAGGAATGTAGCCCTGCCTGTATTTAGCCTTTTCATGTTCGACAGTCCATTTCAGCCTTTTATCAGTCTGGGAAATCTGAACTAGGATAAAATGTGCAACTATAGAAGCATACTTTCTGCAGAATCCCGGGATGACTCTTTTTTCAGCGAGACGGATTGCAGTGACTTTATCCTAGTAAAAAGATACTCAGACTTTTACTAATTCATGCAACCATTGGGCAAAATCATATTAGATTGGAAAAATTAAAATTCACATTGAACATTAAACACTGAACATTCACATTGAAAAAAAGTCCTTTACCAAGTGGTGACGAATATTAGCATGCTTTTCAGTCTCACAAGGAAAATTAAGAGGAAGAAAAGGATGAGCTATATATTTGAACACTTGTGAAATAACCACTCAGACAGGTTAAATACGAAGGGATCAGGCTATTGTTAATTAACATGCTCGATTGCTTTTTCTGCTTGAGGCCTCAGACGCAACTTATCTTCGAGATCAGACACTTGTGCAAATGCAAGGATGTGAGCTGAAGACATAAGCGCTTGTGTTGTTCATTTACATTCTGAACAATAGCAAAAGTGCCTCAGTTTCGAAGAGAAGAAGAGAAAAGGGCGTTTATTAAGTCTGCATTTTTACTGTACCTTTGTTTTGCATTCTCAAGGTTGGAAAAAAACGGAAGCTTACACACGACAGTTTGCAGCAAGGGGAGCTGTAACAGAAGTAGATGTCTAAACCATTAAACTTTGACTGAGACATAGATTTTCATTCGAAATTATCATTAATGCAAGGTTCTTATAAGGACTATCATCCAATAAAATCCAAACGTAAATTCGTCACAAAATATTATCGGCTTTAAAATGAGTTCCTCGTTTGACAGATAAAAAATCACCCACGGTAAAAGAGCTTGAACACCGTCTGCATAATCGTTATAAATTCAAGTTTATTTCATACTGAATACGCAAGAATATTCATGAACGCGTTTGGTAGCCATTTGCATTTTTACTCTTGATATATACAAATTGACTTATTTTGGTCTTCAAAAAAGCTTTTAACTTAGCATTTGGATATCAGGCCAGTACGCTGGGCACTTGCAACTATGCTTTCCACTTTTCCGACTGGTACTTTCTTTGAAAAGCAAAGGAAACTTTAAAGAAGGGGTCATTTAAGGCCCATGAAATACTGAAATGGATGTAGTCTTTTGCATATATTGTATGAGTACCCCGTGCAACGAAATGCCAGGTTTAAAACTATTTAAAAATGGCACATACTTTGTATCACCTAGGGATAGTATTTTATCGCTTTAAAGCATTTATATGCTCCGTTTAGACAAATTGATTTCGAAGACAAGGGAACTCACTATAAGGAATGGTCAAAATATGTTCATTTATGTAAGTAGTCAGGCTTGATTGACGCTAATGACTGCGAAAGTTGAAAAATGACACTGCAATAATTTGTTCTGTTCGGTTGGGAATTTACTTTGCATGAGCGTAATGCTTCAATGAATTTGATAAATTGTTCATGCATTCGGTATCAGTAACAATGAAAGTAAGGTGAAACCAATGAGATATTCTAAAGTACTTTTATGTTTAGAAATTCGAACAATCTAAAACATAGAGGCGAGTAAGTAAGGCCTCATAAACTACTTCTAATGAACTGCAAGCTGGTGCTTTGGAAAATGCCACACAAAGTTAGGAAAAAACTAGCAGGCACTAACCGAACTCAATCAAATAAACTTTAGGTCAGTTTGAACAAGTCGGGTGGTATTTTTTAATAAACTGGATAAAATCACATCTATACGAATCTACCTGATTTTTATGCGGAGTGACAGCTATAATCGAAGCCCAATCAAGTCCTCAATAGGAGCAAATTCCAGCTTATATTTGACTTTTCTTGCCGTTTTTGACACTATTTCACTTGCCTGGTCTAGAGTGTATTCATATTGCATCACTAAATATAGTCAGTGACAATTGTTTTTGAAGTCCACTGAGCTAACCGACTTTGTTTGGTGGTTTCAATATGATTTTTTAATATCTTGCATAGGAAGGTCAAAAATGAGCAATAACAAAGACTCACAGTTCAAATTGATCGATGGTTTGAAAAAGTGGCAGATTTTATTATTCTATAATCATCATCTAGCGTGCATCCTAAAGGCTCTTGCCCCAGTTATCGTATCATGAAAAAACTATTAAAGATAATATTAACTGGACATTCATGTAATTTGAAAGCAAATCGCCGTCGTAGATAGTATTATGTGCCTGGATCTGCCTACTCTGGACAACTAACTGAAGAAAGCTCAGCTTGAAAGATAAATGTTCCCATGTTCAAAAAGCAGCTAAGCATGATAAAGTTTGTACGATAAGTCGCTCGAGAATAAGCTAGAATAATATGGATCGGACAAGTGCACGGCATTTGTTAACTGGATCATGCATAAAAAACATGTACAACGTATCAGGGTGTATCGACAGGCTACGATGAGATGGGGAGCCCGACCGGACAGTAAATGGGAACTTGAACTTTAGCGCACATTTACACGAAAGAACAATCTGACGTGCTTTCAAATAATAATAAATTTCCAGAATGTATGGCTAGGAGGACTGAAGTTCTGTTGAATAAACTGAATTAAACAGGCAGCTTTCCTTACGAAAAGTTTTTGTCAGAATCAAATCTGCCCATTTAATCAAAAGAACGAGGCTAAATTTAGGCCCGAATTTGAATCATGACTTTGCGTGGGTTAGCTCACCTGCTCCATATGCAAACGAAGCATTTCACAACACGCTTTGTACATTATCAAATTGCTAAATCTTGGTTTTTCTTTCAAGGTCAATTATAAAACCATTCTGGCTATTTCTGAGAATGAAATGTGGTGCCGACGGAAATTGTTTAAAGAAAATCCATCGTAACAGTTTGAGGCATAAATTTGTCATTCGCAATGTAATATACTGCCTGTTAACAATTCTGACCCTTCTTAAAGTGTTCATGTTACAACCCCTGCGGAAGGAGTGAAATGCACGTACCTCTTATATTGCACACCATTTCAGTTAATTACAGAGAGAGATGCTTATTGGAAGTTGTCATAAGCACCTAGATACAATCAGAAGGGGCCATGAAGTAAATGGAAATAATACATATTTTTTACATTAGAATATATAGTTTATTTCGCATTTGCTTCCTTTTACTGAAGGCCGCTGACAATAAGTCAGTTAATTAAATGATGGTCTTATTTGGTCACGTTTTTTTCCATTTGTTTTACACGTTTTATCAAGAAGTGTCTTCGGGTTCCTAAAATACCATCACTTGGACTTTACGATCCGTTAATAAATTGTCATACTTAGTGTACGAGATTTGTTTATTATACTGGCAGTCATATTTTTATAACAGACAATACGCACTATTTTGAGTTGACCCGATTTTGAAAACAACTCCATGCGTTCGGCGGGATTTGAACCCGCCTATCAGAAAAGGCCTTTACCGGCGGCCAAAGCTCTAAAGTCCTTCTTTGATATGCGAGTTCAAATTCTGCCGAACGCCTCGACTTTTTTCACAATTGGATCCTTTCAAATTAAGCAAATCTGCCAAACCTCCTAATAATTAAGCCAGTCTAGTAGTCATTCGGTTGGATTCTAGATGATTACTTAGGTAATCCTGCCTGGGTGGTCAGCTTGCTGCTCCGTATTGGTGGATTCCATAGAAACGGTAAAGTTGGGCGTGTAACATCGACTCAATTGTGATTACATTTATTGCGCGAGGTGGGGCGTTTGTAGCTTGGCATTTAGAACGTTGGTCGCCGGTAAAGGCCTTCTCTGAAAGGCCGAACACCTTTAGATTTTTCACAATTGGATCAACCCAAATTAAGCAAATCTGGTGCACGGTCCGCTTTATCCCTTATTCCTGTAAATCGCTCGAACCCCAATGTTAACATTCACTTATATGCCAAATGTCGGTAAACGGCGACTTAAATAAATAGAATGCAACGAGATTTATTTTTCGTCCATAAGTTCAACCAATACCAGCTGACTTTGATTAATTGACGTCCAAGGTACTTATCAAGTTCCATCTGGGAAGTTGTGCTCAGAAAGATATTGTCTGCGGTTGTTATTTTTCAGTAAGACAAATCCTGGAACATTTTACAAGCAAATGATTGCGCTTGACTGTTCAAACATCTGCAATCAACTTCAAACAACATCAAGTCGAACTTACTATTAATGCCAATGTAGTTCAAAAACTATTTTGTTTAAAATTTAAATTTTGCATATTCTACTCACTTTTCCAAAGACCCTAGGACTGGAGATGTAACCAAGCCCAAAAAGCATTTCTCCCGAAGCCAATCAGTGCATTAAAAACTGTAATCTTACTCAATCAATCGACTCTGAAAAATGTCATTCAACAGTGTGCTGATGGTTTATGTTTTGTTCGAGTCAGCAAAATATTTGCAGGTTTAAGCTTAAGCCAAAGACATCATGACCCAATACAGTAGGCTGGGTGGGTAAATAGACTAAATTGAATGTAAATTCACGGGTCCCGGCGCGGATCTCTGAACTAAGTTGACTAGAACGCTGGTTGCGCCAAAGCCAATCTCACCTGCATGGGTTCGAAATTGAGTCAGATGACCTTTTCAAATTTTTCATGTACTTAGATATATCGGTCTATTGTTACATAAGATAAATAATTATTTACGAAAATAATGGTGGCCCACTATACGATCTACGCGTTTTGCGCATAAAAAGACAATAAATATGCTGTTTTATGGTGTCAGTTGCATTCGTCATATAACAAAAATAATAAAATGCGTATTTTTGTTGCCCTTGGAGAAACGTTAGCGTAATTTGGCCCAAACTCTCTATAGCATGCATAATCGGAAGTGAAAAACAACCTATGATAACGTTGGTAGCTATATAAAAGGTGGGAAGGGAACATTATATAATGTGCAGCGAATGTACCAGTATATTTACGGAACGTTTATAGGATAGCCAAGCAGTCTTTTTCATAGACTCTCCTTCGACAGAAGATAGGGAACCATTCATAATCACAATGGAGGTACCACAACAAACTATTTTAAAGAGCTCGCTTATTTTATAGACATATTCATCTGACCAGTAGCAGAGTGATTCCAACTCTTCTCGGGTGAAGACTCTATTCCTCAGGGAATAGGACTTCTGTTATTTCAGAGGTAAATGTTAAATGTTGAGAAAGTCAATCTGAATATAAACTCGTAGGTGCAGCAATGTAATAACTTTGGTCTGCTTGTAGTTTAAGGAATAACATTTCCTTTACCTCTCTTTTTCAAACGGCCGTCGGTCACTAGCAATAAACTTTATTTCAGACTGCTTTCGTCGAAATATGAAAGGATTCTCTGACGCAGTTAAACAGCAGCAATTTCAAAACTTGCATATCTACCAGAAGCAATACAGGGAATGCTAAGGGACCCATCGACAGTCCAAATAACTAACTGCAAATGTCATTCAGTGTAAAAATTGCGAAGAAGATAGTCTGAAGCGTTTTAGCTGCTAAAATATGCTGCCACTCAGTGTGATATAGCCTTAAATGTCAATAGGCCACTTTTTCAGGTTAGTTATGTCATCAGTGCTAGTATGTGTCTATTTGACCGCAGTACCTAGGCAAACGTGTTTAAAACTGTCTGGTTTCGAGACTGGCAATTGGTCTTAATTATCGGACTTATCAGTTTTGAGAAATCGATGACGAACTCGGAGGGCCACAACGGGCCCAACGATATTGAATTGACAGTTTGTGGTTGAGACTATTTGCCAAAGCTGGACATCTAACCTGATTTCATATATCTTGATGCATTTTTTGCCAGCTAATATTTCTCATATGCTACTTTACGAACGCTTTTTAGCCGCCAACTTGAGTATGTGAATAAATAAGTGAAATCGCAAAAGTATTATTCGATTAGATCGCAACCAATCTAAGACTTGAGCAATAAAATCGAATCATCATAAAACTATTACACATGCCACGAATAAACATGAAGCTTTTTAGCGTCTGCATATTTAATGTTGAAGTAATTGTGAGTGAATGATAAGCTATGGTGTGTACTTATATTTTTTTTTAAAATATACTTCTATATTATCATACTGTCATATTTACTGAGTGTCTTACATTTAATTTTTCCGATAACATAGCTGGCAGTTGACATAAAAATTATATCTGAGAGCATTTCCCTCAAATTTAGGAAAAAAATCGTTCTAAAATGTGCAACCATTCGTCACCCATATTAAGCAGTTCCCTTCAGGAATTACCTTACGTGTAGGGAAATGCCGAGCGAATATATGATTTTTTAAAAGAAAACTAATAAAAAATAGTTAAATGAGGCATGCAGACACTGCATACAGCAGGAATTTTTCGCTTTATGACAAAGTACTCTCCGTTTTTTGTTAAGTCATATCTCGTGATTCCGAGCATAATTAAACAAAGAATAAAATTTTTAATTTTTGACATAGTCATACGATGGGTTTGTACAGAAATCAAGTCTTAAAAATGCCCTTGATTTAAAAAAAACCATTCTTCCTTCGCTGGCAGCATGCACATTTTGCTCAAAATCTTATTCCTTACAATTTCGCCGCCTAAGCAACCTTCAATGTTTTTGTAAACAAAGACTTCCTTGACAAAGCAGTTGTAAAATATTGTCTGCGGCAACCTACAGAATAAAAAAGTGAAACGTTTCTCATAATTTTTGTTAACCAAAGAACTCTAAGTTCCGCTGTTTATAGCCTAAGGTCTTAAGATATTTCACATTTCTTTTCAAAAAGTTAATCATTATGCAGGTTCTGATATTAAGCACATTTCGCAGCTTCTTTTACAGAAAGTAACCTTGCTTTCCTGTATCCATGCGAACTTGCAAGCACGCTGTACGAAAATAATGTCTACGTTGTGACTACTGGTCCTTTACTTCTTAACTCATATCAAGTGCCTATCTGGTGATCATGTCATATTTTCCACCATGTTTGGTTAGCTTTTTCTACCCACTTGACTTCTCTTTCACTCTCTGTGCTTCCAGACAGCTAACCACACTAAACAAGACCGCACTAGCGCAGGCCCTGTCAACATGCGAGCACCTGTATTTTCCCCCTTGAAAATTAATCGCATCTACTCACAACTACCGGTTAACTGTGTAGGCAGTTTTTATGCGTTCGCGGTCCTCCTCGCTTCTCGCTCCGGAGGACATGTGGCGGCAGCCAATCCGGTTGCCGCAGCAAGGGACCTGGCTTGCCTTATTCGGTCGGTTCTGCTTAAGCGCGCCTTCCTGCAGGTATCAACGCTTTAGCCAGCTAGCGCGTCCGATTTGCATGCACAGCCTGCCGCGCACGGCTGGAGGAAAGCCGTCTCAGACGTCACCTTTCTACCCCGAGTGCAGCACTGACCATCTTGCGGCGAAGCGAATTCAAATTATATCACAAACACACACACAGAGGATAAGCTGTGCGCCTGCCTCCTACCGCTCCGCCAGTGATGAATGAAGAACAGAAGGGAGTCTGCCGTCATTTGAACCACCGTCATCACCACGGACGCCGCATACTTTGCCCCTTCCATGAAGCATCTCCTCTCCTCCGCCTCCTCCTGCGTTGCACTGTAAAGCACTATGGGGAAGTCCCTCATGGACGGCAAATCTAAGGTCCAACGCCCGTCCAAGTCGGAGAGTTTTGACAGCTTTCGAGGTCCCCTCATAACCGCCAAGATGCAGCACCAGCACCAGCATCACCACCAGCAGCAGCACCTTCCCCAGCAAGCACCACCCCGAAATCCCCACCCACAGCAGCCAAGAAGACCGCAACAAACGCAGCAGCAGCAACCACGTCCTCGGCCGATGGACAGCACCGTTCTCCCTCAACAGCGGACACCGGCGGCAGCATCATCAGTGGCGGGATGTAGAGATTGCCAGCCACCCACAGCGGAAGGCAGCCACGAGAGTGACAACAAAATCGAGCAAACCAATCGCGCCATTGTTCCCTCAGCCCCACCCCGTTTGAACACTCCCGATGGTGCAGAACAACTAGAGTTGACTTCCTACAACAGGCCGCCTCCCAATGCCCAGCCACCGTTTGACGTGCTTGGTGACCTCTCAACAGTTGTGCCCAGCAAGGGTGATGACGATGGAGACGACTGTGCAAAGGAGAAGGAGGCACTGCTTAAACACGCACCAGACTCTTCCGATGGCTCTCATACCCCCCACCGAGGCAGAATGAACAGTTTTCAGAACGATTCTGATGGCTTCATGGAGGAGTTAGAGATCTCACAGTCAACTGACTGGATGACCTCCATCCTTACTGTCCTGAGCTACGTCATTGTAGTACTCACCTTCCCCTTTTCCATGTTCTTCTGCCTCAAAACTGTGGCTGAATATGAAAGAGCAGTAGTCCTGCGAATGGGTCGCCTGCTCCCTAATGGCCACGGTACCAAGGGTCCCGGACTCTTCTTTATTCTCCCCTGTATCGATAGCATTCGCAAAGTGGAACTGCGAACAGTGACCTTCAGCATCCCACCACAGGAAGTATTAACTAGAGACTCGGTTACCGTGGCGGTTGATGCTGTCGTCTACTATCGCATATGCAATCCCGCAGTATCCTTCCTCAACGTAGAGGACGCAGCTAGATCAACACGTCTGCTGGCCCAAACAACACTGAGGAATGTGCTGGGCACAAAGGACTTAGCGCAGATTCTGATGGATAGGGAGGAGATGTCGGTGACCATGCAATCAACGCTTGACGCTGCAACAGAGGCGTGGGGCGTCAAGGTAAGCCTTTTCACAATGTTTATTTATCTACCGATAACATAGAGGTGGTAATTTAATTCGTTCTACATTAAAAACGGATGTCTGAACACCGTTGGTACTATCCATGCTGGGAACTTTTTCTGATTTATGCTATTGTGCACAACGTGTATTTATATTCTGCCAGCGAGCTCAGTTGAATCAGAAAAACCTACACTATGGAGGCACTTAGCACCCCCATATCCGGTAAGGATGACTTGATTGGCCGCCTATACTTAAAATGGGTGGCGTTACTATAAATTCTGGAGATGAAACCTATTTTTATGTCTTAACACTACGTTCAATATAAAAATAAACTGAATCCTCTATAGGCAAATGAACACTTTTAACCACGGCAAATGAGCAGCGATGTTCATCTGCCTAGAAGTTTAGGCAACAGTATTTTATGAAGTGCACCTCAGTTCCCCTAGTCCCAGTATTTTGGTCTATGGAAATGGCTGATGTGGGGTTTTTCTGGTTGGGAATAAGGATAGACAGTGGAATATACTTTAGTAATTTCTATATGCATTTTTTTATTGTTTTACTTAAAATAATTTATTTATATCTGTAGATTTTCCTACTCTGCATTATCCTTTAACGTATTCAGAAAAACACGATTATAAAATACAGCTTTCGGAAAATGCCTGTAAAATGGAAATGCTGGGAAGAAGGTCGTCTACTTCAGCTTATCTTAGGTCAAACTTACCGTTCTGGAATTAGATTATCACAGACCATGGCGCGCAGTGCCATGCACACCTTCAATTTACATGCGGGACAATTTACTCCCAGCGGCCACGGAAACAAATTCAACTATATTTTTTTCACTTTACGCTTATATCTACAAATGTACTTCACTAACTATCTTATTTCCTCATCAGCAAAACCCATTAGAACCACCGTTTCTGTAGAACAAATGCTGAAACTGGGGTTAATGAGGTCTCACTACCTAAATGTCTTTTTCCGAAGTTTAATCTGCCTTTACTGCTAGTCACTGCATGACTAATGGTGACGCCGCAGAGCGAAATCCAAGATATAATGGGATAATGAGCGGTCACCAAGAAAATAAGTATTAATTTTAACGCCAGTTCTTCTCTAAACCTTAAACTTTCATTTAGAACAAGGCGGAATACGAGTCCTTAATCTAATGCTGAACTTAACCCGAAATCTGACTTAGGCGTTAAATGCTTACCTAACTTTAAAGTGAAGTGTCACTCTAAATTTAATAATTCACGTAATTTCTCCGGAAATTGCTGCAAAGCCACGTGTATTGTGGGCTATTTCTATTCTCGGATCCTAGCTAAGCTGCCGCGCAAACCATCCTTACGCCAGATCCAAATTCTTCTCGTCAAAGTAGCATTACAAAAAAATTCTTCCATTGAGCCTAACCATACTGCCTTGTAGACTTTCAGGAAACTCTCATGCAGACTCGATGCAAAACCCTATGTGCATATTTGAGCTGAAATTCGCCAGCTACTGCTAATAAGCATAAGCTTCCTATATTGGAGTCAGTATTGAATTACTGGCCGCACAGGTTAAGGACGGAAATATGCACCTTGAAATTCCTTATACCAATTCTAATGGAATTGAACAAGACGTTAATCATAACGATAATGTTTCTATAATAAAGAGCAAAGTTAAACGCAAACGTATTCTTTGATCTGCTGCGATGGGTCTTAGCCTGAACTTGCCCTTTCCGTACAGAAACGGGAAACAAAAATGATGATAACTTGTAATCACTCCATGAGAACGTTTCGGCATCGTTAACATGCGTTAACTGAGAATGCAATTTGCATCTTATTCCGCATATTACAATACAGGTATACTATAGGAGTACGAATGTTGCCTGTCTGAGAACTTCATGCACTAAAGAAGTAGTTAGTAGGCTGATGTTATGCTGCTATGCATTATTATACCAAGAAAAACTAAAGCGCTTAAATTGGACTTCATGTTAACTGATGAGCGTAATGCAGGTTTCTGTCTGTGGCTAGCCTTTCAGTATCACTCGATGTAGTAATCGTCAGTGAAACATCCTGACAAGCATATTTTTAGCAATTTCAAACATAAATATGTGTTGACCGAATCAGTTTTCTCTAGAGAGGAAGGAAGTGGCTGACGTAAACAGCCTAAAAATTAGGCATCAGGCTAGAAGTATTCAAAAAATTAAAGGAGAATACGGCGCGATGTAACACTGAGCGACCCCCTTATAGTTGCGTCCTAAAGCAGCATGAAGTTGAAAAACGCGTGGGCCTTTTTAACGTCCGCGCCATTCTATGCTAAGAAGATATTGCGACGCATGCCGTTGTTGATGCTAAAAACCCCAGCTATCTACCGAAAGTGTCCTCTATAGGAAAAGAGACTGCAAAACATGGCTTATCTGCGTTGAATACGCTACAACTTTCTGTAACCAATCCTAATAGAATAAAAAAAGACGTAAGAAAATTTGCGCTCAGATTTCAGTAAGAGTTAACGGTGGAGAAATAACTTTGAAGAACGGGCAAACTACACTATAATTGCCTATTGAAACCTAGCATTTGGGGACGACTGTACGATTTACGGCAGGGCTAAGCGAAAGGATACACTTTAAGGCCCATGAAAATAAAACATGCCTTTTATCGTATGGTAAAGAATAAAATAACCATTGCAGGTGAAGTTTGGGCTAAGCTATTTGTGAGACTTATAAATGCGATCTTTTAGGAACTGAACATTACGCTACCTGCGTTGCCAGGTGGCATTCATATAAATGTGTTTTGTCGAAAGGAGAGAACAGATAAGCGATTTCGACGGATTTCTTCAAACAGCACCGCGATATGTCGTTAATTCACACATATTTCTATGCTTATCGCGCCTTGATTAGTTTATTTAATTTTGAACTCAACATATCGCTTTGATTTGTGACAGCTTGGTAGAAATACGTTATGTTAACCCTTGGAATACGATTCCTGCCCTGGGTTGGTTTATTATCTCAATGTTCTGGGCAGTAAAACGCTCTGCGCTAACTACTGAATTGATACAATGATATCCGCAACGTTGTTTTCATTGTGCTTTTTATTATTTCAATTTCTGTTACTTATCGAAATATTATTTCTCTTTATTTGCAAATATTATAAAATTTTGTCGCTATGAACGACCTAGGTATATATATTTTCTGCAAATTTTATTATAGTAAATATTTCCGCACATATTTGGCTGCTTGTTTTGGATTGAAAGCACATCCCCGTCAGAGTAATTTCCATTTTATTAATTCTTGGACTTATTAATGGTTAAGTGGCTTCCACAACCTACCATTGACACAAATCCTTTTCAAAACAAATTTTCCATTATGACATCTGTTTTAAGGAGACTTTAGCATGATTGCTCAGAAAAAGTGCCAGTATGTTGATATACCTTTATATTTATTCATTATCCTTCAGGCAAAATATGTATAGCTCCTTTGGTAGTCTAATGCTGTGAAACATGCGACACGTAAGATGGGTTATTTAATGGAACGTTACCGTTCCGCCAATACAAAATTGCACTTCCTTTATATATTGTTGCTTATGTAGTGCAGATACACGACGGCAAGGCAGACTGTAGGATTTTATTGTATCACAAAGCTATATAAAATATATTGTGCCTGTTGCACAGTTACAGTCAGTGTAAGTCGAATTCAATTATTATTTATTAGTTAGAATTTCATTAATTGAATTTGATAAAATATTTACGGTCGAAAGAGCAAATAATGAAATTAAAAAGTTAAACCACGATTCGCTTTGTAGACACTACAAACGAGGTGGATATTGTTTTTCATGCAGACATTCCTTGAAGACCATGGTCAGTATAATTATAATATGGGTACGATACATGAAATACTTTACGAAATTATGTCAGATGCCCTACATTAGAAAGGATCACTTCAAGAGGATCGTTATACCGTTTGTCAACCTGTACGATGTCGTGAAAATTTGCTAACAGAGAATTGCCGGCGTTTCTTGAGTTAAGTAAAGTCCGCCTTCAAAAATTACAATTCATAGAAAAATAACTACTCAGGTACAAGGCATTCTAACCGCTCGCTTTAGATTACTTTATGCATTATCTTATACGTCATGCATATGTTTACTACTTCTAGTAAGCATTGCCGACGAATAAAATTAGATTCAACTTTTACCCTTGCGGTATATATAATTTTCTGTTTCAGGAAAATTGCCAATTATCTAAAAAGGATATGTAAAAACTAAAATACCTTATCGATGGTAGGTTTGAAGTTTACATGCTGCCAATTTACCATGTACATATAATAAGTTACTTATCTTTTGAATGTTTGCAATAGGTAAAATGCATACGCTGCAGTAGTAAAAGTAGATCAGACGCTACACTAGTGCATTAAAAGTAGACGTTATTCGTAGACAAATGAAGAAAAGAAAGAAAAAAATAGCAGTAATAAATAAACAAATAGACAAAATAAAAATCGATTTTTGCAGATTATAGCATTTCGCGGTTATTAAGAAGAAATGAACTTAAAATCTGACATTAATAATGTCCTCGTCATCTTGAGATAACGCTGTGCGACGAAGCTTATAATGTCCAGCCTAAGCAATCTTTCTCTAGGGTAAGCATATTGCAGGATGGTCGTTATCTTGTAAGGCCTGTTACTGTGCGCTGATTTAATAAGAACGACTGAAGGTAGCTTCGCATGCCCGAACGATAACCAAGGAGTAACACTGGCCTTACCAAGGATGGGAGCACCAGGCTTTATTCAAAATTTCAATCGTTCATCTGATTTATATAGGATAAAATTTGTCTTCTGTTGAATAAAAAATAGTTTACATGTAGGCGGCGAAATATGATGGATATTTACGAAACAAACTCGTTTTTATATCATAGACATGCTTTGATGTCTTTTTGACTTCAGGGGTGGAGCAAATTGCATCGCTCCAAATCTGAAATTATAGTAAACCTACTTTCATTAAATTTTGGGGCACCTGTGTTGGCATTTTGCCTCTTTATCATTCAGATGAATCAAACAACAATCATTATAATTTTTACATTATTGTATTGAGAGCCTGGCTGTTAAAAAGTTATGTATTACTTAACATGCCATTCTGAAGCATACGGTAAAGACGAAAATAGAATGCCACAAAGATGTTCCCATTTATTTTACGCGACTTTATCGATTAGTGTTTTATTAAACATTATCTGCAGCTAGAAAACATCGGTATTTAAATACTTTGGTTACAACTGGGCCGGACGTTTCCCAGAAATGTATGTGTGGATTTTCCTATCAAACTGGTTTATAGTACACTTCAGCAGCACAAAGGTCATATAAGTAAAAACAAAAATCGTGATACACAAATACTTCTTCCTAGCCCGGTTTATCCAAGTGCAGTTCAGACAAACGCAATTACTCTTACACTTGCTAAATATAACACTTTGTTTAAACCAGCTATACAGAAAACACACATTTCCATTCGTTTGATGTTGCAGGGTATAGCGTGGCAAGCCAGTCTGATTGTTTTTATAATGACGTCTTTTAATTGCTAAGTGGGATTCCTTTTCAAAGGAACAACGCTGGAGACGTTTTATATTGATTATAATAACCTTCCATTATACGCTCTTTTTTAAAGGTTGAACGAGTCGAAATTAAGGATGTGCGACTTCCAGTAGCACTTCAGCGTGCAATGGCGGCGGAAGCCGAGGCAACCCGGGAAGCCAGAGCAAGGGTGCGTCAACAAAACATTAAAATAATTATTCATATAGGGACTTGTTAATTTCTTTAGACTTTTGTCTGCCCAGTTGTGCGTTTATTTTTTTACAAAACCAAAACTAGAAAAACACTTTCAATGTGGCTTAGATAATCATTGTACAATCAGCTGAGACCATAGGGTTTCGCATAATTGTCCTCCTCAGTTAAATTCAAATTTTTAGTTTATGTTCAGTGATGCACAAAATTTGACGTTGTATTTAAAATAAAAAAGCTAAAAAAACCTTGGAAATACTGGTTTCAACAACAAGAACCTGTTTTTAATAGTATTTCAGTAGGCTACGCGCAAGTTTAACCCACTGAAAATGTGCATACGAGAACACAAAAATTCATCTTGGTTCTTATGTTTTCCCCACTTTCGCTTCGCAATGCATAAGTATTGAAAAAAAAGCAATATTCGACCTCTGTGCCATACAATTTATTCGTATTAAATCTTATCTTATCACCTGCATTTTTATTAATCCTAATTAACAGTGGATCCTCTTTAACACTTTTTAAGGTAGTCATAACTTACAAGTGAGAAATGCCGCTCATAAAAGTTTTAAAGTTGGGTTCATTCAATTCAATTTTTACTTCTAGAGCTTCATCTAGGAGCGTATGTGGCGAGTTCGTTTTACATTTCAGTTCATAACACGTTCAAGTAAAAGTTGAATTTTAGAATAAAATAAGTTCAAAAATAAACGGAAATCAAGAAGTGAGCTTAGGTGCCAAAGTAGTGGCATTTCGGTTATTTCGTCCGTAGGACAAAAACAGTTTCCAACACCGCATTTTGATGCATACAGAGGCAAAGTATGTAGTGTTCTTATCACCTTGACTATTTCGACATTTGAATATTTGATGACTGTTTGTAGAAGGTGAATTATCCAAGTTAATTATGCATTTCAAGCTAGGGTTTGACAGTTTAAACGCGGACCTACAAAACACAGGTGTTGTTAATGCATAGAAATTACCTCAGTTGTCATAGCTTTTAGTTGTTCAGAATAGTGTGGAATGCCCGTATTTCTCATGGTGGCCTGCAGATCGGAATTCTCATTGGCTAAGAACAAGCGAATAATTTCATTTTCAAAAAGTAAACTCCTTTCAAGAAAAGTAAACAGAAGCGACCTGCAAATTTAGAACATTTGCAGGATACTTCAATTAAAAACATGGATGTAATTTGTAACAATTAGGTCATCTGTAGACTTCTCGTCATCTGCCTTGTATTATAAAGATTTATATTGCCCTGAGTCAGAAAATGCCCGACTTCGGTGAGCTCACGTGTGTCAATTACCCTTACTTTGTGTGTGTATGACACTCGTAGCCGAGGTCCTTTATTTTAAATCAGAGCTTGCATAGGACAATGATCTTCTCGTACTTATAGGCTGGCCGACGTTAACCTTAGTTTAATGAACCTTAATGGTGGCATAGGTACCAGCATTAAGCCCAGACGCGTGTTTCCCGGGTATCCTGCTACGGCTTTACACAGATGTGAGGGGCTTTGCTCACCAATCTGTCCCCTAGCATTCACTGTGCGCGTTTGGTTGCATAATCCAGTTTTCAAGTTTGTTGTAGTATCTAGTATCTGCTTTGCCACTATGAAAATTATTTTTTTAAGTAAGACTAATGGCTGCCTGTTGGCAGGGTGTGAAAAGAAATTAATAAACTCGCTGTTGTTTAGCAAATTCGTCCCAAATATCATCACTTTATATTCCTCCTTGGCTATAGACTTTGAAAAAGCTGATCATCTCCATGTTTTTAATATAATTTCTGTGGAAAGCAACAACTTACAGATGGTATTCTGTTAACAAACGTGTACACGGAAAGCAATAGCATTAAATGGACATAAGAAGAATGCTTGAATCTATAAAAATGGGCAGTCTTTGCTTATCCAAAATTCGGGTGAGAGGATGAATTCAATGTCATAATTTTCATATCCTGCTTGCAAGTCAATTAGCACAACTAAATGGGTAAATTGCATTTGACAGACGCCGAAAATTGTCAATTGAGTATTTAATGCAGAAATTGGCAGAAAATTACGCAAACTTAACTTCCGTGTTACCTGGAGGACTAATTCAAGGGATTATAACTATAAACTCGTCATCCGAAAAAGATTTCTTACCTTCCCGCAGGGCTACATTTGATGTAAAATTAAAAGTTATGCTCAAAAAACAGTTAGCTAGCATACCACTTCCTTCGATAACTACTCATTGGACCAGTAAATTTATATAGAAACGGGGTGCATGGTATGGTCGTCATACAGCTAAGTCATGGGAATAGGGAATGTGATAACAGACAATTGGCTTAGCAACAGCAAAGTCTGAGAAATAAGGAGGGCAGCTGTCTTCGCCGTGCTGAACGCCAAGCATGCAGGAGGTTCTTGTGTGCGCCAAAATGGGCTTCTTCAGCCCAAAAGCGGTCGCTCCTGCTGTTGCTAGCTAACAGCAAACCACTGATTTGGGATAGTTTGTCTGGACCCTATAAGTAACCTGTAGGGCTTCTTAAAAGTTCACACGATACCCAGAAACCACAATGTATGTACGAAGAGCGTTCGTTAACCTCTCAACTGCGCGGTGTATTAGTCCAGTGGGGAAGTGTTCACTTACTCCGTCGGATATGTGGCACCTCGTGTGACTAATAGAACCTGAGCCACCGAGCAAGTTGATGATTGCATGCGCGTGGAAGGGTACTCTATACGAGCAAATCATGCTTACCTTCCCCGTGGAGAACCGGGTTTGTTGAGAATAATGTCTGAACTATCCGTACTGCAAAGTTTCATGCCAAAAATTGGTCAGCACGCAATTTAAGGATTTAAATTATTCCATCCCCGTGCAAAGGCATTTCGTGTTAACGGTAATTGTGATGTGCTTTACTGGCCCCGTAAACATAGTCTTGCTAATCGATCGCTCAGATTGCGCGTTCTCGGGGAGCACGCCCTATATATTTATAAAATTTTCATCCACACTGTCTGCAGAACACATCTGCCTAGCCATCTGCGTCAAACGGCAGACTAAACCACATTGCTGTTGAATCGGAACGACACGTCCGCAGTATGTATATTGGCCAGAGTAGGCTTTCTTTCGGTTAACGCTCCGTAGCATTTTACCATCACGAAAACGATTAAGGAGGAAGTTTAAGAAAGGAAGGACCCCGCCAATTCTACCTCCAACATGAAGTAAATGGATGGGTTTGCTTGAATAACAGATATAGTGGTGACAATTCAATTACCATTTGGTAAGTCAGAAGGAGTGGTGCGGCCAAAGGACACTATCTCTAAACAGGGAGGTGTAAATATGTTGGAGAATACGGTCAATAGCTGCAAATGCCAAGGCATCACTTAGGGACGGTAAAAGTCAATGCTGGAGGTAGAAACCGATGCATGCAAGGACATTCCTTCAAATTTGACACCGTTGAAACGGTGGGTCGAGGAGACAATCGCACATATTAGCAGATTAAACAAAGCTGGATATAGACCGACAGTTCGGCAAACTGCCCCAAATTTGCCTATTGCCTATCGCATTTTTGTGTACCTTCTTATTAGGTAGAGTAAGGTCGTGTAACAATCGGGGCCGCTAACTGTCTCTGCGGGCTCGGTGTAAGGGCGTGAAACAAGGCAGGGTGAAATGCTGGTCGACGCGACACAGCTGAGGACAACACGCACGGGAGGTTAATCAAACGCGCCGATGTGGCGGGAGACGAGGCAATATGGGTGGTCAGCGGGGAGGGCGTCTATTACGACACATTTGGCAGTGAAGTGTGGCTCACACACGGGGCCAGCCGGGCATTCAAACGAATAAGCGCGAGAGCCGAAAGTTTATGAGCCGACGAAACTACCACAAAAAACGTCTGACATCAAATTAACACCATCAAGTGAACGCCTTTACTTCTTTTGAATAACAGCATTCATAAGTGCATCCTCATTGGTTTGTATTCTGAGCATTTATAAGAGTTTGAGAGTGCACTGACCGCAGTTTTTTTTTACTATTTCTATCATTTTTATATGAAATTTCTCCAACTTGATCATGAAAGAACGGAACTTATTGACCACCAGTGCTGGCGTAAATCTCCTTTCCGGATAAATGTGCTGGAACGATTAAAAATACTTATATGCTCTCCAAATCGCCTTTGAATTCTTTCATGAAAATGTCGCACGTCATTAAATGATATGTTTCAGGAATTACTAAAATGAGTTTATTTTTCGCTACTCATCCAGTTCTAGCCAATATTGCCTCAGTATAAATCTGCTATATTTCTTTAAGCGTCGATATTGCAACTACCTTTATTCTCGCCCCTTTTCCAGGTGATTGCTGCCACCGGGGAGCATAAGGCTTCAAGCGCTCTGAAAGAGGCCGCCAAAGTGATTGCCTCATCCCCAATAGCCCTCCAGCTTCGCTACCTTCAGACAATGTGTGCCATCTCCGCCGAGAAGAACTCCACCATAATCTTTCCCCTGCCTATTGATATCCTTCAGACTGGATACGCAAGCGGCACTCTGCTCGAAAACCCTAAGAACGCGCCGAACGAT
Organism: Ligula intestinalis; assembly: GCA_036362985.1. Lineage (NCBI taxonomy): Eukaryota > Metazoa > Platyhelminthes > Cestoda > Diphyllobothriidea > Diphyllobothriidae > Ligula > Ligula intestinalis. The sequence continues at coordinate 24,891,690 of JAYGXS010000003.1, read as the reverse complement.
ATGAAGCATGCCATTGTGAAGGGCTGGCTGCCCAGCATCCCCGACTACTCCCCGAGAGACAAGAGCCCCTCACAGTCACCTGAGCCCAGAAAACAGACAGCAGCAGAGCTGGCGGGTCTATACACACGGCCGGAAACAGAAGCGGCTAAAGGTGTGGAGGAGGGCGAGGATCGGATGCCAAAACCGGCACTGGAGGTACATTCGCCGGTGCACGACGGAGAATACGACACTTACAGTGACTCCGTCTGATGGCTGATCTTCTCCAGCAGACCCAGCGCCGCCATTCAGAGCCTTTGTTTAGTCAACACAAACTACTTCCACTCTTCTTCTGCACAGAAAGTGTAATCGGAAACGTTGAGCAGCAGCAAATATGCTGTATCTGTATCTTGTCGGGTTTGACATGCTCTAGATTCGTTCACCCAACTGAACCCTCCCCCAACCCCCACCTGCCGCCCCGAATAGCCGTGTGTGAATATACTAAAACTGTGAAGCGTGTATTTGCATTAAAGATACAGCAGATATGGAGGGCTCACAACGCATGGGTACAACAGGGTGAGGTATTGCTTATGTGCAACCGTTAGCGGTGCAAAATAGGCACATAGTCAGCTAAGCTTAGTCGGTTGGGTATCTGAAGGTGATTCTTATTCACGGATGGCGTGACGCGCTTGCAAATACTGCAATAACATCGATAAGGCAAAAGACATAAATTTAAATGAAAGAGCTACGGCATACCATTATTTCTGACAATGAACATACAATTTATTCGATAATAAATTTTGCTATTCCGACAAAAAAGTTGCAATAATATTGATGTTGTAACTGCTAGGAAGAAAATGCATTGTTTTATTTGTATGAAAGAGGAGAATGGTTCTAACCAAAATGTAAACTTACGGTAGAGAGGTCTAGTTGGCTTCCTTTTAATTTTGGAAAGCTCGCGAATTTAAAAATCCGCGTAAGAAAATTTTGTCGCAGTTAACCTTAAAGAAGTTCGCGCTGAGAGAGATAAGCAGGGCCGACAGCCGGTAGCCGCGAGCAAACAGGTTGGAATCTCTCACGAGTCACAAAAAAGGAGTTGACATAGCTCACGACGACACGAACAATTCAAAAATCCAAGAAAATCCATCGGCGCAATCGACTGACGCATGAGCAAATGGTCGTTTACATATATCTGACGCACACAGGAATACAGACACCTTGCTCTGACGACGGAAGCGAGATAGCTTTTGAAACGTCATCCGGAATATAATTTGGTCTCAGAAGTTATCTCCTCCTTCCTCTTCCGGGGTGATGTAAGGAATATTTTATCTGGACCTCGAATTTTCTCGCATATTAATTTCAATTTTTTTATTTAACGAAAAAGGTACGCTAAGCAGTGTCTACGTGTCTATTTTTATTCCTTGCATGACCATGATGCGACCGCTATAAGTGAATTCAAAACATAATTTCTAGTGTGGTATTTAGGTTGCACAGTGTTTAGAAGCCTTAAGCTGTTGACGTTGGCATTAAAATTTTAAGTTATTTTTTGGGAAACTGCCAATGTGGGCCGTAAACTGAACAGCATTTTGGGATAATAGGTGACGGCGCGCCTGCCACCTAAATATTATATATGCCTAACATACTATCTTTAGTTAGGATATGCCTGCGATTGGTACCCCAACATAAAACTTTTAACACCACGTTTAATATTTTAAGGTCCTCTCGGATCTAATAAATGCGCTCGCAAATTACACATGCTTTGCGCAGCTAAATCAAATAATTTCTACGTACTCAATTTAGAAATATATTAACTAGCGCCAACTATTTCGCCTGTCTAACAGTTCCTTCAGTTCTTAAGTTATAGGCAAGCGTTCTGATATTGGAGTTCTGCGGTACCGACATGCAATTTCCACCAATTTTGCTTTCATCGAATCCAAGCCATCAATGGATCTGGGAATTAAGTCACCAAGTTGAGGGAAAAAATTCTCAAATTGTGCTTCAACGTCTACAGGATTAATTTGTTAGTTCGGCAAACATAAATCAAGTCCTAATAAAAGAGCCTCTGTTTGCAATTTGGTGAGTTAAATGTCCGAACCATTCAGGATATAGTAATCTGGATTAAAGGGGAAGATCTCCCCAGTAGGCTTATTACAGATTGACTTGAGTAATTTGCAGGTTAAAGTTTCTTTGTTCTTGCTTTGCATGAAACATGCATGTTTGATAAATATTCACCAGCAATAGAAATCCATGTTGCCCAGAATGTGAATAGTATGATGCAAGAAGAATTTGTTCTGATCCACCAACTGGAGAGAATTCTCTATTTTTGATCGTGTGAGGTGGTCAAGGTTTATAAAATTTGGGCGTTAAGATTGGCCGACCAACCTCCAATAATTTTGACTGCCTCACACAATAAAAATAGAGGATTCTATTCACAGTCCCTTTTATTAGGATTTGATTGTTGTTTGCGTAACGAATGAAGTAATCCTGTAGATGTTGAACCATAATTTGAAGATTTGCACTGTGAAACTTCTGAATTAAAACCCAGATCCACTAATGATCTGGATTGGATGAAAGCGAAATTTGTGGACATCACATATTCATACAAAAGAGCTCCAGTTCGTCTAGTATTTTATGTGTGTTACTCTATCATATATATGGTAAGAACGATCTAATAAACTAGGTTTATTAACCGCCATATCAGAGTAATGCATGAGGCATTAGTTTGTCAGTTTTAGACAAAAACGTCTAAAGGAGGCTGTTCTAAGATCTTCAGGCAGGTTTTCCATATGACCCCCATAAGTGGCGAACCCCAACATCATTAATGACTTAGAGCTGAATTCCAAGAACCTCAGACTTAGTGTGAAATGAAGGGCTAATTTTTTTGCGTTCCGTTTTGTGTTTGCACAAATATTAATTCTGAAGAAAGGACAATGAAATGATCCACTGAAATATGCTGAAATTTAGATAAAATTTACCTGTATTACCTGCGATACATTCCCATCCCATTGGGTTGCTCGACTGAGGCACATGCGATCGACCTTTATAGTATAACTTTACCGCCTTAAAGAATAAGGTAGACCAGAAAGATAACTAAGATCCTGCGTTATTATGCAGGAAGAGAACAAAAATACATAAATTAATATATTCAAGTTGGGTTCTTTTAGAATAGTAGCATCAAAGGCCTTCCACTTTTTCTTCACTACCTTACCAGACAAAGGGTCATTATATTATTAATTTTTTCCGCCTTAACTGCTAGCTTGGAATCATCCTAACATACTCCTTCGTTACAGGTAGCTGAGCATTCAATGGCAGACTACCAGCCGGAAATTGAGAGTTCTATGTTCCCCCATCCCCCGCCCAAAACGGCCGTTCGCGAATATACGTAAAAAGCTGACAAAGGTTTTTGAATTTACGATGCAAAAGATATGGAGGAGTCACGACGCGTGGGCTGGGCAGGGCTGTGTGCAGTGGGAAATCTGCTTATAGTCGACTAAGCCTATTTGGATGGATTACCGAGGTCGTTTGAATTTCCGAAAGATGATGTAGCTGCTTACGAGCACTGAACTAACATCGATGAGGTCAGAAATAAAGTAAAATTACAGAGAACTTTAGGACACGATTATTGCTGTCAACGGTTATAAAATTTCCTAACTAATAACTCTTGTTTGTTCAAGTGAGAAGTATGAGTAAAAATTAACGTCATAATTTCTACAATGAAATTCATTGCTTTATTTGTATCAGGGAGGAATACGCTTTTAAAAAAAACATTAGAGTTTTCTAGAGCAATCAAGTGGGCGTTCTCTTCAACTTGACAAACTTAGCGAATTTGAAGATGCGTTTGCAAAAATTATGGCGAAATGTATTTTGGAGGCTTGCACTGCAATTCATTTTTATTTGACCAACATTGGTTCTCAAATTTAACAGGCAATACGTTCTACAATGCTCTTTAGGTAATGCAACGTTTTAAAGGGGTTAAGCTGTTGACGTCGCACTATATATTAAGTTATACGGCAACAGTATCTTATGTAGACCCACTCATTTATCCCTAGAAACAGCATGTTATCCTACGAAAACGGTGGTTATTGGGTTTTATGGGTGGTAAATTAGGACACGCAGTGTAATATACTTTAATGAATGCTAGATGTCATTTATTTTCCTGTATTTGGAAGTGTTGTTGATTTATATCTGTAAATTTTCCTTATCTTCATTATCATTTAACCTTTTGCGGGAAAACCCAACTGTCAATTTGCAGTTCCTTGAATTTCCCGAAAAATTGAAGTTGAAGTAAGGAAGTCGTCTACTTCAACGTACCTGTGGTCCAACTTACCATTCTGCAGTTAGACTGTTAAAGTTCGCGGCGCGAAGCGGCGCACACTCCTTCAATTTACATGCGGAACAACCTGCTCCCAGTGGCCGCGGGAAGCATCTAACACTACATTTTTTCACTTTACACTTTCTTCTCAAAGTTTCTTTCTCTACATTGCCTATTTTCCCACCCCCAAAAAACTACAACCACCGTTTTTGCAAAAAAAAATTCTGGGATTAGAGAAAATGGGTGGGGCTACATAAGCTACTTTTGCCAGTTATAAGTTGGAAAATCCCGACGTTAATTGTAACCTGAAAACAATATTGGGATAAATCGAACCAGCCTGTTGCCATTAATATCTCTCAAGTCCAGGTGCTTCACATACTAGCTGTGGAAATGATACACATACGATCAATTCGTGCAGCAATTCATGTTTTATTGTAAGGGTCGATTTCACCTACTAAGTGCTTGAGCTTTTGCGCATTCCGCATGCTTTGTGCAGTTGACTGAAACACCTGCTAGTTATGCGACATAGAAATACATTATCAAACGCCACCTGTTTCGTATGTTTAACAGTTCTCCAGCACTTTCTGCGTGCTATTCCATAAAATCTATGGTAGTAAAGAACATTCGCCTTACATTAATCAGTCGCTTTTGATGGAGCAAAGGAAATCTAATGAAACTGTTTATGCCGTATGCCGCATGTGACTACTGCATAAGTCGCCAGTTCAACAGTTTACGACGTAAAACGTCTAGCTGAGGCTGCTCTTAGCTCTTCCTGTAAGGATTTCGTATGGCCCTCACAGACGCTTACATAAATTGAATTGCACTTGATATGAGTGGCTTTGGGCAACTTGTATGACCTCAGGATTAGAGTTAGTTCAAAGGTTAAGATAATGGTTGAACAAAATTATTGTTGAACTACCTTAACTGAAAATGCGTATTTAGATTATAGGGCTTTCTCGCCTCAAATGCTAGTCTGAGATCGTCATCATATATTGTCCCAACGCAGTAAGATGAACATTAAGTGACAGGCCACCAGCTAGAAATTGAAAGAACTACACTTTTGTCTATAAAAGAAAAGGCCATTCTCGCATTCCCTATTGTAGCAGTTCTACAACATTGAATGCTACTGCAAAAACCCTAAGCTAGTGATTATTTTTATCCAATCAAATATCCAGATGGTGAATTATGTCATATGATTAATAATGCTCACGTATGTGTTGTTATCAAGACTGACAGCTTAAGACTATTGTTTTACTTCCTGATTTATTCAAAGTCTCAGGCGACAGTTAAGGATACGAACGCCTTAGGCGCGAGGAGTGTATGAAACAATGCACGCGATTCCAGCAGGTCTAACGCCGTATTTAAGACTTTCATTTGGTTGGAGATATCAAGAACCAGTGGTGGTTAGTAAGCTTGAAATAGCCATCGTGGCAGCCTTGTCATCTTCCACTAAACTGCGAAATTGTATGTGCATTTTAAGGTAAGCATATAGAATGCTTGAATATTCTCCGTGACTTCAAAGTGCGTTTCGAGTTGCACAGCCTTCAGAGAAGCATGATGACTAGTTCGATAGACTGATGACTCATCTGCATGCACATAACGGTGATGGGGCCCATGCAAGACAATTTCTTCAAAACACGCTTCACGCCACTTTGTTGCTCTGATTGGATTTGGAGCCTAATACTGCCATCAGAAAACCTATGACTCCCATGGCGTTATGTTAAAGTTGAAACGTCTGTGCAATATTTATTCAAACAACAACTGGGCAAAATTGCAGGCCATTCTTTTGCAAACTGAAATGAACATTGAACACTCTCAAATGTGGGATAATATTTGAGATAAAAACCTAACACGGCAATTAATTAACGTCCTAACCGGCTTTTGGGGGCTGACAGAAAATTTTTAGCAGGTTAAATGATAAGGAGCTGTCCCTCTGAACACTGAAACACAAGGCATGGATGTTTCAAGGTTGACCTCAGAATTCTAACTGTTATGGAAATAAAAATGCTTCAGCGCAGTTTGCACCGGAAGGTAGGAGTTTTAACTGTAGAACTGACGACACCTTATTCTAAAAATATACCCTTTTCATATGGCGATAACTAACTAGTTATCGTTAAAGTAAGTACAAATAGTCCTTAGGACATTCACGACGATAAGCATTGCATAACTTGCTGTTATGAGAGCATGGTTATTGGCCGACGGACAAGGCATGTTTTTCATTAATGTTACGCCACCTTTGGATTAAGTTGCGAGGGGCTTCGAGTATCCGTGTTCTCCAATTTTTTATTCAGTGGAATCTTGGTTAGAATCCGTTTTCGCAATCCCCTAAAAATAATATGCGTTTGATCTTTCGGATCAAATGGTTCTTGAATTTGTTTTCAGCGACATTATCTCGCAAATATTTTTGCTATTTCATCCTCATTATCTAGTACTTTCTGTAAACTGTCGACCTCTTTTGAAAGATTAACGGTTCAGTGTAGGTAGATACCGCGGGCGTTTTAGTGGTTATCGGGGCAACAGTATCTTATGTAGGCCCACTCATCAATCCCTACAAACTGCAGGTGGTTATAGGGTTTTATGCGGTGGAATTAAGCCACACAGTGAAATATACTTCAACGAGTGCTAAATGCATTTTTATTTTACTGTATTTAGAAGTGTTGTTGATTTATATCTGTAGATTTTCCTAATCTGTATTATATTCTAAATTATTGTGGAAAAACCCAATAGTTAATTTGCAGGTTTCTTGAATTTCCCGAAAAATTGAAATAGTTGTTAGAAGGTCCCCTATTTTAACTTACCTGAGGTCCGATTTACCCTTTTGGAGTTAAATAAGGAAAGTCCGCGGCGCTTCGCGCCGCGCAAACCTTCACTTTACATGCGGAACAATTTATTTCCAGCGGCTGTGGGAAACGAATTTGACTTCATTTTTTAAAAACTAGCACTTACTTCTAAACATTTCCTTATCTGCCTATTTTATTTCCCCACCCCCGAAAACTCTAGAACCACCGTTTTGGAGAGCAAAATACTGGGACAAGGGATATATGAGTGGGCCTGCATATGATATTTTCGCGGTTATCGGATTTCGAAATAATTTCAAAGATCACGTGGACCACTTAAAAGTGCCCAGCAAATTCTTTACAAAGATTGTATCTGAAAATGTATAAATTGGGCATTCTAGGTTAGTCAGAGTTAACAGCATCCCTGATATTCCATAACGTATTCAGAGGTGCACTCATCGGATACGACATGATATAAGTCGTGTTTTCTACACCAGGATGGGCACAGAGACAGAGCTTTGTGTGTGAAGTAGTTTTATGGTATGATAGAATAGCTCTGCATGTACGGCTCGCTCTCATCAATGTCATGTCAGAGCCAATAAATTGTTGTTGGGATCGAGCGCAGTTCTGTAAGGCATTATGAACCTGTGGCTAGACGTGCCACAACACGCAACATTAGTGAAAGTTGTTATAGGCGCACATTCCAAGTGTCAATTGTCAACTCCCACTGCACTCCATGTTTGTTCGACGTGACTGCCGTGTGGCGAATTTTAATGTGCTTTTATCACTGTTATTGATACAAACGTGGTACTACTAGAAATACACCATAGGCCGTGCTACATATACAGTCCTGCGAGTCCTGCAAACAACTTTCATGACGAAATTTAACTTGGTATGTGAGCGTATATCTGGACAGGTTATTATGATCGACTGAGTGGATTTAATAATAAGAAGGGCTTTGAGTTGGAAAACATGAACTCTTAGCTTATTTAATTGGGGAAAACAGGCGCTCATTTTGGCTAAATCCTGAGAAAAGTTTTATCAAATAACTTCCCCTAGTTTTAACGAAAAACGGAACCACACTTTCTTCCGATATATATGTAGAGTGGAAAAATTCCATAATCAGTAAAAAAAAGGTTGAATAATAATCCCTTTCAGAACTAGAAAATTTTGTGCGAAATGATCAAATCGAAGGGAAACGAAGTTTTAGGAAGCGCATTTATTGTCAGAAACAAGCAGCCATATTAGTTTTAAAAATTATATTTAGCTATTCCTTGAAGTAATTCACAAAAAATGCAGCAGCATAAAAGTTTTTGGTAGAACATTTTCTTTTACCACACAGCTGACCTTCCGCGTAAACCAAGTTTCCATATTTTACCGTGAAGACAACCGCAAGAAGGACTTATTAAATATAAGTTACGTAGAAATATAGTTTTTTGTAAACAATAGATTTCGATCAAACGTTATTCAGAAACGAAATAGACAGACGAATAATAAGTTTTTGGAAAAATGGTCAGACACGTGGCTTGTTTTTTTTGCATTCGCACGCTTACGACGGATCATGGAATTAAACTATCCAGACGAAAAATAATCCGTTATAAAGAGAAAGGTATGTTTTTCATCACCAGTCAAATTTAATAGATTTTCTTCAATAAAATTAAAAAATTATGAAAAGTCTCCAATTTCACTGTGACATAACCTTTGAAAACGTTTATAAACGCAAAAGTTCGTCAGCTAAATATTGAATTAAAGCGCTTTTTAAAGAGGTGACCTATCATGGAATGTTTCTTTTATTAATCATAATAATAACAATGTGCGTGGTGTCTAGTAGACATGCTGTAGGCATGACAATGTGCTTTGCAGTTTTGAAGCATTTCCACATTTGACCCACATGGCCATTTGCATAGAAAATAATTTCCAAAAGCTCGTTTTTGGTAAGTGCTGTTTAGTTATATCTTATCTTAAAGGGTTTGATGTAAACGTCGAACAGAAGCACAATTTATAAACTTATCAATGAAGACACTAAAAACGAGCAAAATGAAGAGAGACTTTATCCAATGATATTCAATAACTAGTTATCCACTCATTACCATATGCAGAAAATATTTTGACTAAAGGCAAGTTCTCTTTACATAAAGAAAGTGGTTGCTTTAAGATTCATACCTAAGAAAATATTTAAATTTACTGTTTTAATTCATAGCTATTTTTGACGTTTTAACAACCTGGGAACTATCGAGAACATCTTATTTTTCTTAAAAAACGCTAAGTACTTTTATAGTTCTTTTAAGTGCTTGATATCCCTAATGCTGCTCATTATTTTTTATAAGTTTTCGTAAACGCGTTCCCATTGTTATAGGAGAAATAATCAAACACTTACAAATTTAGGCAAGTTGCTTGCAGGACTCGCAATACTGTGCTGGGCGATAGTCGAGAAATCGCAGGCTTTTGGTCAATTTTGCCACCTACACTGACTGATATAAGTTGCAAGAAACCTTTTTATTCTGTGGCCAGAAAACACTCATTATTTCGGAACTTCAGATAAAGAAAAATATTCAGTGATGATTCTAAAAGACGTCTAAAAGATTCATATTAATCTTACCGCAGGTAGGCTTGCGTGCAGCGTTGAAGAGTAGCCATCGACTTCTTTTAGAAAAAAGATGCAATAATGAGTACATCATGAATATGGTTCATATTTAGTCAGTAACAGTTAAAAGCTGACAGTAGTTGGACCACAATCTTTAAATCCTTTTGCAACATAGAAAAATGTAAAGGGAAACGCATAAGTTATTGTAAAAAGCTCTAAAAAACTTGTCAGCAAATAGGCTTTGTGAGAACCTTATGTCAGCGAACGTGTCCTGTGCGACCAAGCAAGTGATTCTCCCTACAAAACCTGGCAATCTGCTGCGCGTACGAAATGTGCACGTAATGGTGTCAAATTGAACGCATCCATTTATTAAAGACAGGTGCACATTAAACGTATCAATTCATGTTGAGGTTACCGCAACTCAAGTCTCATATTATAGTAAAGTTCGTACTAAGGTTCAGACGATTTTATGACCCGCGGTAGTCGAAAACGTCTGATAAAGCATGTACGGTACCTAGTTGCTGATCTCCATTTGTTCCAGCAAAGAAGTATGAAGTTAACTATATCTTCAATTTTGATAAATGTTATTATGCAAATCACGGGGACCGTTCGTCATCTTATTGATGGAATATTTATATGATCACGGTGAAATAAATAACACTTTTTCATTAAAGGTCAGTCCAAAATAAAGTGCTTTTATTATTTAAATCTTAAACAACCTTATAATGGTAAAACTGTTATAATGCACACATACTAATTTCATGGCACTGAATGCATTTCTATTATCATTGAACCTCTTGCATACTGCACTAGGAAAAAAAGCGTTCTATATTTACCTCTATGCACACAGAAAGAATCCGGATTTCGAACCGTTCACCGTTGGCCGCTTATCATTTAAACTGCAATTCGGAGTGAATTTAATTTTCTGACAAATAATCATTTTACAGCGGCAATATCCGAAAATTTGTGTGCACTTATTTGCAGATGTGCAATCCACACCGAAACGAAGGCGTGAAAATAAATCTTTATTTTTCGCCCACTGTTCATACTGCTAGATTCATGACTGGGCTTCTCCCATCGTGCACTTTTAGTCCCGGTATCCACAGGTTTTTGCGCCGTTCGTACAAACGCATATGGTTGGTTTACAGCTTTATTAGTTTACTGGCAGGACTAGCATGTATAATTTTAATGCTTTGGGAAAACTTGTGTATTTAGAGTGTATTTACAATTTCACATCTATACGTAGACTGACCAGCGTGCACCCATTCCAAAGTTAAAATCTGAATAGGGTTTGTATTCCGCCGCAATATGATTAAATGGAAAGGCTCATTGAAAAACAAAAATATACTGGGAGATTTTCAAGTAAGTCGCACCAGCCTGTCATCGGACAAAATGAATAGTGAGATATGAGTTTGTCACGCCGGCGTTTATGGACGCAGACAGCTGACCTTGCGAGTAGTAGGTTTGTAGCGTGTTTTGGTGAGTTTGGGTGAGGTAATTGGAGACTCAGTAGTGACTCAGTACGTCGAGGAGGATGGGATGAAGAGATGAGTCAATGGTGTGAAGATGAAGTTTAGCATGTTCAAGTATGTACTGGGAGCTGGGCGAGGCTGTCTGATCAAGGTGGACTCACTTGCGTCTACATGTACATTTTTATTGCTGTTCTTTGTTCCCCGTTTTAATAAAAAAAGTGAGTCACAGTTGAGGCTGCAATCAACTCCCCTCAATTCTCACACACAATGACACGCTGCATACCTACCACTTGAATAATCTTCTGCTCTAATCGCAGTGTGAAAAACTCATCTCTCACGCTTAAATTTTCCCGATGAAGCCCCCGTGCTACCAGCTTGAAAAATCACCAGTTAATGTCGCTATTCCAAGGAGCCTTTCCTTTTCGTACTAGAGCACTTATCTATCTGGTTACGCAACACGCTCATCCCCAGTTGCCTCAAAACGTAATCTTGATCCATTTGGAAGCAAGCGCACAGTAACTTATCAGTAGTATATAATGAAGTGGAACCGAATAAGACACGGCATACCAGAATGGCCCTTTCTGGCTAAGTAGCCTTTATCAGCCATTCCTACACAAAACAAGGTGGGGATCACCCGGGCTTCGAACCCAGCTATCTGCTATTGCCCCAGAACGAGGTTCAATGTACAAGGGGAAAGGAATGTTCCGTAAGCAGATAGGTCGTTGACACTGCTTCTTCAATTGTCTTCTCGATCACAACCGACCAGTCGACGAGCCTGTGGTTCGTTCATTTATCTTTACTGTCACTGACCAAAGGTCCCGGGTTCTACTCTCGAGAGCTCCACACATAAGATTGGCTATGACTGGCTGATGCTGGCAAAAAAGCCAGAAGTGGTCATTCCACCTTTCCTTATTTTTTTGGTTCCACTCTATCGTAAACATGGTATCCTACAAAACGTATTAATATTTTAAATGATTGTAAACAAGGTGTTTATCATAATTTTATTATATCAAAAATGTAAAACTTTTTACACGCATCATGGTAGAGCTTTAACAGAGCATTTTCCAAAACAAACGTTAAATTTGATCCATACTTTGAAAATACCCCTCGCAATACTGTACTCTTCAGACAAAATCATCGTCATTAAGAGCATGGACTTATGTTGGGATATGCCTTTTATGAAGGTATGGTTGCATAATGCGAAAAAATATGCAGTGATAAAACAAAAGGTATATTGATAAAATTATAATAAACACCAAGTTTAGCGTTATTTAAAATGTGTTTACATTTTTTGTGACAACCTGTTTACGTACCTGTGACGTAATTTGCTACCAAACGAGTAAAATAATGATTATTTGTGCCTAAGTACAGACAATAGATTTGAATTTATAAAGGCAGTCAATATCTATTTAAGTAGCCAGTTTTACTGTTTATAATTTCTGTAAGCGGTCAGAAAGAGGCTCATTTAAAATCCGGTATCCTATCGAGAGTGAAATCACTTGAGAATAGGCTACATGAAAGTCAATATTGAAACCCTTCCAAGTGGAGATTATCGATTTGGCATGTCGGCATGTTGCACGAATTCGGAGCCCTGCGGTATATGTATATTATGCCAGATAGATGGACACCGATTGTTTATCTTCATATTCCTGATCACAATCGACATGAATAGCTGATGGGGATTAGTAAGCTAAAATTGGCCACTCAAGTCTTCTTTGTATGTGTCAGTTACACTTTAGCAGCCAATAGGCCTTCACCGATTGGTTGCACATCGCACTTGACCAGTTTTGATATGGTGTCTGCTCCCGAGCCACGTCCGCAGCAGCCGCTCACCGGCTTCTCTAAACTATAGGAAGAAATGCATTACCAACAATCGCAAGGGAGTCCTAATGGTTATATGTGACTTATTGGCTATCAGTAGCCGGCCATATCCAACTCCAGGGGTGACGAACCCAGAAACCGGTCAGTAAGCACCAATCTACCATTGTATATATTACCAATTGAAGTTGAAAAGGCAAAGAACCTGAGGTAGAATAGTTAGATTATTGGGCTTCAGCCACGAGGTTTTATAACGCTGGCATGTGGTATGGCTATTAGATGATGGTAAATCTCCCAGAAGTGGCCACTCTAGTCTGCCTAGTATTTGTCGGACGTGCATCACGGCATACAAATATCCTCATCGCGAAATCAAACTCCTAAATTTATCTAGCCTCAGAATTGTTTTTATCTTCATCCTTTATTGGCCTAATGCAAATAAAATGCATGTCGCAGTGTATAATCATCAGCCAACTGACGAGATCTAGTAGGCCAATCGCGAAAACTAGTATATAAAGCACACACATGGGAACAGGTTTTGAGTCATGGAAGGCCCAAAGACGTCTTATATTTACAGCGTTGGGACTCAAAAACCTATCCATTTAGCAACCATGTCTGTTAAAAGTCCTATGTAGTAAACATAGTTTAACTATAAAGAAAACAAACTTTCTGCCATTAGATACCTTATTTAAAGAGAAATGATCTATATAGAAGACTTTTCAGCTTACCACGAGCTGCATCAAATTGCATATCTGCTCGGGTAGCGAAAAGTTGTTCCACCCTTAAAGGCTACAGTTCGCTTGCTGACAGTCAAAGGGTCACACTTCTTATGTTTGCGTTGCAAATGACACATAATCCTCCGCTTGGTTCCATGAATGAATATGCTTCGCTATTTTTAATATCGTAAGCACGAACCATTTAGCATTTGTGGAGCAACCGCGAGTAGAATATCCAATCTAATAATTTAAATCTAAAACATGGTTCCACTGACCATTTTTTGCTATCTTTGTTGCTGCAAATTTTAGCAAATGGCTTGCTTAATCCCTATTAATTTGCAAAATATTTCTCACTAGATTCACTGGGGAAACATCGCGATATATTACCAATAGTGATACATGTGATTTTCACTTACTTTATTGTTATCTGGGCTCCTGCACTTGGAAAACGCTAAAATCGCATCACTTTATGATGCAATGTTTGTCAGTGGAATACGTGCTCTCAGGGAAAATTGAGAAAGGTCTGGTTCCAAGTTTCACAAACATGTATCAAAAAACCAAGTGGTTAACTTTTTCCACATGTAATATGTACATGCATATTTATTGAAGATTTCCGAACACGAAACTGCATGCAGCAGATTAATGCATGTTTCTGATATTCTATTTTAAAATAAATTCATTAACCGTGTACAGTTATTTCATCTAAAAGCATTTCAAATTTATTCTTTTGAAGTAGGTCCCCAATAGAATTTGTATTCAGACATGTCTTTTGCAACATGCAACCATCTAGCTGAAGAGCTGACAGATTTGCCTTTCAGACTTATTAAGTACTAATCCTGCGACTGTAAACCTTTAGCACTTTTATCGACCTTGGAGTAATCGTAATGTAAACAAAACGACTGACCCTTGACAGTTCCTCTGGGCATTGCGCCGTTTGCCATAAAATCTTGTCGCGAAAAAAGTTCCATCTGCTTATTAAATATTAATGCCTACACAACTTAATCCACGGTCTGCGGAGCTCGATGGGAATGCTGCCGTTCTAAATAAAGCTCTACAAGGGCCGTTCAGTGAACTTAAATATAAACACAGTAGAACATTTTGGAATATATTCTTATAATTGATTTTCTCCTGTAAAGCACAATAAATGGGACTATAGCACCCAGTACAAAAGGCACCACGGTGACGAGAGTATTTTTAGGAACATAATTTACGTGACATAAAGCTTATCCGAGGACGGGATCAATACGCCTCTTTATTGCAATGGATCGTCTGACCCTTAGATATTTTTATTTCTTTCCACGTATATTTTGCTAAAATTGATTATTTAAAAAGACCTTTGTTCTTAATTGAACAGTTAATGACAGCAGACGCTTTTAATTCTCACGAAGTGTTAATTTTGGTCCGGTGAAAGCACAAGTATTTGACGGTAACAAGATGATTGTTTTTTCGCAGGGCATAAAATCATATCAATTGCACTCGGAGGAGAGGAGTTATCCACAATGTTTCCAAAGCTGTGATGGAAAATGAAACAATTTATCTTCGATATATTACGACACTAATCTATGAAACACGACAGCCAATAGTTGTTTGGTTTCCATGTCTGATAGGAGGCATCATGTGTTATGCAGTTCTGCAATTTTCCGTCGACTGTCTATGTCTTGCTCATAAAGATGCACACCTACTTTTGTTATATAACGATGCCATTGAAATATGGATGGGCACTGAGCTCTTATCGAGTTAAAAGCCTTAGCAATATGTGCGTTTAAAGTAGGAAATACTTCTCATATCTGTCACGTTGCCGTTGAAATTAACGAAAATCATGCTTAGAACGATAGAGTTTACTTAATAAACCATGTCACAGTGAAGACTTTCAATGTTCAAGGATGCAATGGTCTACTCTGCTAAAATATTCAGGTGTAAAATGAAAAGGCGAATCATGCTGACAGACGGGCCAAAATAGGCTAATGCTGTTGTTTGCACAAAGTGCGCACCTTCAGTGTAAAAACGGAAGACTTTTGAAAGGGACAACCGAGTATCTATTAACGCAGCAGCTGATTATAACTGAGCAGTGTGCGGGAACAATGCCATTCATAATACAGGCAACCACATCAACAGACAGTATCAACACAGAGCCGAGCGCGCGGGTAACGTTTTCGAGGCAGTTGGTGCGGCGCGTGGTTACCACTTCAAGACGCGAGTTAAGCAGAACGGCCAAAACTAGATTGATGTGTCTGTCCTAGCCCATCGTTGGATCAAGGGTCCCCGCCGGAATCCGAACTGGGAGGTGGATAGCTACCCACAAGGGCCGGAGGACGGTAACCTCGTTCCTCCTCAACCGCATTTTTTTGCTGGAGACGCTGAAATACTGTCCTAGTGGCAGAACTATTGACGGGTTAATCCGAGAGACACGTGGCAACAGCTGCCTTGCGGAGAGTTTAAATAGATGGCCAAATAGATTGGTCGACTACGCAGGTGGAAGAAATGAGCGGCATATAGTGACATCCAGGGGCCAGAGTTCTTACTCTGTGAAGATACACAAACGAAACAACCATCCGAAATTTCCGATAAAGCCTAAAACTCTCTACTTTAGGCAACAGTATGATCAGAATATGGAGAATAAGGAGTTAGCTTACATCACCAAGAATGTGCCATATAATTAAGATTACGATGAAGACTTAGGTTGCGCTTAGAAATTAAACATAAGGTCAACTCATTACGAGAGAATTTCCTCTGCTCAAAAGACATTAAATCTATTATAATTGATTATCAACAAGACAACCACATATGTCCTCACTTGATTGCTTTGGTTACAGTGTCATTTGCCAATAAACCAAAAGATTTCATGTTATTCATACGTTCAACATTTTGCTTCCAAAATCACACTTCTAAACTAAACTTCTCTTAGAGGAAAGGCCATTCAGAACAAAATTTTGGCAAGCGAACGCTTTCAGTAACTTCTCATCAGGCCAAACAGTTACAAAGGAGGTTTAGATTGAAAAATCGAAAGTTTGTCTTTCTTTATATGCAGGGTCCAATCAGAGCGCGGAAATGTGCAGCCAGCTACGTAATCGTTGGCAATGACAAGTTGGGGGCTTGCACGAGATTCTTTTGTGCACACAAAACTGGTTTCCTCAATCGGATTGCGGTTGCTTCTGCTGCTGCCAGCAGACGTTGACCCACGGAATTTAAGTAGTTTGGTGGTACCTTGTAAATTAACTTAAGGGCCTCGCTTGGGTCCACAAGATGTCCTGTGTCAACCATGTGTGCGAGGATAGAACTCTTTATGCTTTTGGTCTCGCCTTTGGCTGGCCATGCCGGGAGGTGTGCCCGTATTCTTTTAGATAAGCACCTACTCGTGCGACTGATATAACCAGCTCCACAGGAGCAATTAAACGAGTAGGTACACATAGACGTAGTCTGAGTTGGCAGCTTATCCTTACCCTCACCATGCAGTATCAGGTTGGTTAAAAATAACACCTGAATTTTCGCTGCTGGGAAGGTTTGTGCTACGGCTTGCTTTAGGCGTCTGCTTAAGAGTTCGCTTGCTGCATCCCCTTGAAAGGTTACTTTGAGAAATAGCGTCTTCGTTTCCACCGTGGGTGTGGTGGGCTTTGTTTCTTTCTCCATCATATTCTTTACGATGAACCTGTGAAGATATCCGTTCTCTCGAAGCACCTCCTCGAGTTTCTGGAGCTCCATTTCAATAGTGTCAGCTGAGCAGATTTTTCTGGCTCTTTGCGTTAAGCAGCGGACTAAGTTACGCTTCTGTTGGAATGGTACAAAACTGTTAAAGTTTATATACTGTCCGGCCCAGTTTTTCTTTCGGTAAACGCTCCTTCGGATGCTACCGTTAGGTCTTTGACTTAGAAAGACAGCCAAGAAAGGAAGCGAACCTGCCGTCTCCACTTCCAAGGTGCATTTAATGGAGGGGTGTGCTTGATTAACAGTATGTAGAAGTGCATTTACATCAGTATCTGCTGGGGCGATGGCGAAGATATCATCGACATATCGGCCATAGTGTTTTAACTCATGGATATGCTTGCTGAGTTGAAATTTTACCAGTTTGACCCTGAATATGTTGGCCAAGAGAGGCCCGAGAGGCGAGCCCAGAGCAACGCCGTCTATTTGTCTGTATAGTTGGTTGTCGAAAAGGAATTGCACATTGAGTGTGTATTTGAATAATAGTTATCTTAATACGTCAGATGGTATTCCTACGTCTATTTGATTTGCCACTACGAATTCGCAGATAAAGTCGACTGTTTCTGTTACTGAAACGTTTGTAAACAGTGATGAGACGTCTAGG
>JAYGXS010000003.1:24832733-24873725 GCA_036362985.1 Ligula intestinalis | reverse complement strand
CCTAGACGTCTCATCACTGTTTACAAACGTTTCAGTAACAGAAACAGTCGACTTTATCTGCGAATTCGTAGTGGCAAATCAAATAGACGTAGGAATACCATCTGACGTATTAAGATAACTATTATTCAAATACACACTCAATGTGCAATTCCTTTTCGACAACCAACTATACAGACAAATAGACGGCGTTGCTCTGGGCTCGCCTCTCGGGCCTCTCTTGGCCAACATATTCAGGGTCAAACTGGTAAAATTTCAACTCAGCAAGCATATCCATGAGTTAAAACACTATGGCCGATATGTCGATGATATCTTCGCCATCGCCCCAGCAGATACTGATGTAAATGCACTTCTACATACTGTTAATCAAGCACACCCCTCTATTAAATGCACCTTGGAAGTGGAGATGGCAGGTTCGCTTCCTTTCTTGGCTGTCTTTCTAAGTCAAAGACCTAACGGTAGCATCCGAAGGAGCGTTTACCGAAAGAAAAACTGGGCCGGACAGTATATAAACTTTAACATTTTTGTACCATTCCAACAGAAGCGTAACTTAGTCCGCTGCTTAACGCAAAGAGCCAGAAAAATCTGCTCAGCTGACACTATTGAAATGGAGCTCCAGAAACTCGAGGAGGTGCTCGAGAGAACGGATATCTTCACAGGTTCATCGTAAAGAATATGATGGAGAAAGAAACAAAGCCCACCACACCCACGGTGGAAACGAAGACGCTATTTCTCAAAGTAACCTTTCAAGGGGATGCAGCAAGCGAACTCTTAAGCAGACGCCTAAAGCAAGCCGTAGCACAAACCTTCCCAGCAGCGAAAATTCAGGTGTTATTTTTAACCAACCTGATACTGCATGGTGAGGGTAAGGATAAGCTGCCAACTCAGACTACGTCTATGTGTACCTACTCGTTTAATTGCTCCTGTGGAGCTGGTTATATCAGTCGCACGAGTAGGTGCTTATCTAAAAGAATACGGGCACACCTCCCGGCATGGCCAGCCAAAGGCGAGACCAAAAGCATAAAGAGTTCTATCCTCGCACACATGGTTGACACAGGACATCTTGTGGACCCAAGCGAGGCCCTTAAGTTAATTTACAAGGTACCACCAAACTACTTAAATTCCGTGGGTCAACGTCTGCTGGCAGCAGCAGAAGCAACCGCAATCCGATTGAGGAAACCAGTTTTGTGTGCACAAAAGAATCTCGTGCAAGCCCCCAACTTGGCATTGCCAACGATTGAGAGGAAGTAGACTCGATCTCTGGGACAATATGTTGATTCGCCTTATGTTTTGATATCCGTCGTGGATTCGTCATCAGAGACATGAGTAGCAGAAAGTTGCTTAGCTGGCTGCATATTTCCGTGCTCTGATTGGACCGTGCTTGTAAAGAAAGACAAACTTTCGATTTTTAAATCGAAACTTTCATTGTAACTGTTTGGCCTGATGGGAAGTTACTGAACGCGTTTGCCCGCCTAAATTATCTTCTAAATTATCTTATGTAAATTTTTACGCCTTTGAAACAGATCAGCTATTCGTTCACAGTTTTCGTTATGGGGCCTTAATATGGATAGCTTAATGCCCCTTTGAATCCCCCAAAACGTGATCCGAGAAAACGCGTGTGTGTGATGATTGCTATTCAGTTGAATTCAGGTAGATTGTGTGTGCTTATCAAATAAGGCCGTTATTTTATATGCTGCCCTTAATTCACATGTGTATATTCGTCGGTTAAACTAGTTTTCCATTCGAAACCGATTTTACCCCCCATGGTTTACCTGAACTATGACAATGAGGCCATCAGCGCATGAAACTAGCGGCGATTTGAAGGTCGTTCAAGTTGGCCTATATTTTGCGACACATTCGAGGACACTGCCGGGTTCTTACATTTTGTTTGGGATTCCCCAGTAATGTTTAGTTTATGGCCCTTATTTCACTTATTGTGAATTGAAGACGTTTAAACTGAAACTTTGGAAAGGATATTTGTACAGTAATCTCTTTCAAAGACATATACGCGATTTTGGCATTGAAAGGTGATTTACACTATAGCCGATATATTCTTCGATATTCCGACCGAACGGGAAAATCAGAATATAATTAACTCTTCCCTCTTTGATGTGCTTTTCAAGCATAGACTTGATGGTAAGTTCAACACTGCAGTTCATAGAACGACTATTAATTCTGTCCAGTGCCTCAGCTACCATAGGAGCCTTCTTATAATGGACACACACAACTTAGTTACGGCGCTCTTGCAAAGAATTGCAGCGAACAAGATGGACATGTACAAAAACTCTGGTACCTTCGGGGCACTCAAGAGAGAATAGTTAATCAATCAAGCCGCTGCTTTCCTGAGTGCCCATGTGTAGAATACTGCCAAAATCAACCAAGTTTCAGCCCCCTCGTCTGTATATTACATGTCAGTATCGGCGAAACAGTTTGCTGTAGTGTTTGGCGTGGCTATCGTCCGTGGTCCAGCATCTCTCATGCGTAACAATATCCTGCGGAGGAGAACTGAAGTCGGTGCGGGTGATTGGATTGATACTGCTTGGTTTTTAGGTTACGCTTTTATTTATAACCACACACTACCTTAAAAGTTCAAAAATTCAGGCAAATAAAACCATGATTACGGTAAACACCATGTTGTCTTCTCCTTTACCTAAAAAACACCTCAGTTATGCGAACATACTCAAAACGATAGACTTTCATTAAAAATCAACCAGTGGACGATTATTCTCATCTTTATATTAAGGGAAATCATATCCATGTTGCGACTTGGAGCCGAATTTAGATTTCCCACTGGCAAACACAGCAGTACTTACGAGGATGAAAAGGAACCTTTTGATAACTTTGTCTGGTTTATTAGATGTCTTTACTCAGCAAATGCAACCGAAGGACCTGGACTTCTTAGCCGGACACCTCGGTCATGCAACATCCTTTTCAAAGTTTTTCAAGCCTGGGTTGTCAAACATTAGTGTTAGCTCTGGTGGAAGGGTGGACGCTTATTAAGCAGACATGATCGGCTTAGCTCACCATATCGTAATTGGTACACTGCCTATTCGACGGTCAGTCAGTACTCCAGTTTACGTTCATCAAAATAAGGTAAAATGCTTGCTTTGTTAGTTTTGCAGCACAAGACTGCCACCCCATTTCCTCTAGCCGGTTAAATATTCACTCGTAAAGTGAAATAGTTCTTCAACATTTAAAGGCAGAAGAATCACGTCTAGTAGACGTATGATTCTCAGTGAGCTATCAAAAATTTCCCAAGTAGACATTCCAGAGGACAAAGATATCGTCAACTATCTCTCGCCTCGGGGGCGATGTCTCACACAAACGTCAATTATTCAAGCGTCCACAATAGTAGGTTGCATTAGGTTCGTTGCTTTATGGAACTTGCCATAGCTGCTTATGTTATGTCCAAATCCCATCTGTCTCCCCTTTTGGTTAAGCTTTGGTCTAAATGCTATTTAAGCTCGTTAGCTTATTATCTGGTACGACGTTTTTTTTAATTTTAAGTGCTCATCGTGATGCGATACGGCTTCACATTTTGTAAACTTATCCACATCGTCTTAGTTGGGAAAAATCCATGCTGGCGGACAGCATGTTGGCTTATGAACTTTACTCAGGATAACCACAAAGCTTGGTTTAATGTGCGCACGTGATGGGGACATTTTGGTTGCCTTCAGTTGACTTTGAGCTCATTTCAGTCGCCAGCTGGCTGATGGTGGTACATAGTACGCAAGCAGATATTAAAGCATCCTTTTTTCTGGTAAAAACGTTAAAATTAAATTTTTAGCCTTATCCATGTCCTACTAAACACAACCCACTGCATCTTCGAATATTTGATTTCATGTTGTGATTAAAGTGCGCATGAAAACGGTATTATTGTGCGAATATTTATATGCTGATATCAGCAAAACACAATATTAATTAGATACCATAAGCGTGCAGAATTGTTCTATATTTCTTAATGAAATTTGCACTTGATTCTACCCGTCAAATAAGAGGACGTTTTTGGAGGACCAGAATGTTGCAATCCCTCATATTCTTAGGTATTATGTTTGCATAAAATCTTACACTTTCCCCCAGATAAAGTACCTATTTCTGTGAAATCCGACACAGGCATCCCTTTACATCTCGCATTTTCAAGACTCAATTTTCTGATAACCTATACTTTATCAAAGTCTTGCGTAACAAATATATTTGATTCCTGGAGATATCCTTTGTAATCAACGTGGTTTAATTTTATTCCTCAATTTTTCCTTCGATTTAAATCGCATGATTCTTAATTTCATCTTGTTTTGACGGCTACCTCGCTTGTTTATATTTTTCATCCCAATCATTTTTTTTTCAACTTCTTCTATTTAGTATTCTGTTATTTAATTTGTTTAACTACAGATACTGAATGTCTATTTTTTATTTCACAATCCATTCAGCGTTTATTTAAAATTCGGTTATAGGAATTTTTTAATGTTTGTTTAATCATTTTTTTTACGATTTCTATCTCCTCATTCCTTACTTTACCTGTATTTTATATTTCTAGAGGTAAGAACATAAGGAAACTCCTTGGTCATAAACGAACGTCTTTAGTCCAAAGTTTGGCAAGAAAGCTGTTGTTCTTTGCTCAATTCATTTATAAGTACATACATGCCATCCCAAAATGTTTCTGTGTACATTGGCTGCAGGAATAGAAGAAGCAAATATGAAAAATAATGTGAGACAATGCCCTGCCAAATAATGTATTACCTAAGTATCACCATGTTCAGCCATCAACTTTAATTCAGACGAAACCCAGCTGCTAAGTGGTCGGCCAACTGACGTTTCTTTCTCTTGAAAATTATATCAGGTTCACTCTCGTGAAATCGGAAAGTGGTCAGATTGTCTCAACACAAATTTGTCATTTGCTTCAGTGTTTATAACGATGCAATTTATATCTACGGCTACTTGTGTATGCTAAGCACTGTCGAACATGCAGTCTAGACCATTACCAGACAATGCGAAGAATCCTGGAATAATTATTTCCTCTGTGTTCATACTACATTTCACATTCAATGTAGCCATAGTATCCTTATATATATTCTTCGCTGCAAAATTCACCGAATTAACTACCAATTACGGCAAAACAAGCATACGCACAGTATATAATAATTACAGGCTTGGGTTGCAGATGTGACTTAACCAAAACCTTACGCTGTCTGTTTTGCTGAATAGAAACACAGCGCAAAGAGACACCTGCATCAATTGAAAATCCAGTGACTCACTTCGATCGTAAGTCTATTTCATAAACTGTTAACTTTTTGGTTTTATTGGGCACAGAACAGCTGAGGCTATTATTTTAACATTTTTAATTTCACTTAATTCCATTTTCAGAAAATAACGCACAACAGCCTTCATGGTGTTGAACTATGTTAATGCTGGAATCTGCTGCTACTATACATATTTTAGACAGGTATTCCACTCACGTTTTACGTTATTTTTAGAGCTATAATTCTTATGTACCGCCACATTAAAAAATTCTCGAAATACGAGAAAACATAGCAAATTATCTGAATTTTTGGTATCAAGCATCCTCCAGTGACTAAAAATTCATAGTGCCCAGTACGCGAATGTTTGGCATAGATTAAAACGCCATCCAAATAGGTTAAAATATCTTGAAGGCTTTTTTTCTAAATGCGCTTCTACGTTTCGGCTATATGCAGGGGCATGTATAACACACTTATCAACTGTGAGGTGAGTCAGTCGATAACAAGGTTGGCATTTACCATGTTTCCATTTTTAAAGAACATATATCATTAACTTTGACAAACTGTGCATTAATAATAAGAAACCATGGCCAATGTGTTCACGTTGAAATCACATTAATTAAAATTTTGCTTAATTCCTATTCCCTTCATAATTTGCGCTACCAATATCACGTACACTCGCAGAAGGGATGCTTGGTATTTTATTAAACAATTACGGCACGTCAATACGCTCTGACAAATACTATGTCAGAAATGATTTACTGTGAGAATCATCAGATTAAAAATACGATTATTCATAACAAAAGTTTGAAAAGGGTGCCACGTAGTTCGTCAGCATATCAGATAAACCTCAAACTATAAAGCAACCTAGAAGTCTTTTATTTTCAAAAATGTTTAAGACACTGCATTATTCTGGGAATAATACAGTAAACTCCACAAATCATGCAATTTTCATAACTTTGTTTAAGTTTGTTCGAATACCAATGTGAATGCATATAGGCAGATTAAGAAATAATTATGAACTGCATAAGGCTATTAGGTACTTAAAAGAACTATAGGAATTACAATGTGTTTGTAAAGAAAAATTAATTTTCTCAATAATCCCGTGATTTCGGGGAGGTAAAAAAGGGCTATTAATTAGAACAATAAATTAAGATATTGCGTTAAATTGAAAACTTGAAGCAACCACTTTCTATATAAAGAAAGAACTTTTGTGTAGTCAAGATATTCTGGTAACTTTAGTCTTACTAAATAAGTATTTATTTAATGCCATCAACAAAATTGTGTCATAGTTTTCCTTGTTTTTACTGTCTTCTTTGATAAATTGATAAATTCTGCATTAAAGCGATTTTAACACCAAAAAACAAAATAAATATCAACAGTATTTACCGAAATAAAGTGTTTTTCGAGAAAAGTTTTAATGAAGATGGCAACCTGTTTGATATACAAAAATGCCTCAAAACAGCAAAACACGTTGTCAATGGTAAATCTTGTCCGCACTGGTGTTGTGAAATTACTACACCACCGAGGATTTACTGAATCGCAACGGTGCTGTAATCACTAAGATCGATGACCGGTTAGAGAGATGGCGCGAGCATTTCTGTGACCACCTTAACCATGATCCCCCTGTGATGTCTGACCTGTCGCCCAATGCGGACGATCCCCACCATCTGTATGAGTGCAACACAGAGCCACCCAGTGTAGAGGAAGTTGTCTCCATTCTCTTGAGGCTACGCAATAACAAGGCACCTGGTGAGGATGACCTCCCGCCGGAGCTCTTTAAATGTGCACCCGAGGTTATTGGGCCCAGGCTACAACAAATATTTTCCAAGATATGGGACAGCGAAGTTGTGCCCTCTGACTGGAGAAAAGCAGTGATCCTCCCCTTGTTTAAAAAGGCGACAGACTAGCGTGCAGAAATTACAGACGCATTAGCCTTATCGATGTAGCGGCAAAAACATTCACGTCTCTTCTTCTCAAACGTTTCCAAACTGCGAGAGACCAGCGCACCCGCCCAAACCAGAGTGGATTTCGACCAGGTCGTGGCTGCACCGACCAGATCTTCAATCTCCGCCATGTACTGGAACTGAGATGGGGTCACCAACAACCCACTGTTCTATGCTTCATCGACTTTGCTGCCGCATTTGACTCTGTTGATCGCAGTTCGCTGTGGAACATAATGAGGACGGACGGCCTACCACCTAAGCTTCTCAATCTCATGCAGGCATACTATCGTGGCACTTCCACACGGGTGAGGACGCAGCACGGTGACACGGAAGCCTTTAGCGTCAGGACGGGCGTCCGCCAAGGTTGTGCCCTTTCACCAACCCTGTTCAACTATGCAGTGGACTGGATCGTGACCAAAGCACTGGATGACTTCCCGGGAGTGCAGTTTGATCGCTCGAAATGGGTGACTGACTTGGCGTATGCTGATGACGTCGTCCTCTTTGGCGACAACTGTAATGCGGTTCAGCAGGCGTTGGACAAGGTTAATGAGCGTGCCCGATCCATCGGATTATGCCTAAACGCGACTTAGACCCAAGTCATGCTCTCCTGTGTGCCCCCTACATCTGTCACTCCTTTTGTTCTCGACGGCGCTCCTCTCGAAAAGGTCGACTCGTTTAGATACTTAGGCTCTTTGGTCACGGAAACGGGTCAAGGTGTCGACGAGGTTGTATCACGCGTCAACCGTGCCCGATCTGCCTTCTACCGACTGTACGCTCCTCTATGGAATAGAAGGGAAATAGCACAAAGTCCCGTGTTTACCAAGCAGCGGTTCGATCTATCTTGCTCTATGGCGGAGAGACATGGCCTATGCGTGTTGAGGACATGAGGCGCCTTGAGGTGTTTGACAATGACTGCCTACGCCGCATCCTTCGTCACCGACGCGTCGACCGAATTCGCTGCTCCGATCTCCGCCGACGCTGTCACCTGGACGCTCTCCCTCCACTCCTGCTTCAGAGACGACTTCAGTGGTTCGGGCATGCGTCCCGGCGTGATGATGATAAGCTGATTCGTGACCTGCTTGTGGCGACGCCTCCCCCCACCTGGCGCAAATGTCGCGGCGGGCAGCTGAAAACTTGGACAGCAACGGTCAAGCAGGATCTGTCGTCAGTTTCCGGTCCATGCGTCTACGGCCTACGCCAGTGGAACCGTGAATGGATGGTGCTCTCGTGTGAACAGGCGCAAGATCGACGCGCCTGGACAGCTGTGATTCATGATGCAGTCAATGTCAAAACTGATGCCGGCTCAACCGGCCCGAGGTGAATGCCATTACAAGTACAAGTACAAGTAAGTACTATTGCTAAGATTAATAAAAATACTTTCCATAAAAGGACAACTCTCCGAAATTGCTTTGATTTGATATTTGGCTGCGTATATTAACTTTTTCCAACGTAATTTACAATGAAATGTGATACTTTTGAGAATTTATTACAGTTTTCTGAAGATAAATGATTCAATTTGACAGAAGATGAACGAACTTTCTTTTTTCATTATAATGGATAACCTTCCGCATGAGTAGATTTATTCCACATTCAGTTATAAACTGGCTAATATAAAAAACTGGCCATATAAATTGCCATTTTTGAATTTTTTATTATTATTATTATTATTAACTCTCTTTCGTTTCTAAAAAAGCAAAGAGGAACGTAAAGTATACAAAAAACTATATTTATTCACGACTTATATTCAATAAGGCCTTCTATGTCTTTAAACTACAAGAAAATGTTGGAAATTTGGTTTTGATTCAAGGACATTTGAGTTTCATTGTTAAATTAAAAAAATACTCTTCTGTTAATGCATTTTGTGCAAAACGACTTCACAGAATAGATAAACATAATTTTTTAGATACAAATCTCCAATTTAACTGCAAACAAATTTGGTCTCTTTCACTTGGCTTGACTTCAATCTGAACAATTTTGGATAAGATTTTCCAGTTATGGAAGAGATACTTTTTATACCTTTTTACTTATTTTGGAGTTTCTTCTTAATATCATGAACATTAAAGTGCATTTTGGCTCTCTGTTTTGTAAAAGTATAGGAAATTCCTTGTTTATGAGACCTCCTAATTTTCCCAAAACTAATGGCCATTTTTCTTTATAAAACTTCCTAAAATGACGATTTACTAAGTAAAAGGCCTTCGCAGCATTCAATACACTGAATGAATCAAGATAAATTTACTAGATATACACTAAACCACCAGGTCAAATTTCATTATGAACGTTGCATGGCCCTTGGCGACTATTGTATTCACTAATTGGCTAAAGTTTTGCTTTTCAGTATTAATAATATTCCCTTGATTTTTTAATAGTTTTTCCTCATTTTATCAAGTGCTGCCTTCAGCATTATCCGCGAAAAATCCCTATCACCTAAAAGCAAGGATACCATTATTAATGGTTTTACAAATGTCCGAGGCATAGTTTGGTTTCAACCATTTGTCTGCCCTTCGGCCGGGAGAACTTGATTGTTACAAACTTGACAGCTTGGGTAGTGTTTCTCATGCAACCATTTATCTTCACGAAGTACGTTGAATAACAGTGGATGCTTTAATTTGTTTCCATGAGCCGCTTGCCATTCTTTGGAATTTGTTTAGCTCCTGGGAAGCTTACTGCTCGTGTTCACTGTTGTGCGTCTGGACAGTAAATTTATATGGCATCTAGGTCATATTATGCTATTATTTTGCGGAAAAACAGATAAATGGACAATAAATATATAAAAAGGTTCAGGGAAGTGCACTATATGCAGAACTACATCAAACATACTTAACTGTTTATAGTAAATAAGTTGTGGCCGACCGTTTCCGTGGAATATTCCGAAACAGTTTATGCGATCACAATGACTAATTATAATAAAACAAACACTAATAATGTGCTCATGCCTTTGAGTAGTAAGAAAGCTACAATGGGAGTAAATTAACAGTCCTTGGTTGTTTTGAAAAGAAAGTACAGTAGAAGTTTTTTAGGTTGACTGTTGTTCAGAAATCATTTTGCTTTCACTTGTGCCTTTAATTCCGAAAATCGGATGCATATGCATGTAAATTAATGGTTCACATTCGTTGTACGTTTTCCTGTCTAAATTAAGGACCTGCTTGACAATATCGTATATCACTTTAGGCTTAATAGTGCACGATTACAGCTTTCTTATTGGTCGCTGTGCACACTTGGTAGGCTCTTATGTCTCAAAAACTGACAGTGATTGATAATTGAAGTAGGTTCTCCTAGAAGTAAAGGCAAAGGCCGGTCGTGCACTCGAGCAGATTCTCTATTGTCCTGGGTACTCAAACCCGTAGTTCAGTTTACCGTCAGAGAAAGTGGCAGCAGCAAAAGTAGGGACAAGCAAAGGGAAGGTAAACCAATCAAATATCAGTGCAGCACCTCCGGAGGTGACTGCACAGTGCTATGTTTGTCGGCACCAAATCGATGCATCGATAAATTTGATTCAAATCCACGGACGAGGTTTCACTAAATAGCGCATATATGTACGCAGGGTGTTTGGGCGATAAGGTGACGAGTTAACTCAAGCAGCTGCTTAAACCTGCAAAACAAGCCATGATTCTTTTCCTTTCCATGCATGGAAAATGAAAAAGCAATGTATGGTTTTAGCGTCGATATACAGAACACTATGACTGTTGCACCTGAAGAGGTCCTGCTTTGCAGATGTAAACCATTTTGTTGCAAATTGTGAGGCTTTTTTCAGAGATTCGATCGTATTCATGCTGCTCATTACTTAACTTAGAGAGTAAGTTGATAAATCTTTCTTTATAATGGCTTTGCTTTACTTAGTGGATGAAAACATCATCATCTGTATAAATCATCAACCAATAGGTGAACTGATGCCCATTTAATAGTATCAATATCCTCCGACAGTTCCATTGTACAGGTTTTAGCAGGAACCTTCGAAGGCTTATCAGCTGTATATCTTCCTGATATCTGAAACTTGCATGCAACATTAGCTAACCCAGCGAGATTTTTGTACCGTTTAATTTTTTAGATTATTTTTTTGTTAGACGAAATTGTGTTTAGTTGTGCTTAATGGCAGAAAAAACTGTTGTGATGCAAGCCAAGGTGCCTTCCGCACTCTGGACGTAAATGCCGACCTCGAGGTTCAGACATCATAAACTTAAGTGTCCATAAGACGCGCACAGACAAGAGGCATGGGCATGTACAGGGCAAGAAAGTCAAAACACTAGATAACAATCAAGAAATCATAAATATATATATATAAGCTCAAATGTGTGGCTTTCCATGAACAGAACACATCTAAATGTAATTCTGTGTTCATAAAAAACATCCAGGCGGCACATTATTACCTCACACAAAAATAGCAATGCAGAATCTACACGATATTGCATTTAACATAGTAACCAGCGATGCCTCCAGTCCTTTTGTCTTGGCCATGACACCAGACGCAGTTGCGGGAGAATAAGAATGTGTTGTAGACGCAGTGCAACACCACTACAATTAAAAAGTAAGTAACGTGACCACAATCCCCCGAACCTGCGATAGTATGATGTAGGCGTGTAATCAACAGTAGAACCTCCGAAATAATAATGAGAAATTGCAGAATAATGCACTTGCGAATCTAACAAAAAGGCCATTTGCTGGACAGAATTTAGTAAGTGTAATTAGTTAATGGTAATCAGCAATATCCAAAGGTAGGATTATACATCCGTTTCCAATTATGGTTGACCAAAACAACCCTGTTCGAAATACAAATGCTATGTATATTATCAATGTATAGTCGCGGTTATTATCTATCAAGTCTTCGAAAATGATGGAAAATTTAAAGAACCCAAAATAGCTGTTTCAAGATAATGAAGTGCATTCATCTTTTATTGATCAACAGTAGATCTTGCTCCGTATCCACATCAGCATATTTTGAAACCTGGATGGAATCTTATTGAGAAAATCAAGAGATATGTTATTATCCCTAAAAGCATATACATGTCGTCAGTTTGGACACCAAAATTTATATAAAGGCATAGAGGTTACAAGAATATTAAAATTCAAATTCTTAAATCGGCATTATATTTTTTTAAGAATAAAAGTAAAAAAATCTGCTTGGTAGGCTAGGTCACATACTACAATGGGCAATCATTTGTAATCGTCAATGTGACTGCACTTTACAGAGGGTGCAGCATTGGTACCTGCAAGTAAATACACATTAAATAAGGCAGACTGAGACGTATCGACCGCAGGCTTTCTTGTCACAATCATTTTGCTTTGATGGATAGCAGGCTGAGAGCGGGAGCATAGCTCGTTTACGCAGGTCGCACGCAACATGACTGATACAACGCACAAGAGACTACTGTAAAGGAGCTTTGGCCATCACGTCAATTATTTTCACTTCGGCTTTATTAAAAGTCCGTTATTGCGTATCCATTGAAGGTATTGCTTGATTTTCTTTGTTCAGTCCTGCGAAAAACGTAATGCATGCAAGCTGCTTTACTGCAATTTCACTAACATTATATGAACCAGCCTAACGCCTGGCCTTGCTGTGAGCATGATCATCTACTACATATACCTGAGTGTACTGGGTGATTGAGATTTTAGGGAATATATTTTTAATAATTTTTGATAAAATAGCGAAATTAAAGTAAGAATACTTTCAAGCACATATTCCCCTGTCATCGTCAGAACTCGAGCACATATGCTCTTTAAATGAATACTTATAGGCGTCTGCATGTGCAAGTTACCATACGAAATTCATAATTTTTTTGATTTATGTATTCGTTTTCTGGCTAAAAATGTTGTAAGTGACATTAAGCTAAATATCTCAAGAAAAACATAATGTATTTTAATATATTGTTTCAAGGAACTGAAGATCTGTACCGGGTAACCGAACCACCGTGTTAAGATTTGGTGCATGCCTCCATACAACGATCATTTTCTTTTTAATCTTATCACAATTTTCGTTTCAGAAATTTAAAGCAACATTTTTCTGGTGCAAATTTAAATATGGCAACAACAACTCGTCAGTTACCGCCTATCATTACTTAGCGTGAATCACAATAGAGAAGATACACAATGAATTAAACGAATGCAAGTACGTAGGGCGAACACAGAAGTAATTGGCCACCAGATCTAAGGAACATTTACCTATCTGGCTAATGAAACAAGAAAAAAGAATTCCTCGGTCGTCAATTACTGAATATCTGTTAGACTTTGGCCATTCTGTTGACCTCAGAAAGTCCTTTCGAGTACTTTTTCGAGCACGAACAACTCGCTTTATATGCGACCTGGAAGCAGCCTACACATGGTGGATCAAACCCGACCTATGTGAACAGTTGGAGCATGTAGTGAACCTAACTTCACCTTGGTAACATTGGCTCCCTGTTTATACATTTTCCCTTCTAAGTTGTTACCTCAGATTTTTCCCCTGTTATTTTTGCTGACCATAGCGTTTGAACTTCTCATGTTATGGATGATCCACTTGCCCACTTCTTGTGACCTTGTGTTTTTTTCGATTTAATCTGTTTAAATTCATTGTGTATCTTCTCTTTTGTGATTCACGTTAAGTAATAAGAAGCGGCAACTGACGATATTTCTCGAAATGATATGAATCCAATAAATCACTTTGCTGTTATTGCCATATTTACAATTAATTGTGTCGCAAGTTCTGTTAAGAATATTGTCAATCTTTTGCTTCTCCTCTAAGTATAGTTTACAGGCTGAAGCTCTTATATTGTCGTACATTTTCACGTGAATTCCTTTTCTTATTTTGCGATGCAACTTGCGATATTTTCGGACATAATATTTATTTTGGTTCTCTTCTTTATAACTCATGCTGTTTGATGCAAAAAGATTGCATGAAAATGTTTGTGTACGCAATAAATGTTAATAAAAGAAACAGTTCCAACGATGAAAAGCTCCTTCTTTAAAAAAAACAGAACACTAACCATGCTTTAAGAGCATTTATAATTTTAAGTTTGTACGAAAGCTTGCTCGCACAGAAATGACATCATAAATGTCACGTTCTATCCCAGCCAGCTCGAGTTAAGATATTGCAATAATACTTTGCTTATAAATTACAATACACGAAGGCAATGTGTTGTAACCGTTTCACTATTTAATGCAATTTTTTCGCATGAAGAAGTCTCGTTTCCCAAATGCGCCTGTCAGGCGACCTTTAAAAATGCACGCGATGATTGACAAACAGTGGCTGGGTGCCTAGCAGATAGTAGTGACTTGCAAAGCTAAGGACGTACAAAAGTATGCACAAAGATCTAAACTCAGGCAGCAGCGTGCGTGAAGAAAAAATCAGCATATCGATTATGGCTAGCAATAAAAACACAATAAGGGCACCCACCACCAAGACGGCATACTCCAAAGATTATCTACATTGTCTATAAGAAATTGTGAACAATATGTGATGAAATTTGACTTGGTATTCTAGCCTATATTCGGTATGGTTTATTTGAACAACTGTGTTAAATATATCCTGAGGACACCTTTTGGCAAGGTAAACCGTCCTTTAAGTTCGCATTATCGAGCGTAAACGGCATTTATTATTGTA
The DNA here is from genome assembly GCA_036362985.1 of Ligula intestinalis. Lineage (NCBI taxonomy): Eukaryota > Metazoa > Platyhelminthes > Cestoda > Diphyllobothriidea > Diphyllobothriidae > Ligula > Ligula intestinalis. The sequence continues at coordinate 24,858,978 of JAYGXS010000003.1, read as the reverse complement.
AAATCAAAAGAACCCTGATATACTTGGAACTTTTCATGCTATTTCGTATGAAAAAAATGAAACTATCATTTTATTAAGTATTTTAATATATGAAGCAAAAACCATGGCTAAGAAGCCTCATTGCTCTTCAGCAAGAAGGAAAAACTGCAATTTTTACAACCATTTTTTGCTAACTTTTTTGAAACATAATTCAAAAAATACGTTTTCGCTACACTCACATGGAAAGTTACCGAAAGCGCCAATATATTATCGCGAAATCAACAGAAAAGCAGATAATATTAAAGCATAACCCCGTCGAACTAAACGTTACTGCGCAAAACAAGTTCTGCTTATGTGTAATTTAGAAATCGAAGAGACAGAAAAATCAGCAGTACATCAAAATATTTGTATGTATTCAGCTATTTTTATACCTTTCCAAACTTACAATAGCGCCTGGAAGTTATGCACTCCATAAGAAAATACTCCAATATTAAATGAATACTGACTTATTATATTTTCTCGCAAGATTTATTATTTATTTTCAGATTAATTAAGAACAAAACTTATACAAAAGTTAAAATTTTGTATTTGCAATAACCTTGGAAAAAATTTACATGCATTGATAATAGTGAGCTGAATATGCAACTGAAGAACTCTTGAACGTAGTAATCTTTCTTATGAAGCGTATTTTATTAATTTAAGGAAAAAGCATATAAACATTATGTTGCGGATGTACGTTTTCCTCGATAAAGTGTTTTATCTATGAAGGACGTTCCAGTCTCGGCCCACATGGCCATCTTCGTAAGTATGTACTTATGAAACTTGCTTTCTGTACATGTTTAAATATATTTTATCCTTAACGTCTTGATATAAAAATCAAACGTATCCCTAGTTATTAAATGAAACCTATGAAGACACAATCATAAAACATTTTTTTCAGAATAAAAAGATCGATCTATAAGTAACTGTAGTTTAATACCGGAAAACTGATTAGATTTTATTGAACGATATTTGCACCTCTGAGGTACTTGAGAGTTATTCAGAAATATTTATATTTCTTATCAAATAATAAGTTAGTTTATATTTCTCTTAAGTGATAAATTTGTCAAAGGTTGTTTTTATTATCTGTAAAATTTCATGCATGCCTTAATGCGGGTATGCGAGTGCTTTTCAATTTTCCGCAAACTGCGGCATTTTGCACGACCTCTTAGCCATACTGTATTGTTTCTTCGAGCTGGTTTATACAATTTGTATTAAGCGAAGTTTTCCATCTAATGAAGAAGCTACAATTTATTAGTAACTGAGTTAATATATTATATTTTTTTAATGCCATTTACATAATTTATATTTTCAATGGACATTTTGATTACCTTTTTAAGCATGTGAAATACGAAAAAAATTATATGCACTGTTTAACCCACAAAAAAATTCGTTATTTCAGCAGTATTCCATCAATATTTATTTTGAAGTACTTGTCGGCTTTTCCTTAAACACAGCATACATTTATTTTGTTTTTCGCAGCAAGTAAAGTATTTCTGATTATTTAAGGCTGCCCCCTGCTTTCTTAAATATATATTTTCTGATCCCGAGTTTTAGCAGAGCGCAACAATCACTGCTCAGAATTTTGCCTAGAGACGAATAACTAAAGCAATCTACGGAACGGGATCTAGATCTTGAGAAGACAAGGCGTTTGTCAGTTTAAATTCTCTTACAGTAGACATCTGCCGAGTTTCATCTTCCCAGTATGTACGTTTTTGGAGTAAACCCTGCGAAAAAGGCGAAATTCATGGCTGTAACAATGAATGACAATTGTGCACGCTGATACACAATCCCGAAATAACTCTCCTATAATGCATAAGCTTCAACAATCTAGAACAACGATAAAAAAAACAATCTTAGCAGACAATATACTTGATTTTTAATACCATCCAAATGACGTTGGTCTGATTTCAAACAAACAGCCTATCTTAGAAACGCAGGTCACCGAACTTCTAGAAAGACTTCTGTTTATACGCAAACGCTGTTGACCGTATAAAAACTAATCATGGCACGCAATGTTTGGCTATCCTTTAAAATTTAAATTTTCAGGTTCAAAGCTTAATTCATACGCAGCGCAAAACGGCTAAACATTGTACAAACAGTAGAGCTATCTGTATTTGTTGTTACCAAGGTCATATTATACTCCTAGGTCGACTTTAGTATTCAAATGAATATTCTCGCAGGATATTTAATCCGTCGCCTAATGAATGCAACGAAAATACAAAACGCAGCGAGATTAATAGAAATGATGTTGTTTAAACAACGTCTTGACAAGTGGCAAAAATGCAGATGGTTCTCTGATTTCTACATCAATGCACTCAAGTATTATTATTTAATTTACCAGTAGTCACAATATTCTGAATATACAGTCATCTGTAGATAATATATTCGGTGAGGGAATTACTTTATGTGTTTTTCAATTGTTTGTTACCAGATGGTTGTAAAAATAAAAAAATATATTACTGCTAGCCGCTTTCTAAATTGTCCCCTTATGCAGAACAGGTAGGTTGCCGCTTTGTGAAAGAAACACGAAAAATGGCATGTCTTTGTGTAAACTTGCTGACTCTATTATATTTTTATTATCAAGGGCTAATCGTCGACCATCTGGCGTGGAGGCTCTCGTTATGAATCTATAAAAGTTTATAGTGAGGATCCCTCAACAAACATTTGTGCCCTACAAGGCCATATGTCGCGCCTATACGAAGGAGATCCGGCTTGTGCAGTCACAATACTGTATCAGAATTGATAGGTTTTCATACATTTTGGTAGGTAGCTATTGTGGCTTTGTAGGACATTCAGTTTTATTTAAGTCTTTCTTTCGCTGCCATTGCTTTGAACTCCACGGGACAGCTTATATTTTCGCTATAATTGATATTTGAAAAAATTAAAGAACAACCAAAGATCCTATGTAAGCTTTAAACAACAGCTAGTTTAAAGTAAAGACACTTTTATCGATGGAATGGTATAAAACACAAAAAGTCTAAGGGGAATGGGATAGCGTTTGAGTGCTATTGAGCCTTTTTATGACGTCAATTTACCACACGAAAGTTGCGTCAGTGTTTTCTTTTCCATATTATTACCATAATTTGATCTAAAAATAAATAGATCAATAAAAATTAATGAGGAGTGCATATCATTGAGCTCCTGGAATTGTGGCTAAAACATTTCTTCACTTTCCATGGCCAAGTTTACAAACAACAGAATGGAACTCCAATGGGCACGCCTCTGTCTGGTCTTATTGCTGAAGCTGCTTTGCAGAGGCTCGAGCGGCTGGTCTTCAGCTCGTCTCCTCCGAAGTTCTGGGCCAGATACGTGGACAAGAATTTCGTTATCATAAAAAGAGCAAACTGTAGGATTCAAGCCCCTGCTGAACTCCGTCTTTCCTGAAATCCAGTTCAAAATGGAAAAGGAGGTCAACAATCAATTGCCCTTCCCCTGACGTACAAGTGACGAGGTTGGAAGACGGTCTACGGCAAGGCCAGTAATACCATGCACATCCTCCAATTCAGAAGCAATCACCCCATTTTTTCACAAACGCAGTTGTGCTAGAACCCTCTTCCAACGCATCCAGACAAACTGCTGCGACGTAAGTGGGAAAAAGGAGGAGACTAAGTACCTGCATGCTCTATTTAAGGCCAACGGTTATCCTGTGTCCTTTATACGCAAGTGTCTTAAGAGGCCCCACCTTGAGCGCTCAAAAGGAGAGGACCCTAAGTTCTGACTCGCAATCCCTTATGCGGATAATGTATAAGAAGCAGTTGCTAGAATCCTGAGACCATTCGGGATCGGTGTGGCTCATAGGCCGGAGTCAACCATCACACAGCAAATCATGCAGCTCAAAGACCCACTACCGTTGACAAAACAATCAGGTGTGGTCTACAGCATACCATGCCAAGACTGTGATGCAAGGTATGTTGGTGAAACAGGCAGACGCATGAGAACAAGATTGCACGGGCAACAACAGGCAGTCGACCACAAGAATACACTGTCTATGGTCTATGACCAAGCACAGCAGAAGAAACACGTCTTCATCTTTGTAAAAGCAAGGGTCCATGCCCAAGCTAATGAAAAAATAGCTAGATTGCTGCTAGAAAGTTGGTCTTTGACTGGAACATTTAGCAGAGCCATAGACCTCCACCCCACCTACCGTGCGTTGCGCACAAGGCTCCAAGCAGTTTGAACAAGGCCAACTGGAAGAAAAATAAAGTCCAGTGTGGAATAGAACCAGCTTCGGATGTAAAAAAGGGGAGAAGCCGGCCAGAAACCGCATCACCGCCCCGCCCACGAGGTTAAGATCAACTCAGGCGTGCAGGAACAATTGACTAATTCGTCAGTCGACGATGAGCACGTCAGCCAGTACGCTGACTTGCGACAGCCGAAAAGTGAGCAGAGATCACACAAGCTCACCAAAGATCAATACCACGGTCAGTTAGTATCAATCAGGCAGGTCAAAGTTCGTGCACCGAGCGCGGATAGAAGAACAAGCACGCGGCAAGCCTGCAACAGTCTCGGTGAACAGGAACAACCACCCAGTTACTCTGACGATGAAAACGAGAGAGCATACAAAACGTCAGTCTCAAAAGAAAACGGTCCATTTTCTCGTACCTTTTTCTTTCTCTCCTTTGGGGTATGGTGAAAACGATATTATAAAAAGTCCAAACTTTCGGATAATTCTCCGATCGAAAGAGATCAATTTATTATTTAATTTCTAGTAAAAATGAATTGTTTATCTTTAGGTACATTGAAAGAAAAACTTTTTAAAAACGCCCATTTTATTTTGATATTACCTTCGAAAATGGTTACATACGCAGAAATGCCTCGACAGAATATCTACTCAAAGTGGTTTCTAGAGATGTAACCCACTTTATAAAGTTTTTATCAATTACCGGAATAACAATATCAGACTTTTGTTGCAGATGTTGTTTGTCTTCGACAATGTGTTTTGCTGTTTGAAGGCATTTATGGTTATAGACAACAATACCATATTAAAACAAACACATATCCAAAAAAACTCTTTTCGATAAAGTGCTCTCAATCGAAATCTTTTATTAAATGGTTATGATATAAACGTCAAAAGGAATTTACATTTATAGACAAAATCTTGAAGGCACTGAAAACAATCAAAATACTTCGGAATATAAATAACGATATTAAATAACTTTTTATCAAATATCTTTTTGAATGAAAAAGTGTTTTGCATAGAGAAAGTGGTATCATTAACCTTTAAACAGTGGGTAAGATTATAATATATCGTTCTAAATTGTAGCTGTTTTTTAACTCTCACGTACCTGAGGATTATTAAGAAAATTTAATTTCTGATCTTATTTCGAAGCCCATCAGTACGTTATCTTACGACATTCACAATCGGGAGGCAAAGGTCACGCGAGCCCACCAGCGGTCAAAATTACGGTCGGTCAGCAGCAAACAGGCAGGCCAAATTTCGTGCGACAAGCACGGGCATACTATCAAGCAAGGCTGAAACGGTCCGACAAACAGAAACAATCACCTAGTTAACCTAGCAATGGAACAAAACGAGTGTCCGGAACCTCAGTCTCAATATAATTTCACAATGTCCTTTTACCCTCTTCTTCTTCTTTGGAGAATGATGAAAACAATATGATATCTGGACCTAAAACCTTCACACATGCATTAATTATACTTTATAATTCAAAATAAATTGAAAATATCGATGATGACGTTGAGAGATCAGTCATATTCTGTCTGCTCGGATCACAAATGGTTGAAATGTCACTCTAGACGGTCTGCCATTCCTGAGAAGGACCGAATCACCTTTGCAGTTGGCAACCTTCTTTTTTACTAGGCTATGATCGTTGAACTCACACAGTTACTACAAATCAGATCACGCTGCGCACCAGAAGCCTTAGTGAAGTAACGTAATGACTGTTTGTTCAAATAACAAGGCATAATGTTGCCTGTAATGGAAAATTGTTATTTAGAAATACTTATGTTTTAGAAAAGCTGACAGTTCTGAGTATCTGCCAAATTCATTAAGCTTATGTTTAAAATAGACAAAATGCTTTTTCACGGAAAACTAACGATTTAATAAAAACAACACAGGTATAACTGCGATCGCAAATATCCCTTGGCTATATCTTAAGTTTAAAATACTTATCCGAATTAGGTTCGATGCAAACTTCAGCCAGTAGAAATGGCAGCGCGAACTTTGATGACATATTCCAGCACAGTTTTGTGCAAACTGACTCCTTTACATATTTTTGAGGTGCGTTTGACAAATTGTCCCCCGGGTGCCACCCTTGGCACCGCCATACCTTTCACTAAAACACGGAGGCTGCTGAACACACACGAGTGTCTGTTGATTGGCGGGCTCCAGGTAGCTCAGCGAGGGTCTAATTTAAACTCCTGGTTTCCACACACAAACACTCGATCTGCACACGAGTGATATAAAAGCGCAAGTGGTGGGGCATAAGTCATTGTGGCACCAGCTATGAGGTTGCAGTCCGTGCCACGTAGGTGTAGACTCATATGTCTTACACTTTTTATGATGGTTCTGATTACCACCACATGGATGATCTTGCCCGCAGGAAACTGTCACTCCGACTGGCAATGCCTTCACTACTCTTATATGACAAACAGTTTTGAGTTGTCACTGAAAGTGCAGGTTGTGAAGAACGACGGTCAGGGCAGTAGCAATGTCAGTGTCGAACGGTGGGTTCCTGGTCCACTCAACAAAAAAGACAATTCAACAAACAAAATATATACGTTTGCGGACATGATAGAGATTGCCGATGAGGACTGGATACGGCCAATCCCACGCTCTGTCTTTCTGCTTTACCCACAGGCGCTGGATATGATCCAGGTGGTTGACGACATTAGGAAATTCCGTCCGATACCAGAGGTAGGTGCCGAAACGAAAGGAATGTTATATACACGGACTCTTGGAGAGATATTCGAATGAGCATGGATTTTAACTTTTACTTAATTAATTAAAATTCAGTAAATATTAAACGGAACGTAATCATGGTTGCTGCATTGGTTTCATTGAGGGCATGAATGCAAGAAGAATGATGAAGGTGCTTATTCCTAAAATAGTACGGCGCAAAAGTAATGAAAATACCAAATCTTGGAAAGTTTGCACCACAAATAGTTTATTTATAATTAATATTTCACAGGTTTTTTATTTTTCTGCTTCATTTTAGTCTTATTTGTCGTTTATTATTGAGATATTAAATTGAATCACAATTTAAGATTCCTTTTTGGATAAGGCTGGCAGTTAAGTTTAGCTAAGTCGGTTTTCTCTAATTAAGCTTTGTTTAGTGAATCTAGATAGGTTTGATTTTATATTTTTCTTAGCTTTTGTATTCATTAGCCACCAGTGGTTGATTTTGGAGTAACATTTTTTGCTAGTTTACATTCCTTTGGATAGTTTAATTTGGACTATTTAACATATTAAGAGCGCAGTTTAGTTTTTTTGGTTGAATATTCAGTTTTCTTAGTTTATTTTAGTTTTAGAGTAGTTGTTATTTGCGTTAGTTCAGCTTATATATGTTTACCTTTCTTTAGTAAGTTAGCTTTCGGGTTTGTTAAATATTTCTTAGTTTAATAAGTCTGGCTTATTAACTTTAGCATTCTTTACTTAGTTTAATTTAGTCCTAGTTTACTTTGTAGTTTGTTTTCACATTCGTTACTGACATGCAGTTTCTATTTTACTAATTTACTTCTACTTCTATGCGTTATATCGAAAACGTGAGCTGTTGTCGATATCTGTGCAGTTGCACATGACATAAATAACGCGCTTTTTGTCGCCAAACATGAACACCCACAAGTCCACTCTGTACAATCATTGCCTGAAATGATTTAAAAATGATAAATATTTTAAGAAACCTGGTTTCAGCTGACGGGACACTTGTTGAAGATTCATATCAAATGATGGCTGTGAAAGAAATAAGTATGGGCAAAGCAAGGGCGTCCAATGTAGGCATTTTAAAAAGTGCACGGATCTTGTTTCAACCATTCTGAATGGTCTGAAATGGGTTTTATTTGCACAACTGTGTTTCACATCAACTTACTGAAACATCCCTAAGTCCTTTAGTAGGCTCCCATATTCAACCAGACAATCCGATTCCTGAAAGTCAGTTCAACTGTCTGCGTGCCGGATGAAGCAGTAAACAGGCCCCTCGATGCTATCGTGGTAATCAAATCTGCCGTCTACAATTTCGCGGATCGTGAGCGTGTACGGAAAGCTTATGCTGGAGAAGCCAGGCGTGAACCTGCCTTCCACATGGCCATTGTCTTCTCCCTAGGACTTCCTCGAAGCAGCGGTGGTCGCTTCTTCCAACGCGACGGTATCAACATCTCTCTGCCAGGCCGGGTGGGCACGGTCCTGGAACAGATGCAGTCCCGGCGGTCGGAAGTGTTAAGAAATCTGACAGAGGAAGCTCAACGCCACGGTGACCTCCTGGTGGGCGACTACGAGGACACGTACTATAACCTTAGCCTGAAATTATTTAACACATTCCAGTGGGCCTCCCGCTTCTGTCGCGGGCATCTTAAGTACCAGCCCCAACGACCTCCCGTCTTCATTTTCCTGGACGATGACTATGCTTTCAATGCCAGTCGCCTGAAGGCTGAATTGGACGCCTTCTCAGACGCACAGATTCGACGAGCGGTACTGGGCTCCCCAATGCAGGCAAGTAAGGTATATCGTCCGCTTATCCATCCGAGAATGGAAAAGTGGGTCGTTTCCAAACGCCTTGTGCCCTGGCCCCAGTTCGCGCCTTAGTGTTCCGGCGCTTTCCTCATCCTCGGCGCTGATTTCGTCCAGGAAATTGCCCTCACCATGTACTTCACCGTGCAGATTCCAGTAGACGACGCCTGGTTGGGCCTGGTCATGACAAAGTTAAACCTGCACGTTCAGCGCCTTCCACACATGCATATCCTTCGGCCAAGTACAGAGGAGAAGGATTTGGTTCTGTTTGCACCCTTCGACTACCTTTTCGGTAAACATTGATTGTTAATGCAATTCTTCTGTAAATTACGTTATTTTTATACTTTGCATCTGTTCGACCAACCCCATTTCTGAGAAAATCTACATTTTATTTTTATTAAAAGAAAATTACATGGTATTTTAGTTTATTTGAAGATAATGAGCATAAATATGGCAAAATTTGAGGTTTTGGCTACGCTAGAAATTGCCTCTGCTTTTCAATATGAGACAACCAAGCTTTCTGCTTTGGCACAATGTGTTATAAGTGAATACTAATTAAACTAATTTGATTGCACGATGATAAGTAAAGAAAGAAAAAATATGCCTGAATAGAGTAATTCTGTGAACGACTTCCTTCTGCGATTTATTGCAAATTAGGTGTTAGCAACTGCAGGGAAGCACATTCTCTTTTGAAAACTATGTTGAAATTCCGCTTCGTAAGTAAATTTTTGCCAATTTCTGAAATATTTTGTCAAAAATGCAGTAATAAACTTGTAATGCCATAGTTTGTTTTGCTGCATCGAAACTTTTAAACCCTAAACAAAAGTGCACATACATATGGTGCAGAGTTCAATATAAAGCATATCGCAGGATATTTCGGGTACAATTTACTTTGCAGTATTGCGTAACCCATGAACGGACCGGATAGAATTGATTTAAAAAGGCAGTCAAAGTCAAACAACCTGCAGCCTGGAACACTAGGTCACCGCTATGTCAATTAGATTGGCATAAACTCACGCAGGCAGCAACACTGACTAGACCGTCGGTCGACGAGGAGCAGGCCAGTCAGAACGCTGATTTACGACAGCCACGATTGGCGGGCAAAGGTCACACGAGCCCACTAGCGGTTAAAATGACGCTCAGTCAGCAGGGAACAGGCAGGTCAAAGTTCGTACATCAAAGGCGGATATAATACCAGGCAAAGCTGAAACAGTCCCAGTAACCAGGAGCCATCAGTTGGTTAACCTGACAATGGAACGCAACGAGTGCCCGAAACCTCATTCTCAATTAAATCCGTTTAATATCCTCGCATCCTTTTCTTCTTAAATGGGGGATGATGCAAGCGACATGATATCTGGACATCAAATCTTCACGCATCAGCTAAATAATACTTTATGATTACAAATTTAAGTTCAACATATTAATGACAACTTTATGAGATTGGTCACCTACTGAGAGCTCCGATCGCGGCTAGTAGCACTGTCAGTCTAGCCGGTCTGCCATTTCTGTGGAGGACCGATTCATATTAACAGTTGATAGCCTTCTTATGTATAAGTATTCCATATTTGAAATCACCCAGTTACGACAAATCAAGCGACCCTACGTACACGAAATTTTGGTGACTTTACGTAATGTCTGTGTTGTTGTTTTTTATTTATAAAAATGCGGAATGTCGTGTCTAATCGATTTTAGTTAATTATAAATATTTCGGACTTAGAAAATCTGCCAGTTTTGAAAACATGGTACATCACTTTTACTAGGCTAAAGCATATACAAAATGGGCAAAACACTTGTCTATGTAAAATTTACCATTTGCGTAAAATGGTACAGGTATAATTGTGTTCGAAAATAGCCCTTTGCTCTAGTTCAAACTGAAATTTTCTCTGAATTGGGCTGCATGCAAATTACAGACCTTAAAGACGACATCCAGAACCTCGGTGACACATTCGTGCACAGTTTTACACAAATTACCTCGTTTTCATGTGCGCTTGACTGATTATCGATCAGATGCCGCCGTTGTATTCGCCAAGCCTTTCACTTAACTCGAGAGGTTGCTGAACTCACACATTGGCAGGCTCTGAGAGACTCACTGAAGGTCTAGTTTAAATTCCTGGCGTCTACATGCGAACGCTAGATTTGCATCGAAGTGATATAAAACCGCAAGTGACAGGCCGTAAGTCATTTTGGCACCATATATGAGATTGCAGTCCGTGCAAAGTAGTTGAAAATAAAATGCTTTACACTTCACACGATGGGCTGGATTGCTACCAGACCGTTGTGGATGTCAGTCATTGAGCGAGTTTAAATAAATTTATTTCCGATTTTGACTTTTACATCGTAAATAATCCGTGTCACTCTGTTGATTACATTGAGAGCATAAATACAAGAAGAATGGGTTACGTGTCTCATTTTCGGCACACAGTACAGCGTAAAAGTGCTACGAAATGCCCAAGTTTGCGAAAGAGTGATAAGACAAATACAAAATTATAGGGATGCAAGAGGGGACAATTGGGTGAGCCAAGAAGTACTTGAATCATGGTTCACGGGCCCCCAATCCATAAACAAGTGCAACGATTTGCCAAATGCATATTCAGTGCTGAAACCGAATTTGGCTAACGCAAGTCGTCATTTGAGGAACGGGCAGGCCACCGACTTATCTTACACTAACACCGGATGACCAGATGACCGAGCAGTCATCACGCCCGATAAAAGTTCAACAGGTCAGAATCCACGTACCGTCCACCAAACTATCCCCGCATGAGAAGGCAATTAACGTTAATTGTCGCTGTATGTTTGCAGTAATGACTATATCCTATCAATACTGCAAACTCCTCTGCATGTATTACCCGTTTTCTGCTACTGTTTCCTGCTCATGACTCTGACGATGTGTTGCGACGGATTTCGAAACTTCAGGCGAATATACGTGTTGTCCCAGCGATCGAGTCGACTTCTTGCCTTTCTGCGCATGACTCAGTCTTTTATACCATAACCAATGATTAAGGATTCCCGACGGAATATGACACGTCAGGAGAGTAAAACGCTTGTTTTAGTGGTAACATCTTGTTCGTTTCCTGAAAAGGAGACTGCCTACTTCACCCTTATCCAGTGCATTGCGATTCTTAGGGTTAGAAGGTGCTGCTGGAATAGAAGTGTTGTGCAGTAGTTTTCTACTTCGACGCGTCCGTGTTTTGAGAGCATTGGCAGCATAACAACCATCATGCACACAGTCTTGCTTAGCTGACCTGGCTCCCTTTTCACGGAACCCCCAAAGAAGCATAAATGAGCCGAGCCTGCGTTATCTGATGGGTTTGCAAACTATAACGGCTGCCTAACAGTCGCCGATCAGAAAGTTGCCACTCGAGCTGACAACTCAGTCCGTTAACAAGTGACACAACTAGCCTGGCAACGATTTGCAACCCAGTCAAGAGTGAGAACCGCATTGACCGGGATGGGATTACTTGATTTCTAACTTTAAGGATAGGTGTGTTGTGCAAGCAGCGTCAGAGCCTGTAGATTCAGGCTCATGGCTCTCGTTATGCACCCCTCCCGTCTACACATCTCCCGTCTGGTTTTCGCGTGTCTTCTTATCAGAAGAAATACACGAAGTGAAACAATCGGAACCACATATTATTCCATCGGACAGCCTTTGAAACTAGCCAGGGTATGGCGCCAGTCGGTTTTGTGCAACAAATGGCCAACGGGGCTAGCAGCGGCGGCGATTTTTAGCAATTTGGGCCGCTAAATTTCTCTGCAACCAACGAGTCCAGGGGTGAAACAAACAATGACTCAATAAGGAAGAAAACACGTCGAGCATCGGACCAATTGATTTATTGTCCAAAAGGAGGGTAATTATAGTGGCCATAGGCCAATTAACTGTCAAATATCATTAATTTGTCAAGGGGTTAGATCCCGCTATCACAGGGATTGAGGAGGAGGGCAATTAGTTGTCAGTGTAGTCGGGGGACAATTATAGTGGTGTACGCTAATTAGCTGTCAGTGTAGCCGGTTCATGAACAGCAGTTAGTGTGGCGCCTTGTCACCCGGTAGAGGGTCCTGGTAACCCCGCCTCCTCTTCTAGCCATTTCGTCGTGGGTCCTCTTCGTTTGCAATCTTTACGTTCGGTTCCGCATTGTTTTGTCCCTCGCTCTCATAAAGGGGTAAGACTTTGTAGGCAGTTAGGATGTCTAGATGTCTGTTTACGGAGTCGGCATCTGACTATCATGCAGCAAGCATCAGCCTTTCGGCTTTTGAGTTTCCTCGGCCTATGATGGTTGTTCCGTAAAGATCGAAGTCATGGCCAGTCACTGTCACGTGTGCTGCAATTTGAGATTTTGGGTCTAGTCTCCGAGCTGCCAGTTTGTGCTCGTGAAGGTGGGTCTGCAATTTGCGGCCTGCTTCTCCAACGTAATTTCAGTCTCCCTCTTTGCAAAGTGTCTTGTGGACAACTTCAAAGGTTCCTGTATGAGGCAGACCTTTTTTATGTTGCATCACCCACTGAAGTTTTGTTGCCTGTCGTCGATGGGCTTTGCCTACCCCAGTGGGTTGCAACAGTCGTGAGATTGCGTCGGAGACCCCTTGTATGTAGGTAATTGTTCTTAAGACTTCCGCTTGTTGTTGCACTGGCCGTAGTCTGTTCATTTGGCGCCTGTTGAGTGTGATAAGTGAATTTGGGTATCCATTTACTCGGAAGGGTTCCTGAAGGTATCGTTGTTAAGCTTTTCCGGTGGCTGGTGTGCTGTAATGTGTTTCCACTTCTTCAAAACGAGTATGAACGCAGTTGCGTTTGGGACAAAAAGGATGATTCCTGCTGAAATATAACATTTGTTTCGTGTCGGTTGCCCTTCTGGCTACTGTCTTTTGCAATATTCCAGATGAACACCGGCACACAGGGATATCGAGGAAGGGGATTTGGTTGTTTCGTTCAGCTTCCATCGTGAATTGGATATTTGGGTTAACTGAGTTCAATAAATATTTGAGGTGCTCGATGTCAGATGTTTTGACAATGACGAAAGTATCATCGATGTAGAGCCCAAAACTTCGGTTGATACTTGGCGAAGACCAAGTGTTCTATCCATTGAAGAACTACTTCGGCAATCAGGCCTGACAGGGGAGAGCCCATGCGAGTTCCTTTAATTTGATCGTACATTTGCTCACCAAATGTGAAGTAGGTTTAATGTCAATGTCGGAGAAGTTCCAGCAAATTTTCAGACAGGTGTTTGTCACTGTCGTCCTTACGTTCGTTTACAAGTTGTCTCAAAACATCTATTGCTAATTGCTGTGGGATAGAGGTGAAGAGTAAAACCACATCAAAGGATACCATGGATTCATTTGGCTTCAACTGGAGATGTTTTTATCCGTTCAAGAAACCATTTGGTAGAAGCTATGGTTGTTTTCGAACCTTATGCCAGGAACTTCAGACGAGTAGGCATCCATTTTGCCAAACCATAAGTAGGAGTTTCATGAAAGGGAGCGATTAACCTAAGTGGTATGTTTTCTTTGCGAACTTTCAGCAGACCATCAAATCGTGTGTCGATTGGCTTCATAAACACTTCTTCCTCCTTGGAACGCGAAACTTTTCATTCATTCGGGAACAATCAAGGGAGCAGAGGCAGAACCACGGTCGATCAATGGGTAGCGCAGCTGCGGTGACACCAGCGACTGTAAAATGCGAGCTTTACGCAGCGAGTCAGCCGGTATTGACGTACTACGTCCACGGAAAAGAGCCGTGTATATAACGCTGTCACTTAAAACGCCGAAATCACAGCGGCGGTGAGGAAGAACGAAGCCAACTCCAAGGGTGGCAGTTCACTCGCCAGGACCCGGCCAAGTTTAACGAGGTCGAAGTCCTCGCAAGAGGTGACAACCGCGTGAGCCGCCAGCTGCTCGAGTCATGGTTCTCAAGCCCCCCAGTCCCTTAACAAGCGCAACGATTTGGCTCTTCTCTACTGTGTACTGAGACACTGTCTAAACAAAAGAATCAGTCACATGGGAAGGGCTGGGGCCCAATAAAAACAACAACGCTTGCGACAGCATGGATAATTGTCGCGCAATTACCAAGCCCGCATCCAACACGGACAAGGAAATCGCAGCAATTAATTTGTTGAACGCGAATTATCCAGCCATCACCGCACTCATGAAGACCCAAGCGGTGGCTACAGAGGTGAACAATTATCACACACACGTGGATGACCGCTACGAACTATTCATACTGTGCACCCTGTGCATGTTTCATCCCTTATCTGCGCATGACTCAAACTATGCTACCATTACCTATGATTAGGGATTCCCGACGGAGTCCAAAACGTCAGGAAAATAAAACTCTGGTTCAAGTGATTGCATTTTATTCTTCTTAATGTTTTTAGTTTACCAAACAATTATTTCTTTAAACGGTGAAAGGACTACTGAGGCACCCTATAAATCCACAAGGAAGCTGTCGCCTCTCCCTATCGGATCTTCCCGTTTATAACTCTGTCATCAAGACAGGCTTCCAGCGTGTTCACCAGATGGCTGTTGTCGAGGAAAAACGAGTTTGTCATGGTCCTTTTGGGCGGCTATCCACCTCCGATTGCGGCCTCAGAACAACAACTTCCGAGGGTCACTCGCTGTACTCTGGCTCCCCTACGCCCTGCCTAATCAATGGTTATTCGCTAGCACCAACACCGACTCGACCTATTCATATCCGCCTGCTGTCCTGACTGCGGCGTTCGTCCGCATGACTGTCAGCATCTGTTCGCCTGCAGTTCCTGGCGAGGCACCCAACTCACCCCCGTGGACCTTTGGCTAAAGCCGGCTGAGATCACTGCTTTTTCCGTCTCCCAACTGCGCCTAATGGGCTTCTAACCGACCAGCCGGTCCTCTATGTTGTGTTAAGAACCTTCGTATTTGGGGACCGACAGGGCACGGAGCAACCGGGGCCGTCAACAAACACTGCGACCAATGTGTTTATGGTTAAAACAACCCGGTAGGATGACGCGGTAGCTCGTTCGTTCTCCAAGTGGAGATTTACTTTGGCCAAATTGAGTCCCAGCACCAAAAATGGATTGGGGTCCCGTGAACCATGACCCAAAGAATTCCCGGCTCATCCAATTTCCACCTCTTGCGAGAATTTTGGCCTTTAATCAACGGAAAAATAAACCATACAAAATGTATAAATGGAATGGCAGAAGGTTTGTGTGTTATTTAGTCTTCTTATGCTGCTCTTTTGCCACACCGGGAATGCATCAGTCTTTTTAATATTAGAATTTTTATTTGTTTTAACAACAAATATTCCATTCTTTGTATAAAATTTCTAACCGCTAAGCGTTTCATGGTGTAACTACCAGTAACTAATTAAAATGCCACGAAATAACACGTTACCTTCTCTTGTGGTGCCCGATTTGGTTGTAAGTAACTGTTTACTGGTTTCCGCACAGGTTCATAAAAATCGACCTAATATCTAGACGTATCGCAAAAACTGAAAATTAAGCAAATTTATTGCAGCCGTACCTGCCTCCAAAACGATTTTTGCGGTCTTCGTTCTTTGATATTAAATTTGGAAACTGTTAGGGAGACCTATAAAAATCTGACGGCGTGATATTTGTCTCGATTGGTCAGCTACCATCTACAATAATTAATATAATTTACCGAAGTGGACAATACAAAAAGACGTTTATGTAGTTGTTTAGGGCGTGCAATTTATAGCCAACATAACGCGGATTCGAGAATCAGGTGACGCAAATCGCGCAGGCATGACCGATGGATGATGTCTTGTACTCCAAGAAGGGGCATTGCGGTCTGTTTTGTCTCTTTTCTCTTGTGCAATCCATCCTTGTATATTCGGACCTACATAGCCATGCCGGTAGAATAAAGGTAAGGACTCCAGGATATAAATAAGACATAAATACGATTGCAGGAACAGGACTTTTATTAACCTGATGTTCGAGATGTACACTTGAAGCGTCTCTCCACGACAGTTAAATACATGGCTCATGGAGGCGTAAGAAGTGCGGTAGTTAGAAACTGCAATTTTCATTTTTCTTGTACTTACTTAAGTTAAAAACTTATGCATGCACCACAGTTTTTCGTATATAGTGCAAAAGGTATTCGCGGGTCCCCGTTTGCGTTGTTATCTGTCGAAAATCTATGCTCCATGTCTATTCGGAGAGTGATTTTTACCCAACAATTTAACGTGGAGTTGCAGAAAGTGCTGGTTGCTTGCAAAATTCCTTTGTGCCTGGTTCCTTTATCCATGCAACGTCTGAGCAAAGAAGATAAGGGTTATTCCCTCAAGCGTCTCGTGTTCTGCGCGAATGACAACTCATGTTATATTGTCGACTTTATCCGGTTAGGGCGCTTAGCCGACCGTCGTCAAATTTCGCTAACTGATAATTGGCTTCCTTTATCCTGGACAAAATAATAAGCCATACTGGAGAGCAGCACTTCTAGTGACAGCTAAATTACTGCATCATCACGATTTTAAGAACCGATAGGGGTGATGTCATTGTGGTGACTAGCGCCTCGGATGTGGCCTAACAAAGAAGCGACGCAGAACCTGCTAATTGCAGTAGGCATCTGAAGTTAGAGTTACTGTGTCCTTTATATATACATGCTTGTGTTTACAGCATTCATTTGCGTAGCTATTTCTGAAATCTAAAATTCCTCAGACTACCCATCGGTTCTTCTATTTTCTTTACTTTTATAACTGAAATCACTTTGCAATGCCCATGCAGGAAATAATACATGGTATACAATCAACATATCTTAGTAACCGTCACTGATATGTAGATTAGGTCCAAATTGTTACTTCTGTTCTCTGAATATTGTACTCAGAAATATGTTATATGCCACTTGAATAAATAAGGAAGCAAAAATTGGAAGATAGGAGCCAAATGTCAAATTTTGTGAAGCTGCTCGGGTTTTGAATCACTTTTTATCTCTGGGTATTATCAAGGTATGGATGCTGTTGTAGACATATAATAATAGCTCAGGTAACAAAAAGACAACCTTTTTTTATGAAAAAAATATTTAAGGTGTCAATCGTTCCGTTTCGAGGTGAATCAAATTAAGCTGGCTGCTCTTTGATAGTCCACACAACAGCCAGCTACTCCAAAGTACCTTGTAAGGTACTGCATTCCTTATACTTGAAATCACTCTAAAAAGACGTGGCAGTGGATTGACATTCTTTCATGCTGCAAAAATACACGTAGGGTACAACGAACATAAGTCTGACGTATTTTTTTCTGATTTGGTGGTAACTCCCAGTTATCGGCTGACCTTTGTAGAGTGGGAAGTGCCAGTGCACCTAGCATTTAGGATCTCTGCTTCAAAAGTACAAAAAGAACCCGTCTGCATGTCATGATGACTCACGATGTTACCAAAAGAATTGACAGATATTTTCATATAGTTTTTTTGCCGAGAGTTCTCCTTTTCGCGTGTGGATTAGTAGCACTTGCTCGTATGCGCGTATGCTATTTTGTTTGAAACTGGTAAGTATTGCCAATACAAATGAACATGCGTGTCCGAGGAAGCAATTGAGAAGATGAAGAGGATTCGATTGGTGGGACAATATGTTGATTCGTTTGACGTTTTGACATCCGTCGTGGATTCATCATCAGGGACATGAGTAACAGAAACGGGTAAGGCATGCACAGAAGTTTGCAATATTTAAAGGATAGAGTCATTACTACAAACAAACAGCGAAAATTAACGTTAATTGCCTTCTTGCCGTGGATTGCTTGGTGGACGGCACGCGGGCTCTGACCTGTTGAACTTTCATCATGGGCGGTGGGCTCGGACGTGATGATTGCTCGGCCATCTGGCTCTCCGGTGTCGGCGTACGTTGGGGTGGTGGCCTACCCGTTCCTCAAGTGATGACTTGCCTTGGCCAAATTGAATCTCAGACAATCGGGTGAGCCGAGAACTACTTGAGTCATGGTTCACGGGTTTCCAATCCACAAACAAGTGCAGCGATTTGCCTAATCCATATTCAATGCTGAGGTCCAATTTGGCCAAGGCAAGTCATCACTTGAGGAACGGGCAAGCCACCGCATCATCGTACACCGACAATGGAGAGCCAGACGGCCGAGCAGTCACCACGCCCGAGGCCACCCACCGTGATGAAAGTTCAACAGTTCAGAGCCCACGTGCCAGCCACCAAGCAATTCTTGCGCAAGAAGGCAATTAACGTTTATTGCCGCTGTATGTTTCTAGTAATGATTTTATCCTACAAATACTGGAAAATTCTGTGCAAGCTTGACCTGTTTCTGCTACTCATGTCTCTGATAATGATTTCACGATGGATGTCAAAACGTCAGGCAAATAAGCATATTGTACCAGCGATCGAGTCTTTTTCTCAACTGACAAGTATGTTTGTTTATTAGAGAGCCAACAGATTAGCAAGTATTCTATCAGTCTTCGGCAAACTATTTTCCCACTCAATATGTTTTCATAATAAATTCCGAATGTTTATAAAATTATTCGTCCGCCTACCTGTCTGCTGCGCAACATATTTTCTGACTTCTACAATAGACTCCCCATAAATCTTTTTAGACGGTGAAAATACCTTACATGCCAAACTAACGTGACGCTGCATTAGCAATCTGTATTGAAAAGGAGGAAACGACTTCACTTCTCTATTGTTACAACGTTTTTTTCATACGTTCTCCTCTCTGGCAGAAGTTGTTCGTTGCCACTCGAGATGCAGGTTTTCAGACCTGAGCTTTTCCCACTGCCGCCCCAATTGTGACGGATTGTGTTCCATAAATTGTGTCAATGTTATTTATAGACACGCTGTTTATGTTGTTATGTTTACTGTGCCAGGAACATAGGACTCTCTAAGGCCTGTTATTTTACAGTGGTGCTTATTTATGATGGGATGCCTGTCAAACTTCTCGGTGGCGATACTGACGGATATTTTTAGCAGACTTGCAGTATGCTCCTATTGGTCATGTAGTTTGAAGCAGTTTTTCTCCATACACTTCCGCTAATCTTCTGAAATTGCTTTCGATGTCCTAAAGCAAAGTCATAAACGCCTTGTGAATGTCATACGCTGAAAAGCATCACACTTGACATTAAAAAATAGCAGAGCATCGAATTGGAAATGAAAAGCGAGGCCAGCTTTACCAGCTGACCATATTATACGGTATCCACAGTTTTGCATGCGAATTTGTATGCGACCTCATACAGCCTTATCCTTGCATTACACATACTGTGCGCGTAATTAAGTCGACAGTTTGGTCACCAAACAGAAGTTAGCAGAAAGGAGGCATGTCCAGTCGTTCCATGTGATCCTGCCCAACCTCCTTATAAAGCACATCTTAGGATGAGACAATTTGTGTATCGTGTGAGTTTCCCCTTCCATAATGGCCTATAGTTGTTTGAAACCAGGCATTCCAATGACAATCGGTACTTTCCGTCAAGTTTCGTGCACAAAAGTCTCAAGGAATATGGGAGGAGCCAAGGGCCGACTAATACAGACAGATGCAGAGGGCAAACGAAACTAAGGCTGTATATGAAATGGTTATTCTGTTTTTTGGCACGTTTGGAGTGTTCGTTGTTCTTTGCACAACCTGGAAACCCAGCAACGAATATTATAGAAAAGAGGCACCTTATTATTTTCTATTTTATTTGTATTTATTGAAATGCCTGCGTTCGAACTTAAACGAATGTATTCACAGTATGCGCCAAACTTCGCGTAGCACTATCAAGTCTGCGAGAAAATCCCTTTATTTGGCAAAGCGTTTTCCCAACGGACCTGCATGTTATACTGCGACAAAGTGAAAATAAATCCTTAAAAAGAGGCTTATTTCGATGAATAAAGTATCATTTATCATCTAACACTTAACTTGCTTTACCGAAAACTGTCAAATGCACAAAAGCTGCAAGGCAGGTCAAGGTTGGAAAGTCATTAAACATCTGACAAAAGTGTAAGAAAATAAGATAAAAGGATGGTAACAGGAAAAGTAATAAATATGAAACACGCTCATATATTGTAGAACATTCTTTACCGTTCATAAAAAAGGGATTCGGAAGGGCATATAGAAAACTATGTTGTCAATGGTTGTTTGGCTTATACAATTATTATGGACTGACTCCAATTTCTGTTCCATTGAAAGATGTTTCGGTGACTTTTCCCGGTTTCTATTGATTAAGGCAAGAACATTTTCAATAGGAGTTCGGGATTGAGGACGAAACTGTTTGCAGGAAGAACAATTGTTCGCAGGCGGAAAGGGTGGCTGTATTCTTAAAAATTTAAATTAAAGTTGTAAGGTTAATGATAATCATACCTCCTTTAATCCGTGAGCAGGGGCATTGCATTTAAGCACAGCATTATCAATTCGAAGCTCATGAGTGTCATTATAACCAAAGCCATATTTGACGATGTTGACACATACATGACCGTTAACCATATCTTCCGTCAACCGCCAGATTGGCCGCTCGCCGAACTCTTTCGCCATCCAACCTATGAGACGTCGATAGTTCTTGAATGTTGACATCGAAGCAATGCGTTCTTTGGGGAAGTTTTTTGCGCATATCACCACATTTACCGGGATTGTAGACGTTTCTAAGAAAATCACTTCATCACAATCAAAAATGATTTTTCATAATGAAAGTCTGTGACTTATGTATTTCTGAGAAAATAAAAAACGGTCCCTACTTTGTTTATCAATAAAAATTGGCTTAGCCGTAACCATCTGCTGGTGAGGGCCAAATTACCGCATTTTCCTTCTAACTAGGGTCTGAGAGATAATTGACAAATATTCCATGTGAATATTTCTAACACACTTATATTATAACGTTTTGGTATTCGACGAATAAATTCGACATTCTGCTTTGTTGTATACAGTTTTCGTCGACGATTCTCTCCTCAGGGCACTGTTTTTATAGTAAATTATTCTATATATGGTGGCCTTACTTGCATCAAGCATATAAACTTATGATTTAGCTGCAACTATTCGGCTTCTTACATTTGTAAGTGTACAAAATCAGCTTCAGACAGGAAATAATTTAACATCCTCACCGCACAGCCCAGCGCCGAAAAGCGAAAGTATGTCGCGCGTTCCCATTTGTATATTTAGTTCACGCTTATAGTTATCGGTACGGTAAGACAACTTTTATTTTAAAAATTTACTACTGCATTTTGTGCCAAAAAATTTCACAAAATACCAAATAATAATTTTCAAAATTTGAATTATCCCTTTTTTCAGTAAATAAATGTAATTGCTTAATTCTGTACTTACTTGCATGTGAACAATTTCTGATAACATTATCTTGTGGTGAAAGGAATATAGTTTATAACTGTTTTACGTATTTTGGAGTTCCTCCATAGCTTTATGCACATGAATAAAAGGTTTGGTTCTGTTATATGCAATAGCATAGACAATTTCTCTGATATGGGACTTCTCCCAATTTCGTCAAAAATTAATGTCCATTTCTCTTAAAAAAACGTAACTAAAATCACGAATTTCCTAACTAAACGTCATTACCAGGATTAAATTTACTTAAGGAATCAAAATAATATGATCAAATATATGATTTACTACCGAGTGAAATTTCGTTCTAAACGTTGTACGATGCTTAACGCATACGATTTACATATAGGTAGAGTATGATGTTCCTGGTTGAAAATAGGTGAGTGCATCAAACGTTTCACACGGATTGTCACAGATAATTTATAATCAAGAGTGAACTATGTGAGTGGTTGTGTGTTATGTGAACCAGTTTTCAATTTTCGGTGCCTCTGCAAAGCTCCAAATGGTTCGTAAAAGCGATGACTTCTCAACACATTGATTTTAGCGCCTGGGTGGTCAAGGCTCTAGAAATGTCTTTTGCCTTGCAGCAGCAAGCGACGCCAGCAGGACCTTCATTCTGAGGAAATAAGTTGGAAGGGTAAATTATTCTTGCTGGATACAATTCCTTAGCAAAAGAGTTACTTTTCATTAGAAAATATATATGTTAGGGAGATGGATTTGCATTTTACTAAAATGCAAGCGAAAAGACAGATTTGTATACATCTGCCAGACGTTATGTGTACGAGGGCATTAACGAAGGACTATTGTTCATTAACTTCTTGTGGGGGGCTGAAATAATATTTGCGAAGGTGCGGTTTTCACTGAGGTTTTTCCAATTTATTAATTTAACTGATAGCACCTGTCTAGGCTAACAAAGTGAGACAGAAATCTGGGATAAACGTTTATAATGACTGTGGTAGCACCAATTGATCTTCTAACTTACCATACTAACAGCCTAGGTACTAACGTAAAGACCCAGACACGTGTTTAGCCGGTATCCTGCCGATGCTTGACACAGCTGTGATGGGTCCGGCTCAGCAGTGGGTCCCCCAGCTTTCTTTGTCTGCTTTCTGGTTGATATACCTGTTTAAAAAGTTCAGCGTTTATGCCTTCTTATAAATTAACTTCTGTTCGTGGTATGTATCCGTGTATTTACGGTGTAAAGTCATAAACCCGGTAAAACACATGTTCAGGCCATTCAGCTAGTACCTAGGCTGGTGAAATGGTAATTAACACCATCATTTTGATGTTTCTTAAGTCTGTCTGTTGGCAGGAAGCGGATAATTTGACCCGAACGTACACTTACGATTTCGGTCTACACGTATAGAACTTAAAAACAGATATGTATGCCACGAACAGAAAACAATTTATTAGGAGGATAAAAAGCTGTAAATGCACAGTTGACACCAATAAGCAGATAACATCAGACCAAGGGTTTTTTCGATAATGCCCAAAAAATGGCTTGTACTCCAGCTGTCGGTTCAGTTTTCATAAAATTATCAATTTTTTCTGGTTTGGTGGAGGTTAAGTTGCTCATTTGTTCCTATGGCAGACAGCACAACAAAACAACACATTAATATGTAAATAATTTGAAAACACTTTCCAGACAAGGAAGAGGATTGCCAAAGGCTGTTTTAATGGACTTCCGCTCACATCAGAATTCTTTTTTTTAAACGAAGTGAAAAAAACTGGCGATGATATTAATAAGGGCCCGGATATCCTTAATTTACGTTCCTTAATGCCTTCCTGATTTTGTTGGGATTTTATGAAGGGTAAAACGCGAAACCCATTAAGTTGTTCAATACGCTCAATAAACTAAGAACGACCTTGCCTAGAATTCTAACTCAAACGGATCCTGAGGCAGGATAAATTGTGACATCGTTGGAAGACTCCCTGTAAATTGCCTTACCGACTGTTCCTCTGACTGACAGAAAATTGTATACAGTGTGGTTCACGACAGCGCCGTGTTTTCTTCCTCGCCTTCTTTGGGGGAAGATGATTGGGATTATTTATCTGGACCTCGTATCTTCACCTACGTTAATTCAAATCATGGGCGCACAGCCCTCCGATCAGCACGCAGATGGGAGACTTTTGCCAAACGAGAGTCATCCACCTACGCCCAGCTGAAGTTCCTGCACCGTTGCCTTGATGAGGATGTCCTGCCGAAATGCCTCCGCTACAGCCTGCCAGTTAAGACCGAACTCTGCCAACGGACAATGGCAGAATTCAAAAAGAAGATTATCAGGGTCTTGATACAAGACTGCCATTTTTGGATCCATAAATATGAACGAGAAATACAACAACTTTCCTCCACTTGCCGGTCGATGTTTAGCGCGCACAAGCTACAAACTCTAGAAGCTACAATACTCAATACCGCACAGAGTCACCGACGGCTACGCGAAAGCCAACTGCTTCAGAAGTTCGCCAGAATAGGTCCAACAAATCAGTCCCCTGCTGATATTGCCCTGGTCTATAACCTTTCATCACGTCCTCTCACTCAACAACAGTTGGCAGTCTTATCCTACGACACTAAGTTCAACACGTGGGATGCTCGCCCCGTAGACTTTGTCGCATCTTTCGAATCGGTCCTCCAGAATTGTGAAGCTAACAAAGAGAGTAAGAACGTCATGCGACAGCAATTGTCAACTCTCCTCCTCCAGCACAAACCTTTGACGACGAGCTCCGAGGCAGAAGTCCGAGAACTTATGCGAATCCGAAAGATGAGGGATATCGTCACCTTGCCAGGCGACAAGGATTGCTCGACGGTTGTCATGGTCAAGACTGAGTACACAGCAAAGCTACAAGGTCTGTTGGAGGACAAAAACGCCTATCAGCTTTCGGGAGCGGGAGAGTTCAAGAAACATGTGAAAAGCATTAGCAGGGCGATTGACAACTGACGAAGTCCAGGGCCTTCAAAAGAGGAGAAGCACTGAGCGCAAAAGCCACAGACGCCGCGATGGTGCGTTTCTACAGTCTGCCAAAAGTGCATAAGCTTGGAGTGCTCCTTCGCCACATCGTCTCCTTGCGTGGTACTCCGATGTTTGGACTATCGAAGTGGCTCTACAAGCGGTTCCGCTTCCTCACCGAGGACTCTGAATCTACAGTTAAGTCGGCTGGACAGTTTCTGCGGAACACAAGTCATCTAGAAATAGATTCAGACGAGATGATGGCATTGTTTGACGTGGTGTCCATATGCACCTCTACTCCAAATGGACTCGCCGTAAGCACTATTGATGAACTACTCGCCGAAAAGTATAAGGACAAGGACCAGCAACTTAAACGATAACACGTCACTGAGCTGTTGGAATTGTGCCTCAGAACTTTCTTCAGCTTCAACAACCAGGTTTATGAGCAAAGGGAACACCGATGGGCTCCCCCATGTCAGGACTCATTGCCGAGGCAGTCCTGCAGAGGCTAGAACGACTAGTCTTCCGGGCTTACTGTCCGAAATTCTGGACCAGATACGTTGACGACACATTTGTCGTAATCAAAAGGAACGACGTTCAGAGCTTTAAGACCTTACTGAATTCCAAATTCCCTGACATCCAATTTACGATGGAAGAGGAAGATAACGACCGGTTGCCTTTCCTGGATATGCATGTAAAGAGGACTTCCGAGGGGAGGATAAAAACTACGGTCTATTGGAAGGCAACGAACACCAAACGCATCCTGCAATTCCAAAGTATCCACCTAACTGGTCACAAACGCAGTTGCGTTAGATCTCTATTCCAACGTGTTCAAACGCACTGCAGCGATGAGGACGGGAAAAAGGCGGAGGCGAAATACTTCAATTCCCTGTTCATATCTAACGGCTATCCGCGATCCTTCATACGTGAGTGCCGACGAAGGCCCATCCGAAGTCAACCAGATGACGAAGAACCAAAGTTCTGGGTAGCGATTCACTACGTGAAAAATGTTTCGGAGGCGACAGCTCGACTCCTGAACCCTTTCGGAATTGGGTTGGCCCATAAGCCCGATTCAACCATCCGGCAGCAGATAATGAGACCTAAGGACCCGCTTCCGGCAACGGAACAACCTGCAGTGGTCTACAGCATACCATGCCAAAATTGCAGTGCAAGGTATGTTGATGAAACCGGTAAACGCCTTTGCACAAGACTGCATGAAAACCAACTTGCAGTCGATCGCGAGGATAAACTGTCACTGGTATACGGCCACATGGACCGGGAGAAGCATAAGTTTGCCTTCGAAAACGCCAAAGTCATTAGCCGATCCAACGACAAGATGACCAGATTGGTGCTTGAAAGTTGGGCAT
>JAYGXS010000003.1:24738966-24827733 GCA_036362985.1 Ligula intestinalis | reverse complement strand
GCAGAGGCGATTTTTTGGGAATAATGGGTATAATATCCTGACGTGTCTAAAGCGTTCAGGCTTGTTCTGTCTGAGGTGTGTGTTTGTACATGCCTCGCAGTCTTTTATACGTGTTACGACTGACTTCTCGTTCGCTCTTCGTCTATTGGCGCTAGATCTCCTGTGGTGGCGGGGCTGGAGCTCCGTCGTTGTCCTGCTGACCAGGGTTTCCCGCCATCACCTCATCGGAGGGGGAGGGCACTGTTCGCTTGCCAGCAGTGATTGCTCGCGTCTGCATTGATCGCGTCGGTACCGCATGTCCTGCTGGCTTTCCCCATTGGCACTTTCCCGTGTTCGTCCCGCCGGGTGAATATCGAACTCCGCCGTCAGTTTTTATGCAAAGACCGTTTTCATGTGTAACTGCGTTCAAGCCCAACAGGAGGTCTTGTTGTTTCACGTTGCCCGCGGCGTCGCTGACGGCTGCATTGGTGTCTGGGGTAGGTTCTGAGATCGGAGCAAGCCTCCAACTTTACTGCCACCTCCTTGTTTGTGTTAGTTAATAGTACGCGGGCCTTTGTCCGTTTTATGTCACTTTTCAAGTTTAAGAATTTAATAAAACATGAGATTTGTGTTCGAGAGTATAGTCTCACAAAAATCCAGCGTCAATCAACGTTCCTAACCCGCGCAGGTGTAGAGCTCATGATAGAAGTTGTCGTTGAATATAGTAAAATTATTGGTGTTTCGTTTGTGCGTCAATTATTTGTATATTTATCCAATGGCGGTTTCAACTGATCATTTCGGTTGACTTCGAAGTTTACACCATTGATTTCACTTTCTTTTTTCTTCATTCATTGAACCGAAAGTGATGTATAATTATTTGGCTACTCCAATAAGTGCATCAACATAATTCACCATTCAAACAAAACACCTTGGTTAATGTTGGTTTACAATTTATTGTCCATTGCGGTCCATAGCAAAATACTTTGCATTTTTCTCTATAAATCTTATCAAGCGTTTGCGCAAATACCTTCAGTGGTTTTAATAATGTGAAGAGTTTCATCTAGCTTTCATTAAACAGCATAATTGGCTTGTGACAGCAGACACATCCCAACTTACACGCGCTTGCCGTTGGTCCAGTAGGGGTTAGTGATGGTATTTAAATGGATCTCAGTGACCTATCCCGTGTTCAGCGAACACTCTCTTACTTACACACGTAACTTTTTTACATGCACATGATTACATTTCCCTGATTTGTCCTTCAATATACCGCAACAATGCTGCCCCCTAAAATCACGCGCGCAATGTGGGGACCCCACGATAGTTCCTTACCCTAAAGTGCCTACATATATTTTCATGATAATTGGTGTGTCATCGGACAGTATTTTATCAGCAAAATATATTAGTTCAATGGGCGAAGGAATCGTACCTTAGAATGGGCGTCAGTATGCATTTCATAATAAATAGTTGCCTCAAATTACTAACCAAATAATCACGTTAATGAAAAATATAAGCAAATATGTAATAGCAACCTATCCACTTTTGGGAAAAGATCCTGCACTCGCCCATTTCAAAGTGAAGTTATTTAGAACATTCTTAAAAGGCATTGAATAGTAGCATACTCCATTTTTCCAGGAAGGCAGCATTCTGTTTTGTTCATTAAGCGCTTTAAACAGGAATCCGTTAGGCATTATTTATTGACTTTGTACAAGCCTCCAACCTTGTAGCTCACACGACGTAGGCTCATATATTGTTTAAACACCAGATAATTTCCCATATCCCTAAGTGCAGTTAGAATTAAAATCAACTGATGACAATTACGGAGGACGGATTCGTTAGGTGCAGAGGGATTGAGAATGTACTTCAATTCACGTTCTATGTAGATCTTGGAATTTCAAAAGCAAAATCGTTAAGCTTGACGTTCAATTGGTTTGTGATATGCCAATGCGTGAATCACTGACGAGGTATTCTGTTGTCGAGGTAGCGTTGGAGACCCATTCGCTCTATATGGATAGCTTAAGCTTGTATTCTATTATGCTAAAATGCTTTCGGTAAAGCACAATAAGTAATCAAAAGCCTTTTTGGTACTGATATTAGCTCGTTTGCCGGCTTTTTACGTGAGGCAATCGGAAAATCAATTAAAAATTTCAGGTCTATATTAGAGGAGATTATAAGTTCAGATAAAAAGGTTCTTTATCACCGGTGAGGCGACAGCAGGTTCTGAATCCCGGCTTACCATCAATACTTATGCTTTGATCCGGCACAGGTCTTCGATAACTACTTTATATAACGAAATCCCTGCCTGGCTTTTTCCCGAAAACTACACATAGCCGATATTCTATAATTTGATATTGTGTTCAATGACGATATCTAACGGTTACCTTGCCTACGCCTAGTAAAAAGTTATAAAGACAATCCGCAATTTGGATTTATTAAGCAAATCCAGCGCTGGATTAGATAAAATAAATTTGTCGTTTGGGATATTATTTTGCTTTCACGATAAAATCATCATACATACGCAATAACTAGCCTGTTTGATGAACTCTAAGGTTTTCATTAGACAATTCGGCATACGATAACGCAGCAAAACCGGCGTCTTCCAAGGTCTTACAGCAGTAACTTTAAGACTATAAGCCATAGAAAGACGTGTTATGGTTTACTTTAAAATATTGCGTTATATAGAAATACTAGCTCTTTTCGAAATATGGGGAATTCCGAACAAGTTAAATATTTTGGATTTCTAAGAAAACTTGAATCTCAAACGAAGGAAAACTCTTTTGTCTAGCAAAACATATTAAATAAAGCCGCAGAAGTAGAATTACTTCTTTTGCATTTCGTATGGCGTTAAGGATGTTTATATAAAAAACACATCTTTCCAAATAGCCCGAAGTTCACATTTGTATATCAACATTGTTTTACAAAATTATTTATCGTTTTTTTCTCATTTGTAAGAGGTTTGAGATACGCCTGACCAATACAACCACATTTTCGCTTCACTGCGCACACTGAGCAAGATATTTTACGACGTGAGATGCAGGCATGCCGGCCACTGCCTAATATATTTAAGTGGAATTCACGTGTAAAATCGTAGACGTACCATTTTTTATATTGAGAGAATATTCCTTTCGTCAACTGTGTTTCTTATTGTTTCGGGATTTCAATTATGACAAAAGGAACATAGCTTTTTAAGTGGTAGTGAACACTTTTCGAGTTTTTCTGTTGTTGTCCGCAACTAAGACTTCACTTCTACGTGCTTACCAAAGCCTTCAAAACAAGATATTTCCTTAACGCGTACACCTAAATACTGAGTTTTTGCATACAATTTGAATGCAAATTTCCGTTTGGGAAATGGTCTTAGAATAAAATGAACATGTCAATTCATTTCCGAGAAGATTCACCTTCCACTACATCCATAACAAATGTATATGCATTAGACTTAAGAAACGGTCTATAACACGTAACATCTTGAAGAGGTAATCAATTATATATTTCGACGTTAATTATCTGCGTAATTAAGTGATTTCGAAAGATTACTTCAGATAGAAATGTAAAAATATCATTAATTTGTTTTATTTTTGTAAAATAAGTGATAAAACTTTAAAAAACAGCATAATTCACTATAATTATCTACTGCCGAATTTTGTTTATCTTGCAGTCCCTCCTTAAAATTGCAAAGCGTAACACAGAAACAGATTACAAACAACCATTCTTCTAAAACTTAAAAGTTTTTTCCCGTTCTGTTGAATGTTTACTTATCCTATAATGCTTATCAGTAGACTGAAATGTTGGAACACCATTCGTACATGGTGGGACAGAAAAAATTGACCGAATGACGCGGCTGCCCATAAATAAGATTGTTTACATCTTTGTGTTTCGGTTTGATAAAAACAACCGCAGCTGCATAGGTGTACTACTTTATTTAATGGCACAAGACGTAACAGATTTGCAGAGCAGCATTTACCAAACGGTATCCACAAAACAATACCATTTCTTTTATTCGCATTTTACTGCATTAAATGAACGCAAAACACAACTTGCCACTGTTTGCGAATATAGAATTTAGGATTCTCTGGCTAATATTTATGTTTTTATGCAGTACAAGACAAATTATCAACACATCTTTTGCCCACTGCTTTAAATACTTTACGCTTCAACTTGGATGTCAAGGAACTTTAGATTTTGCCCTTGTTGATCCATTTTTTCGTTAAACATACTGCACTGAACAGGAATCTTTTCGATTTAACACCAGTTTGCATCTCAGTTCAATACCGTGAATAACGTGAACAACCCTTAGGGTATTTTAAGTCACCCCTCAAATGTCGATGTTCATAATTCATGGTCTAGGCAATCGGCGGTACATGTGTCAAGTCTTTCATTAGTAAATATAAAACTGAAATCATGCAATCATTTTACGACTGACCTTGTGCATCTCCGAAGGTCACTCCTGTACTCAGAATACATAATTAAAGTAATTTACTGCGGATATTGAAAGACTTACTTTAATATTTGGAACATTGGCATGAAGGTTCACAATGAAGACTGATGGACTGAATGAGGAAGAAACCCCTTGGGCTTTCAGTCAGTGCTAGTGCTTTATTGACAAAACGAGTTTGTTTGTCTGTTCGTGCCGGAGTCCTCTGTCGTTCAGGTCAGTTGTGCTCATATCGTAACTTAAACTTTTAAAGCTCCATAGGGAATTTTAAAGCGTTGTTACACACCCAAAATTAAAGCTCAACTAAGAGCGAAGTTTACATGTCAGTGGGTGCAGTCGGGCGTAAAGTATTCGGTTCCGACATATTTCCGTAGTATATTAGGGGATAAGGTTTGCAATTGCGAATTACCGGAGCACTTCTCTAACTGGTGAACAAGATATTATCTTTGAATTAATGCGTGCAAGTTCTAGGATTTTGATGTTTGAATTTTCCTACCTGATGTGAATAACTGTGGGGGAGGTGTCAATTTCATCTGCAGTCCCATTTAGCATAGTTTCTTGGTAAACCCATGTAGGTCAGAATATGTGCTTGCCTTCAACTTAGAAATGCAATGTCGGTTAGTAACGTTTTCTAGTATGGCCGCACATGTATAACGTTTCCAGGATGGAGGCCAAAATTTCTAATTGGTTGAAACGGAGAGTGGAAGAAGTCTTAAATTTTGAAAAAAAAACACAAATCAGCATGATGCATAACGACACGAATACATGTACTGTAGAGCTGCATATTGATACGTGATGGGTAGAATTTAAGAAAACATCGACCAATTTATTCAAACGCTACGCTGCACAGGGACTGGTTGTGAAATTCAAGCAACTTGGAGAAGGAGGTGTTATATGCATCCTATATATTGTCTAAATATGTGCGAATTTGTATATTCTTCTAGCGTGACCAACACACCATGCTTACACGAACAACGATATAGTGGTCAGAACGATAATCGTGTGATTTAGCCACAATAAGGAATAAAGTTGCACGCGGATAAGTGATCAAGGCCATAACATGATTAATTTCCAAAGATGGCGCTGACGATAAGGACACCGATCTTCTAATCTGTATGAATTGGACAATGCCCGATCTGACCGTTCCGGCGAACCTTAAGTAATGAAAGAACACCCATATAAGCCAGTTAATTTTAAATTATTCCATTTCCGGAACATAAAATCTAGTTTGAATTTAACGGAAAGTTGGTAAAGCAAAGTTCAAGAAATCGCATCGCTTTTTCATAGAAACAATGAGCGATGTCAGTCAAAAGGAACCATTTTGTTCTTATGCATGATGTGTTGTGTCACAAGGTGTGCTAAAAAAACCTTAACCGCATTTCGTTTATCTAAAATCGGGCATACATTATTGCAACCAATTTTACCAACTTTAAAGAAAGTAGCAATGCTTTTTTCATGCAATACAATTTCAGCTTGGGCCGATTGATCTCGGTGTGTGTTCGGTCATTCTTTTTTATTCACAAACTTAGTACAGAGGACGCAAGTAATCCACTACGTGAGTTATTTCACTTTCAGCCAAAATTTTTCACTTATATTTAGATAAAGTGAAATATTATCAAAATTCTCCTAAGTTATTTAAAAAAATCTCAAAAAGGGTTAGGTTTACAGATATTCATCAGCAAAGTATATAATTAGAAAGCTTTTTAAAGAGGTAAGCTACTATAGAGGTTTTTTTTTCATCTTAGGAATGCAAATATCAGACCTGTGTTGTGGACGTTGTTTTTGGTCAACAATGTTACTTTCTATTTCGAAAAATGTCTACATATGGCCGTAATGGATATCTCCATAAACAATGGTATCCAAAATTTCTTTTTTCGGTTAACCCACTGTAACCTCAAAGCGGAAATATCTAGAAAGCTTTTGATCGAAGTAAATTTACTTTGATATAAAAAGGGGTAAGTTTACCCATGCAACTGACGATAATAGGCAAATTTATTTTATAATTTTAGCGTTTGTTTACGACTGTGGGTCTTGCGAGTTATTGAAAAAATTTAATTTTTGTTAAGTAACACTTAGTACTTTTTTGATTTTTAAAATAACACATTTGCCTTAGGCTGGCCATAATTACATATATGTTTTCGTTAATTCATTAATAACTGTTTGCAAGTGGTAATGTTTATGTTTTTTTAAGTGATGGATTGCTTGTCCAGGAAGCATTATAGGTTGATGTTCTACGTCTAAAAATGTGACCAAGGGGCTTGACTGCCAACAAAATTGAATATTGTGGCCATATATACTTAAAATGTCCTAGTTTTAAGACGCGTCCACGGTACTAGAAATGCATTTCCTAAACATTGCTCACGGTCCTTTGCCCAACCGCTAATTATCCTATGTAGCAGCACCTGTTGGATGTAATTAAGCGTGCATATCGGTGAGACAGAGAGATGGGAATGCTATATTTAGAATGGAATATCCTACAATTGCAGGCAGGAGTTTCCGAACAAAAGTAGAATATACCATTTCATTTCGACATAAGTTTATCTGAAAGTGGACTTTTTGAACTTCGATGTGATAGCACAAGCCTTATTCAAAAGTTTGTTCATCGATTGGTTTTTAGGAGAAACCCATCTGTTGTGCATTTTGGCTTAAGTTTGTGGCTCGAAGTAAGTTGCATAGGGGTATGCTTTTTGGCGCAAAATGAGCCTATGTAGAGAGTCAGAAAAGGCAAGCACTGTCTTATAACGTTCTGTCCGTATTACAAGTGCTCCACGTTGTTACTTTGATTTCATGCATTAAAAATTTCACTGTCATCTAACGTTAGTCATATTACCCATTTGTCGGAGATACTACTGTTTAGCAGAAGCGATGCGATCGCCCGAACCAATAGTTTTTTTTTATTTTAAACTCCTTCCTAAAACTGGTAATTTCATGTTCTCATGCTTAATTAACATTTCAATGCCTATGCCTTATGCTGATAACACAAGCCAAAATACAGTGGACAAACTCTTGTACATTAGAATTTATCAATAAAAGTTCGAAGACGAAATTCCCTAAAAGGTTTTAGGTGACAAATCCACGATGGTGAAGGGAAGATTATTTGTTTTAACACGGAAACTTTGCACGTAGTGCTGTTTTTCAGTTCTAAGGCAATGAGTCTGCCCAACCACAAAAAACACTCTAGACCGTACACTTTAACGTACTTATAACTTAAACCGTTACATTTGTGTTTAATATTACTATTCCTTTAGGCACAAGGCACTTCATTCGCATTGAATTTACCCCAAATCAAACTGTTATTCAATCTTACGATTGAAATTCCTGAAAATTTATTATAAGAAGTGTTATACTGCTTAGTAAACGCATTTTCTAGCAGGCACTGAAAGCTAATTTTTAAACAAAAATCTGACTTGCTATTTAATTGCTCCTGCAATTCTCATGGATGGACTTGGCAAGAGATCAACTTGCATTTTTGTCTCCATTTGTTTGCATAAGACTTGGAACATGACAGCAAAATGCTGGTAAATCATTATTTAGCCAGTCTTGCGTGTATTTCCGCATCCTTCTACAAAATGGCATTTCATCGTCTGTGATTGCTTTTTTCAGTAATTTTGTCAGAGTAATTGTCTAAAAAATTGTGCAGTATTCAATGTCTTTAGGTTCATGAAAGTACACATCGTACAGGCAATTTAGCACTTCATTTGACCAGCCATGTTTCTGTTCGACGAAAAAAATATTTAAATGAGAGAAGTTTTAATAAACACATTCAGCAGCACGTGATGCATTCACCCACATCATTCAGGTGAAGCACTTTTATCTCCTATCTCATACCAACAACCAATACCCACGAGTGAAGAAGTAGGCAACAAGCAAGTGTCACATGATGCATTCACCCACATCATTCAGGTGAAGCACTCTTATCTCCTATCTCATACTAACAACCAATACCCACGAGTGAAGAAGGTGGCAACAAGCAACAGTCACATGAACGATGTGGCTCATTCACTCATGGAGGCACCCGCGAGGGCAAGAAAAATTTCAAACCATCAACAACAATTGATCGGTGAAATCGATTGATTCGCGTGCACCAAGCACAAATCTAACACGAAGCTAGCGATAAGATGGATAAATTTGCACCCGACAGAAAATTTGACAGCTTGATCTGACCGATGGAAAAGTACATGTTTTTAAATATCGGTGTCAATATAAATTGGCCTTTAGAAATTGCCCTTCTTTTTCCCTTCCTTGTATAATGAAAACAATATTTTTTTGCATGAAGATTATGCTCTTATCTTATAACCAATGACCGCAGGCGCAAAAATATAGATCACAGAGCGTAGGTGACACCAGCATGACAAATTAACTGATCCTTCGAGTGTAGCATGAAATATCTATGTTTTGCTGAAATCTGAATATGTTGACTGCATATTTCTATTTAAACATGTCTTTGGTGGATATTCACTAAAAAACAGCAATTCAGCAAGTATAAGGTCATTTTAAAACGTTTTTTTCTCGCTTGCGTCAATTCTAGTGGTTCATGATCTTGGGAGACGGCCGTACGTTTTGAGATTTCAGTGCACTTCAGACATGGGAGCAAATTCGCGCTGATTAATAGTCACTTTTTTTCAAAACGCATACGAATTTCGAACGCACAACTTGGATCCAAGAACGTTTGGTTATTTGCAGTTGTTAATTGACGATAAACTAAATCAAAACTTTAATTTGTTAGATGCATAGCATGCTATAATGCTTTTTCTTGCAACAAATCGGGCCCCATTTTTCACAATTGGCATTTGACCCGAAAGCAGGGTTAGAAATAACGATTATTTAGAAATTTTGGGAAATTTATATATTTGGGCAAGTCTTTGAAACAGGGTGTGCAAAATTAAGCAAATTTGCATAGGGTTAAACAATTTAAAATTAAATGTGTAAATGCTTTTGCTTGTTTGGCTCTGCTTCCAAGCAAGTGGCCTATTTTATTAAAAAAATAGTGCAAATTTTGGAACTTTATATGGTTGATATTTATACAAAACTGGACATTGAAAATTTATATTATGCCATTAATTATAATGATATTTTATACTTCATCATAAGCGTTTTATCTTTCGCCGTGTCAAATAGAAAACACTGTGCTTTACCTTTATATTTCGAGCAATTTACTACCTTTGCAAAGTAAGACTATGCTAATTGAGGAACACCACATTTGCCTTGGCTGACGCAGCATTTTTCCAAAATGTTTCAAGGAATCCCCAACCTGTTCCGATATGTAAATAAGATAGACTTGTTCATTAGTTATAAGGCCCTAGTTGTCAATGCACAAATACAAGAAAATTAAATTTAATAACGAAAACTACCTTTATAGTGGCGGTTCGTGTTTTGCGTTCGTACATTTCTGGGCCATTGGCCAGAGGGCCACTAATCTGGATTTTATAAATGAGCCACACAGTTCTTACTTGCAATGCAAATATGCCTAGATAAAAGTTATATTTGTATTTGTCTACAAAGCGCGTTTCCCAAATCATTGAAAATATGCAGAGTTACAACAGTTTGCTAATTACCGGCGAACAAGCACAAAAGAGCAACTTCCAGAAAATCTTACGGCCTATGAATATTAGAAAATGAATGCTGTTATGAAAAAAAAACTATTTATTTACAAGCAAAAAATTAAAAACATCTTCAGTATTGCTGCAACTGAGTAAACTGAAGCTTAAAATATGCAAAACAGGAAAGCGGTCTTTCCTGTTAAATATTTCGTCAACTATGACGTGCTGAAACCTCCACACATAGCAATATTTTTATTGAATGAAAAACGCTTTCCTGATCATCTTTTCTATTTCTTTTCCACCAAAACGGCCTCTTCTTTGTAATTTTTCTATTATGTTTATGGCAACATTTGGCATTTAAGGTAGACCGACTATAAACGCTTCAGCTGGTGCCTCGGGGTAACACTGTCAGGAAGAGTAGTCCGTTAGTGTAGTTGTCATTTAAGTCACCTTCAAATGTAAGTGTTATATCACCTTTGGCTGTTTTACCTTGTTAAAAATGCGTTGAACCGATCCAAGCAGGTGTTTGCGATATTTCAAAATATTAACGTCACAGTTGTACAAAATGTCAAAAGGTTATGCGTTGAGAGGTCGGTCAGTGACAAGTAACACAAATGACGATTTACAGTGTGATCGTTAACATGTAATTCTGTGCCTAGTAAGAAAGCTTTCAGGCTAACTTCTTAGCCATAAAAGAGCAGGTTGGTGCAAAAGGCATTGTCTCAGGCTCTATGCACATAATGTATCACGATTTTAACTGTATCTGAGGAATTCAATAGGCCTAATATGCATATTTGACGGGTTAAAGAAAGGTTATTCAAATGCAAGGTTGCTACATAGCACAATTTTTTCAGTTTCTACCATAGCAGCTGACAAACATGCAACTTCCCAAGTAATTTAGGACGGACATCTAGCCGTTTCTCCAGCTGAACTCGATTGCAGTATCGGTTGCTTTAGAAAATGGTGAAAAATTGCATTTAAGGAAAATAAGTACATATTATCGCTCACTGTGTGTCTAGTTTATTTCCAAATATTTTCACTGGAGCCCTTAAACGCTTCTAAATATAGTAAAAAACGATCATGTCATGATTGCAAGGAAAAGGGACACATGGTTGTTGAGCCTTCTACATATTCTGATACCCCTACCTTACTATGACACCCAATTTCATTAGGCTGGTGCACACTTCTCAACTAGAGAACAGTTGCTTTCCACACCTAAGGGAGACCTTCTGTGCTGTCGAATTACAAAATTTAAGTGGCTGTACCTAATGTCACAAGTCATATTTTTGACGAACGTAAAAGTAATAGAATTTGATCTTAAAAGTATACATGCAATAAAAGTAAGGGCAGCCTAAACGCCAAGAATTGTTTGGAATAAGTGCCGTGAAGTGTTCGTTTGGGGTCTGTTACAAATTCCTGCTTCTAATTTGTGTTAACTGATTTCAGCCTAGAAAAATACATTCACCCAATAAAGATAGTAAGATTATAATTTTAACATGTTCATTCGGAGTAGTACAGAATTATATAATGAAGGTAAACATTGGAATCATATTTATAAAAATATTGTTATATTGACCGATTACTACGTCTATCAATATATTTAAAAAACATCAATTTGTTATGAACAGCGACTAAATAAAACCAGGCAATGGCATAAAAGACAATGCCTAGGGCCTTCGTGTCCGATCTAATTAAAAACAATGACAACCTTTCCATGTTTGACCATTGTGCCTTTCACTGATGCACAAACGGCAGCCAAGAATCACGACAATGTTCTGAGTCAAGGTCTGTCTTCCTCAACCTATCAACTGAGGTTTTCTTACTTTTTTATGACAAAATATTTATCCACATCGGTTTTAGTGTTTTCACTGGTGAGAAACTGCGCAATCAACCAAGCTCAATAAATGTGAAGTAAGTTTTCTCAATGCACTCTCTATAACAGTTTACGGCTGCTATTTTTTGCACGACCATTACTACGGGAGTACTGAACAATTATCTACCTGGAACTCCATTACGCGCACCCTGAGCACACCAAGAGAAATCACGTGATTTTAAATCGTACACTTGGCTAGGTCCAGCTTGGTCTTCAGCGTATACATTTTCCTGCAACGAGAAAGTGCGCATCCGGAGTTAGAAACGGATATTCGTAATTAAATGTCAGCTTTAATTTTGGTTGTCGTGCAGTTAATGTCACGTCATGATTGCTTCACTTGATAGCTGTCATTCCTCTGCATTTAAACCAACAGTGTGAGTTTGAACTTTTCACAGCAAAACATTTTATATGGCATGCGTCAGCAAACCCAAAATTGTATAAGTGTTTTTAGAATTAACTGACTGTTTTATTGAAAGGTATTTGTGTTTTAGTGAAATTTGTAAAGTTTTATGTGGCGGACGCACTTCGGTATTGATAAATAGAGGGTGTACGTTGGTACAAAATGTTCCGCTTTTTGAGGGTTTAAAGACTCCAGGAAGAGAGGAGATTGGCTTTAGGGGGTTTTCACGCATCGATATGACCAACTTTGATTCGCAGAAAAAGCGTACACCTAGTATCTTGAGTCAAAACCTTTTTCCTGCCGATAAAGGGAGCAAAAGCAGCTTTCTGAATCAAAGTGCAGTTTACTCCTGCAGCGTCCAGCGTGCTTTTTGATGTTTTTCAAGCTATAGAAACGACCTCTTACAGTCCACAGTACCGTCATGCCAGTGCACTTATAATCCCCTGCCATAAAAGGTAGGGGCTTCTGCTTTTGCCACAGGGCCCCGGAGAGTGGTCAGTTCGCGTCCCTTATTGGCCGTTTAATGCTCACTCACAGCCTAGACGCAAATTATGCCAAAATGTTGCTGCAGTGCGAAGCAGACCAGATATTAGGTAGTTGTTTATGCCATTTATGAGAGCGTAGACTGCTCGCGTGTCTCTTCTAATTCCGACCAAACAGCCAGGTCAAAACCTTTATACCCTATGTTGCCTTTATTTATGTTTGCTCGGTCAGCTAAGATATGGTTTATTGCTCGTGTGATGGCCTTTCATTGGATTTGTAGAAGGAAAAAGGAAAATCAAAGAAACAACCATACTGCAGCTAACAAATAATAAAAGCAATTTCCCTCACCAGCTTTGTGTTCTGCATGACAATTAGGGCGGACGCCAGATACAAATGCATCACAAAGACATCCAAAGGTCTAACAAAATGGTACCATTCGCGAACTATCCTGTAACATATATGCTTTAATACAAAGGAAAAAATTAATTTAGGGCTCAAGCAACTTGAGCGATGTCTGCTGACATCAATTTAATAAAATTAAAAGCTAGAAGGTAACTGTAAACTGAGAGAAACTCATAAACAGCTAGAGCGGATCAAGATTAATGTTTACAATTTCGCTTATGTAATTTAACTTCATGCCCGATTCTTATTGATTATTGCAATGAATACACACGTTTGTATAGCGACATCATTCGTGCCGGATAAATCGCACATGGTCACTGCTGGATCAAGGCACAGTCTAATCCAACCTTTTGCTTTGATGTTGAAAAGCGTTGAATACTTGGTTTGTCCAATTCTTAAAATGTGGTTGCCATTTATTAATTTGGAAGAAACGCTAACGGTTGAATGCTGCACATATAGTATGTACCCATTACTTAACATTTAAATAATAAACGCGCTCACCCATATTCCTCTTCGGATTATGGAATACTCTTTTTAATCCAAAAATTGGTCTAATGTATGGTACAGTTTCTACCTAGTAATTACAGTTCTTCAATATTTGACACGGTATGGTCCTTTTCAAACAGTAAATAATAAACTAATCTGAAAATTATTTTTTTATATTACTGACTAGGATAAATGTACTACGCCCTCATTGAAATTTACTTTTTCTGTCTTGTGAGCATTTTAATTATAATAATTATTATTATTATTAAACCGAACGCTCGTTTTTAAACTGAAATTTGTTAGGCATGGCATACCTAGTTGTTTAACCAAATAAACGTAAAATCAACAGGTGTGTGGTAACCTTCCGGTCACTTCTCAAGGAAATGTAATCAAGAGAATCAGTGTCAGGCATTCAAGTGTTCTATTATTTCAAAGTGGGATGGTAAACGCAAAGGCAGGACGGACACCGAATATTAGAAGGTGGCTTCTCTACTTGCAACACATGCAAAGTTGACGTGATCTGCTACCAAATTAAAAATTTAGAGCAAATGCCAATATTTTTGCTTTCCAGCTTGCAAACACTAATTATTTAAGTGAACTTGCCAGGGTTTTAACTGTAGTAAAGCAAGTTCCATCCGAAAAACAATTGTCATTTTATTTTGACCACATACGGCTAATTTAGCTTAATCTTCCTTTGGCTGGCATGCAAAACCGCTCAGAGCATGATAAACTGTTAAAGCGTTAACCTAAAAGTCATCGTGATCATTACAGAAAAACTATATAAATACGATCACTCTTATCCCATACAGTGCAAAGATAGACACAAGAATAGTTAACGATATGCGATTATTCTTCCAACTTTTACCTTCACATAGAAAGTTTTACACTCCTGTGATTTTTAGTTAGTTTTATTTGTTATATATATGTTTTAGTTTGGATTGGTTTTTAGTTTATACTTTCGCTTTAAAGTTCAGTGATAGTGTTTTTTAAGTTTAATAAGATCCCAACAAAATGAGATAAATATACGCTAATTACTACTACATTCTAAACTAACGAACCCTAATTTTACGCAAATAAACTAAAGAAACTAAAAACTAAACTGCACTTACTTCAAAAATTTAACTTAAAAAACTAAAAATAAATAAACAGCAGTATTCTCTGGCAAGTTTACTTGAAGTTTTCGACAAAATTTATAACTACCAAATTATTAAATCCAGTTGAGCATTACTTTAACCACTTGCATGCCGCTGCCTGTATACTTATTGCTTTTGGCAGTCAAAACATGTTAGTATGCAAATGATATAAAATTAATTAGTATGCTAATATTTAAACAAAATGGCTGATCCTAGGTCCAGTTATACAAACTACGTAAAATGACTGCTCTTGTAAGTATAGCGAAAAAAAACTTCGTTCAGGTATGTTTAAAATCTTTCTATTAAAATCCGCGCTAGTGCTTGTGCGTCAGACCTACAACTCACGAAAGAATTATCTCAATACTTTATACTTACAAAGGTGCTCACTGTTTCAATAAGGGAATTCTCCGATCATCAGAGTTTGATTAAATTATATATTTTACATAGTTACTTTAAATATTTCGGCTGCAAAGAGGTCAAAGAACACTTTCTATGACACAGTTAAAAGCCAAATTTCGACCTACTGTGCATGAGCAAGCAAACGAATATATATGGTCTCTGGTAGGAATGAAAGCGTAAAACGGAAATAGTATTTAGAAATTGCGTCATGCTCTATAGCACTTTCACGAACATGCTACGTTTGCTGCTAAAAATCTAAAGAAATTTGCTATTACACATACGTTTCAAGTGTATTATGCGTTGTTTTCGTACCTCAGGAAGAAAGTTTGGTGGAAAGATGATTCAAATCTCATCTTTATGAATTAAAATCCGCATTTTGTGCAGCCTCTGTAAAATGCTTAAGGAAATGAGGTGCGAGTGAAGAACAGAAAGAAGCTATTTTTTCAGTGAAATAACTAATTGTAATAAGTAATCCTCCAGATAATAACACTCTGCCAGTCGAAGCAGTGTATTCTACCTATCATACCATTCCACTCGATGGATAAAAACTATTATCCGGCTATATCCTCTTTTAGTCGCCATATCTCTGTAGCGAATTCGATATTTTAATAAAACGAATAGTTCAAATAGATTTTCGGAAAAAAAGGATTTCATTTCTAACCACGCTTGTTTGGAATTTTAGCTAGCTGTCAGTATAAAAAATACATTTTTAGCGGTTTTTCACTGAGCGCCGCCTGGCAGTTTTAAAATGTTCATTGTGAAGTCCACAGTATACGAGAGGTTTAACCTTAAGTGTTCATGTGGTTAAACTGAGGCTACAACAATTCGTTCTTAAATTCTACTGAAATTCTATGCGCCACATTTCTCAGAAACCAAGCCAGCATTCATGTTTTCCAAACAGGATAAAATGGTTGAAAAAATGACACCATTCCCGACTGACTCGAAAGCAAATCTCATTTTTATCTTAGGCTCCGCAGAATATCTTAAAACGCGTATGAGAATAGCGGACGCTTGGACTAGTTTTGCGGCTTAAGTGATTCTAAAAGAACGTCTTTTATTTTGCGGTAACCAAATATTTGCCTGCACGCCTCCCTTGAGACGGCGTTTTATTGCCTTAAATAATGTTGTCGATGTTCGATTGGGGTCAGATGAGGAGAAAATTTTAGTGTCCGG
Organism: Ligula intestinalis; assembly: GCA_036362985.1. NCBI lineage: Eukaryota > Metazoa > Platyhelminthes > Cestoda > Diphyllobothriidea > Diphyllobothriidae > Ligula > Ligula intestinalis. The sequence goes on along the minus strand of JAYGXS010000003.1, from coordinate 24,811,436 downwards.
CAGCATTACCAAACTTCATAGAAACTCCCCAGAGTACAATTAAATTTGCTCATGTATGCCGCAATTAAAACAGGTCATCATGTGGACTCATCGGAGAACTGAATTGCCACTATACCAGCACTGTTTTTCGGTTTGAAGAGGCCACACTATCATATAGCCGATCTTACTATTACAGGTGACTTTCTGAATAAATTGTATTCTAGTCTGTGATACGAACACAGTAAACCTGGGGGCAATGTGTAGGTAAACACTTCAGCGAACTACATTAGCAGTTGTTTTAATGTGTACTGCCTACATTTCAGTTGAATTTATTGATGCTTTGGGTTCATCCTGTCAAAAAGTAACATGCTATTATCAAAGCTTCCGAATCGCAAGACCATATACAAAAAAGGTAAATAACTGTCCAACGACATTTGTCTCATCAGCAAAGATACTTCCATTTTCGCAAATTTGGACCCATTTTTTGAGCCTAAAATGTAACCTTTTGCGCGACGTTGGGCAAAATTCGCCAGTTGGATTGCATCCACCCAAAGGAAGTGGATTTTCTTCAGCAGTACCTTAAGTGAAACGTGTCGGCAATATATGCACCCAGCGAATCGCCTGCAAATCCACCCTAAACGGAACCTAAGGCGTAAAATAGCAAAAGACTGACTACATTAGTAATTTACGATTGCCAGCAAAGGCTGCAGCGTCAAAGCATATATTTTTTACTGATAATTGATGAAAACAAATTACAGATATTAAGATTATACTCCTGCATGCGTAAACTAGACGTGCCAAAACAAAGCATTTATCATCTTGATAGTGTAGTGGACGTGCTCGCACAAAATCCGCATAATAGTGACCTTTCTAGAGCGTTGAACAAAATTCAGCATGGCCACTACCACATGGTCTCAGTACATATCCGCTTTTAAATGCGTTAGAAGACACAAAATGGTTAATCCGCCGTAAAACAATTGCCACTGTTAATGCAAGTCCGCAGATGTGTAACGCTTTTCAGATGAGAAAAGAGAAAAAATGGGCGAAATCATGCAATATGCGTTCATTGATTAAAAGGGGTCATTTTGCAATAAAGGTATATCAAAATGACTACTAAGGAGAGCAAAGAGCCATCTAGATGACAGTTAAACTTATAAAGCACGTTGGGTTAATGCAATTCGTAAATTTACATAAACAAATAAAAAAGAGTCTGGAAAGACTGATTGCAGTTGTTTTAATCACTCGCAGCGCTACGTTTGCTGTTAAACTGCTAGTATTTTTACAGTCAGTCAAACGTACACGAAGGACGCATGCCGTTTAGGCGCAGTAGTACTCCTGTATATAGTCTAGAAAAGTAATATCTTGGTTATATTTTAGTCATATGCGATAGGGCTCAGCACAGAAAGCTAATTCAGGGACCTTCGCTGCATCTGCCGCATTCTGTCCTAAACTACCTGAGCCCGCTATAATGAACAAATCCAGGAGACCGGCACCGAAGGGGAGGTTGGTGGCTGGCGCACAAAAAATCACCCATAAGTGTGCCACCAAGCATGGCTGGGATCCAGCAGAGAAGATCCACCCTAAGAGCCAGATTAAGAAAAAGATATTACAGCCTTCAGCTCAGTCCGCCCGTCGGCCCCAGCGCAAAAATGCACATAAGCCTGACTGCAAGAGCTGGGTGAAATCATCAGTTGGACAACAATCCACGGCGGTCCACGTGGAAAACAGATGTCGTTTTTTAACTCCTCTTTTATCAACAACTGAAGATTCTGTCAATTAATATCTAGAACGGATGAAGCGGATGCATACATCGAAACGGTTCATGTTGTTTAACTCTTAATTTCCGGTTCACATTCACTGCCGATTTATATTTTGAGCCAGCTTCTAGCTAACACCCAAGATGAGAGGCAGAGGCATCTTAAAACCAAAAATACTGTCCCATAGAGTCCAGTCTGTTAAGTTTTATTGCTGTTGCTCTTTTTATAGGTATAGCATGTAGTCCTCACCAAGTATCAAGCACATTGTTGGGTTATTTTGTCACTAATACTTGCTTCCCTGTCGAAAGATTTGACATTGAGCATGCCAAACGATTATCAAACCTCACAATGTATTTACTGACAAAGACCGGGAACATCCACAAAAGCCTTTTCTGCCTCAAAAGGCCTCATCAGGTGGTGATATCCCAACTACAATGTAGCAGCGGAAATTGCCGCCACACCCGAGTTTGGAACTCGCGTCTCTCCGGCCAGAGGCGAATGCTCTAACCTTGAAACACATATACTCAGGAGGAACCAAGATGTCGGATACATCCTAAAACATATCGGTGCACAGTTACCCACTACCAGTTATCAAACATGTAAAACTATAATTCAGGCTGGGTGCTTAAACAAACAACTAACTTCCTCGTGCGCCGTTTTTAAACTGAAATAAGGCAAAGTAAATTATTTATAAAAGCAACCGATGCAAAACAAAAACCTTTTGTCTAACAAGTTTAGATGCGTGCACACTCTATTCCAATCAGTTAAGAAGAACTTTTAGCGCACCAGTTGAAAAAAAACAGCTGGACAGTTATACGTGTTTGACTTATGAATGCCCATGCTATTTTAGCAAAACAAGTGCGGGGTGTATAGATGACGGCGAAAACAACAAAGTCTGGAGGCCAAAGTCCCAGATAAAAAGAGACATGAAAACAATCTGGTCTGGTCTGGTCTGGTCTGTCGAAATCGGGTGATAATTTGTCCCTAGCTCATGGATCAAATAACAAACTGCCACCTAGCGAAAGCACCGTGGTTGTCTACGAAAGAATCTGTATTGACTGTATTTACGTCGGATAAACTGGAGGAGCAGTACAGGCTACGCCCAAACTGCAACCAAATTGGAAAACTGGCCAAATGTTTGATATTGAAAGAGTAAAAATCTAACGTAAATACGACAAAAAAGCTGAACTATTAAAGCCTGAGTCATTTTTATTACAAACGCATTCACATATTTTTGTGGCCTTCAAAATACAACGCTCTTTTATTCACAGAGACCAAGATGGGAGAGTCACAATAAACTTCGTAAATGAAAACAAATGCGACTTTGCGAAGAAACGCCGTAATGGCTAGCAGTCTTCAAGCATCTTCGGTCAGTAAAATAAACATATTTATTCCTTGGTCACCTCTTCTTCTCTCTTGCACATATATAGGCAAAAGGGAATAACCGATGGAGGCAAAGGAGAATAGGATGGCGATTCCTGGATTATTGGTCGCCGTCAGCCCATCATAGCGGAATCCGTTAGGTGCTCCACTGGCCGATAAACCAGAAATGACTATTTTAGTCTCTCTTGTCTTTGTTGTTAATGTCCTTTTGCTTATATATTGAAGCGAGAATGCGTATGTCTGGCATAAACAAATAAAAAGGAAAATAACTGAATGACTAGATTAATTATCCCGACATTTTAAAGGTGAACAGGACTTCATCGTCGGAAGTGGGTTGTTAACGGCACCCCACCATCTTTATTGCTATCAAACAAACAGTAGATGCCAAAGATAATGGAACCGTTCGACATATGCGAAAGACTGCTACTCTTTCGCTAATCGGCATTGAGTCAAGTTGTCATACGGATCATCGTGTAGACTATTCTGAAGTCATTATAGTCAGGATAAAATGCGGGCTTTTAACGAGCTTTGTTCTGTCCACTAGGAAAACGTATCAACTGTAAAAACTGGCTACTTAAATAATATGCCTTTTTATAATTGATTTTGACTGCCTTTATAAATTCAAATCTATTAAATGGAAAAGACGCACGAAAAAAAAAATTTATTGTACATGTATGATAGAAAATTAGGCCTTCTTTAAAATTTATACTCAAACAAAGGGTTTTTTGGGTTTTAAAACGTTGCTCAATTGCCAAATAATTGTCTAAACTACTGACTGCTACACTCGAATTCAAGGTTTAAAAATCACGCACTGTAGACATCCTGTTTAAGGAAATGTACCTTTTTGCCTACAGTTTGAGGATGAAGTCACGTAGTAGTCATCAAATATTAAAATTGATTTGAAATTTATTTTATGCAGTAAGGGCGGCACTAATAAATTGACGGATACGATGTATGATGAATAAAGACCCACAATCGTAAAAAAGTTCATAGTTAGCAACTTTTTTTAAAACCAAATCTTCTTTTTGTTGATGTATAAAATGCAAAGACGACGTAATTTGCTATCAAACAATTAAAAACATTTTTTCGTGCATGGTTTCCATAAAATATATTCGAATTTATAAGGGCAGTCACAATCAATGATAAAAAAGGATACTACTTAAGTAGCCAGTTTTTATCAGTAGATTCGTTACGCTAGTGATCAAAACAAAGCTCTTTAAAAAGCCCTTATCTTATCCTGACTGAAATGACTTCAGAAAAGACCACAGAATAAACATCATTACAACATGCGTCAATGTAGATTAGCGAAAGAGTATCAGACTTTCGAACATGTCAAAATGTTGCATGGTCTTTGGCGTCTACTGTACTATTAAACGCAAACTAAATATGATGCATTTTTTTAATTTATTTTGCGTGTTTTTAGCAATTAAAATATATTTTATGAAAGAAAGAACGGAAAATTTATTTCGTGTCTTCTCTTGGTAGAAAATTAGGCTTCTTTATATTTTATACTAGAAGAAGGTGTATTTTTTGGTTTAAAAACTTCCTAATTATTAGCCTTTTTTACGATTTTGAGTTGCTCATTTGTAATAAGTCCTATCCGTCAATTTACTTATTTTGCCTTGAATGTATTTAGTATGTTTCACATCAGTTAAAATACATTATGAGAACTTTGTGCCTTCTTCCTCAAACCGTGGGCAAAAAGTAGTTTTCCGTAAATGGGATGTACGCAGCGCGCAGTTTGTAAACCTTACATTAAACTGTAGAAGATGATAGGCTTTAGAATAAATCATTAATTTAGAAACCATTTTAAAACCTAATGGTACCCTTTCTTTAAATATAAAATTTACAGAATGTGTAATTTGATACCAACGGAGCAAAAGAAAGAATGTTTTCGTGCATGTTTCCCATAAAATGTATTTTAATGTACAAAGGCAGTCGAAATCAATTATATAAAAGCATACTACATAAGAAGCCACTATTTCCAGTAAAAATCTTTGTTAGCGGGCAGAACGAAGCATGTTAAAAAGCGGCATCCTTTAGTGACTGAAATGACTTCAGAAAAGAGTATAGTAAAATCGGTATCAAAACTTGAATCGATGTCAATCAGCGAAAGAGCATCAATCTTGCGCATATGTCGAAATTTTGCATGATTTTTGGCGTCCTTTGTACTGCTATCATAGTGCTGGTTTTATGCGTACTTTTGCAGAATTCAATGCGGGATAAAAGATGGTGATGGCGGGAGGGCCATGGTCATTGATCTCGTTTGCATTGATTCTGTTTGTTTTTCCTGCGTGCATATAGTGGTCTGGTCCCCATTTGCATCTGTTTGTGCGCATTATATCGGCAATTGCTGATTCATTGATGGTGTTTCCGTTCCTGTCAGAAGGGCGGCCCGAAAATATAGATTAGTGAACTTTTTTATCATGCATTGTGTCTTTTAGAGTGTTACTTCATTTAACATGCCTGAAATCACTCTACAATTACCGTAATAGCACATTTACACATTCGCTCGCGAAAAAAAAATATTTTTGTCTATAATAAACTCAAGTTCCTTTTCTCTGTTACAGAGTTTACTATCGGGTGGCATTAGTTAGGTAGTAAGTCCATCAAGAAAGGATTTAGAGTGCGGGCATTCGTGTCTCAACTCATTGTCAGTAGACAGAGTGACGGACTTTCTAACATCAATTTTGCTAACAGAGAGAGCACATTTTGGCTTGTGGCTTAATATGGAGTGCTCATGGGCAGGTACCGTATTTCATTCGATAATAATAAAAACGTTTAAAAAAGTGGAGATCCAGAGGTTGCTCACTATTCTACCAGTTTCTTAGCAGCTGGTTCATCTTTTCTCACAGTCATTGCAAAAATTACCTTTCTGAAATGTAGTCTTCAATTAATGAATCAGTAACTTGTCTAGACTTCGTGGTAGATTTCTAATGTTTGGCACTATTTGATTCACTAAAAAATGCACGCTTTTTTGGATTTCACCCTATTTTTTTAATAAAAACATTCCTTTGTGGTTAAAAGATCTAAACATTTTTAAAGTTTTGGGCATCATTTTTGGATTGTTTAATGTGCAGAATGACACTATTTTACCACTCTATGATCACGAAGTTCTTTTTGTTATAGTTTCTTCTCAGGCAATACCAGTCCATTCAAATTCTAAGTAGACGTTTTTCAACCCACCCCATTTGTAAAATTGCTTTGCAGCCCAAAATAAGGATGGTATTTCATTCCATAATTTTTTTCATTTCTATTCATAGACATGATGTTTACGCTGTCTCGCGTGAGCAGAAGAGAACACTGTCAAGCATGATGCCTCTGGAAGACTGTTTGCTGTTACATGTGCCTTGACTTTTGCTGTGGTGAAATGAATGGAATTTTGAAATTAATGTGCAAAGCAGGTCATGGCGTATTATCTCCGCATCTGTAACGATTTAGTTGCTAATTATACTTAACCTGACCTCTGCTGAGGTGAACATTAATTTCCAGCTACTGCTTTCATTGTCCGAGGCCATTAACTTGTACTCCCTAAAAATAGTATAATCGAAACAATGGCACGTACGACTTGAGTTTGTTGCAGAACAAAGCTATAAATAAAAGGAAAAGACAACAACTCCTGGAAGCTAAACGCTGCCACGTCAACTACTACTGACTGCTGTTTTGGACATAAAAACAACTAAGGTAACACATAGACATCATATACTCAACCAAGGATTGGAAACTCGGGCCAGCTAATTTCATCATATATACTGGTTTAATCTAATCTCTTCTTCTTTTTTTCATTGTCTAGTAGCATTAACGCATATTTGGTAGACACTTTATAAATATCTTACTTTGAATAACGGTATATGGGGCGTGGACAAATAAAGGATCAATTATTTGAATATCAGATACAAATGGCTGATTAGACAAAATGTATCGCTGTGTGTATCAGTATATTTATTTTTTGAGACTATTTCTCACGCAACAGTGTAAAAACTTTGAAGTATTATATTCCAGTATGCGTGGGTTCTCAAAGAGCTCTAAAGGGAGATCTGAATGCGCGAACGACTGTCATCTTACTCCGATCACAACGGACAAAAACAATGATATAAGGTTAAAATCCATGACCGAAGGGTCCTGGGTTCCAAACTTTTTTGGGCCACACATGGGATATACTTGGTCTAGCTGATAACGGCTTAAAGACCCGAAATGGTCTGATGACGGAAGCCTGTACGCGTTCGAAACGTCAGGAAAGCAAAACTATGGTTCCTGCCATCGCCTCTTCTTCTCATTTATGCCCGTGGACTAGACATTTAGCTGCTATTAGCAATATTTATGTACATATCGGTGTCCATAGTATTTTTTTAAATAGTGAAACTCACCAGTCCTCGGGAAAAGTTACGGGGGGAGAAAGTTAAATGATTATATTTGATAATTTGGCACGATACGGTGGACACTGATGGACAGGCCAACAGTGTATTTAGGTGGAGATGGGCAGGCAGAAGAAATTTATGCTGCAAATCTAGATTTTTTTTTCCGAGTTCTAATTTTGCAGGCAGTCAAGAAGTTGAGAAGAAACCGAATCGATCGCATAGACAATACTTGTTTTCACCTAACGTTTTGAGATCCGCTGCGGATTCGTCATCAGAGGCATAAGCAGAAAGCAGCAGCAGATACGGGTAACGTATTTACAAGAGTTTGCACTAATTATAGGCTACAGTCATTTCTGCAAACATAGAACGTCAATTAACGCTAATTGCCTTCTTGCGTGTTAATAGTTTGTTGAACAGCATGCGGGTTCTGACCTGCTGAACTTCCATTGTGATTGATGGGCTCGGACGTGATGATTGCTCGGACACCTGGACCTCTGTTGTTGGCGTACGATGACGATGTGGTCTATCGGTTCCCTCAGTGGCAACTTGCTTTGGCATTGGGCAAACGCTTGCACTTTTTAATGGATTGGGGACCCGTAAACCATGAATCAAGTTAATCTGGGCTCACTCAATTGTCACCTCCTGCGAGAATTTCGCCTTCATCAAATTTGAGTGTGATCGGGTCTCGTCGAATAAGCCGCAAGTTGAGAATTGGTGTGGAAACTCGCCGCGTCGTCTCTGCTTTCGCTCTGCCAGGCTTACGCCTATGCATAATCCTCTACTCGGTGCGTTATTGGTCTTCAGCACGTTATTGGCCCACTCGCCGCATCATACGTGTGTAAGCGCAAATGTAATCGATACTTCCGCCCTGACTAATTGGCGCATTTTAAACGTGCGATATTCACATGCGACATTTTTTACTCCTTAAAATTCAAATAAATATTTTCCATTTTCTGCTTTTTGAACTAAGTTCCATTTCATCGGCACATGTCAATTAGGCTCCCAAACTTACTGAATTACGGTAAGGCGAGTGGTGCATGAAACATTCCGCAATTTGAAACAGGACTGATAATCACTCGCAAAGCAACATTGAGTACGGTTTCAATACTTTTTATCATGCAGTTCAATTTCAATTAGTTTCAGTCACTCTAGGAGGCCGACTCTGTAATGAGCTTTTTTTTACTGCTGCAAAAAAGGTGATTCTGAAAAATGGCTTCTAAAAATATCTGTATTTTGATCATTGATTTTGACTACCTATAAACATTCCAATATAACGTATAAGAACCATGCACAAAACCCCATCTTGTATTCAATCGATATAAAATTACGCTTTCATTAAATTTTATCCCTATAGGTTGGAATTTCGTCGGTTTGAAAAAATTTCTAAATTGCTGAATGATTTTAAAATTTCGCAAATATTCTCATGGTTAATATTAGCAGTCAGTTTATGGCAAAAAATTGTTTTCAGCAACTCTTCATCAGACCAAACATTTGCAAGGCAAATTAACGCTGTACATAACAATTAAAGTTTGAATCGGTAGAAAAATCAATAACTATCTAACACGGGCGCTGCTTGGCCAACGCGGACTATGTCACTTTGCGCATGTAGGCCATGTCAGCGTGTTGGTTGAGGGATTGTCGCTTGTTGGTAGGGGCGAAATCCTATCGCCACCTGGTGTCGGTTTAGGCCATGAAAGTGACAGAGCTTGTGTCAGAGTCTTCTGATTTGCTAGCCTTATAGCTACTGCTTCGGCTAATGCAAGCATCCGTTGGCGTAGGCATTTGGAAAAATTAGGTGGTGTCCTGTAGACCACCTGAAAGGCTTCGTTAGTATCGACTTGATGGTTCTTATCGACCAGATGTGCGAGAATAGCACTCGAGATCGATCTAGTTTCACCTTTATTTAGCCAGGTCGGTATGTGCTCACGTACCGTCGTTTCGAGACACCTCGTTGTACGGCCGATATATCCCGCTCCACAGTAGCAAGTGAAAGAGTAAATGCACATTGATGTGGCCTTCAAAGGGAGTCTTTACCGCCCAATCGTAGGAGGGGAGAGTTCGTGAAGAGCACCCGTAAGTTCGCCGCTGGGAAAGCATTTTTGATTGCAGTCCTCAAGCGTCGTCTGACCAGCTCGCTGGTTGCATCGCCTAAGAAAGGCAGTCTTATGAACACGTCTTTCTTTTCTGCAGTTAAGATGACAGGCTTTTGGGTGCGTTCACCAATTTTTCTGAGGATGAACCTTTCCGGGTATCCATTATTAATTAGTGTATGCTGCAGCTGTTGGAGTTTTGCTTCGACAGTTTCAGGAGAACAGATCTGTCGTATTCTAGCTCCTAATCCCTGGACCAGTTTTCATTTTACATTGAGGGGGACAAAACTGTGGAAGTTAGTGTATTGTCCTGTCCAGGTTTTCTTTCGGAAAACCCTGCGTAGGATAGATCCATCTTCTTGCCTTCGCAGAAGGATATCAAGAAACGCAATTTCATCGTCCACTTCAGTCTCAGCAGAAAACTTGAGCGATGGGTGAGCGCTGTTTTACTTAGCGACCAAGGCATCACTGTCAGCCTTATAGTCTGCCAAACAGAAGATATCATCTACATATCGACCTTAGAATGCAAGGTCATTGATGGTGTCCCCTAGACTCGTTTTCTCCATCTTGCCAGAACTGAATTCAAGTTTAAAAAACTGAAAACTGTGTTTATTCTGCTAAAAGGAATGAATGCTCTCGTCTGTGGTTTGAGGAAGTGGTTGTACAGTTTTCACAGAATTTTGCTGTAGACGTTGACCTTGTTGTATATATCAGTGGCAGCATAACTTAATTGACGGATACGATGTTATGTAAATGAACAACGCACAGTCGACAAAAACATAAAATTGTAAATGTTTTTAGCGGAAGGAAAACTGTCCTTGAAGAATAAAATTTAAAAAGGTGTCATTTGCTATTAAATATGTAGAAAAGAAAATTTTTTGTGCATGCTTTCCATAAAATATATTTGAATATATAAAGGCAGTCAAAATCAATGCTAAAATATGGTCTGTTTAACTAGCCATTTTACACAATCAATATTTCGCAGCGGTCAGAAAGGAGCTGCTCACAAATTTGGCAATCTAGCGTGACTGAGACAAATTGAATTTGGGTTGCATGATAAATATTATTGGAACTCTACTCAATGTTGCTTTGCGGGTGATAACCGGTCTTTTTCAAATTGCGGAGAGTTTCATGCAGCACTTACCATACTGTAGACTCAAGTTGATTCTGCCGGAGTCTCTCCACATATCCACCTGTAGACATTGAAAAGTCGTTTATTTTGTAGCACATGAAAAATACTAGACTAAACTTGACTTCGTCTTCGATTTTTTCAACGATGCAGCACATAATACCTTTGGGTCATTTTAAAATTCCAACAACAGGTCCTGCAACAACGTGGTCAATCACCTCCGTAACATCCCTGATGTATAACAGAACATTCTAAACCTTGCTGCTTAGTTCATGTTTATTCAAAAAACGCCGCCCCGTCTGACCTATACGCGGGAAAGTGTGCTTTGTTTTTTTGTGCTGAAGAGTGGGCCCGGACCAATTTGGAAGGAGCTACAGCAATGAATCGTTTGTGAAATATGCTGAATTGTTTTGCATTCTAACTATTACATATTTAGCTGTCGATAACATAGCTGTGGGTCAGTCATTTGTCGGTCCCGGTGCATTTTAGATCTGGAAAATTAAGCTTCCCAAGCATTGGACAATTTTTGCAAAGTGTTCTCACTTATGCTATCAAAATTGTCCTCTACGGATCTACTGATACGACTTATTTGTACATTTTGCTCAAGTACTGTTCTAGGTAGACACTTATACGTTACTTGTATGTTCAGTAGACTCACTTTACCATTAAATTTCAATCAAAACACAAAATTGTGTTTCCGATTTGAATAAATTACGTAGCTAGAGCCGTTATACATATTATTATGCATCTTACACTCGAGATCTTTAGCCAGGTTAAGATGCCGACTCTTGTTAAATTATCTGGCTGACCACTTGCAAAAACTATATTCCGTAGCAAATGGCTCCACTTTGTCCATTTATGTGCAATGCCTTCCCGAAATGTTATGCATTTTGTAGAAAACATGCATACAAGGTCTCTCTCCTGCGCATGTTATTAATTGCATTACACTTTCATAAAATGGGGCTTATGACGGTAGAGTATCTGATACTTTAAAAAGTATCATTATCATGAGAAATGTTTTAATACCGGGAGACTTTTAGTCATATTTCATCATATCTGTCAAAATATTACTGTAACCTTCAATTTGTACAACATCTTTGAGCAATTTTTAAAGAAATATGCGAACTTTTACTCTAACAATAGAGAAAGCTGCGCTTTTTCCTCTGGATAATTTACATAAAATATAGTGGAAAAACCTTCAGTGCACGTGCACCGACTTGTCGGATTCACGAGGAATTGGTAGATCGAAGGCTTTTTAAAACCCAAAAACATTCTTTCGACAAATGTTACATTTGGAGATGCCGTAAATTGATACATAGTATATATTATAATTTTTGTGCACGTTTTCTTTAAAATTTAGTCGAATCGAAGAAGTGTTAATGAATAAACTGAATATAAAGGGAACCATTTATACTAGTGAAGTAACCATTTTACCCAGTAAACTTTTTGCAGGCGGTGAGAAAGTAAGTTCATTAAAAACTGGCATCCTGATGAGACTGAAACAATTTGGCAAGAACTACACACTAAGCAGTGTAACAACTCTAAATGCGGACTTTTTACATCAAAAAATATTTCGTGGGGCATGAATTATTTATGGATCTTGAAAAATTCACCCCCACAATTTTATTGACATAAACAGTACTGCCAGTCCTGCAAGCAACTTGCCTAAGTTTTTAAATAATTGATTATTTTTCCGAATTCAGCGAGAACGCATTTACAAAAACTTATAAATAATAATGAGCAGTATTATTCATCTATAGTACTTAAAAAACTATAAGAAGTACTAAGTTTTTGTTAAAAACAATAAAATTTGCTCAATAATTCTCAGGTTGTGAAGACGTCAAAAATAGCTATAAAGTATAACAATAAATTTAAATATTTTGGTTAGTATAAAACTTAAAGCAACCACTTCCTTCATATTAAAAGAATTTGCCTTTACTCTAAATATTTTTACATATGTTCATGAGTGGATTATAAGTGTTTGAATATCGTGGAATAAAATCTCATTTCGCTCGTTTTCGGTGTCTTCATTGCTAATTTGATAAATTACGCTTCTTTTCGACATTTACATTAAAACCTATGAAATAATATATAACGCAAAAGAATTTACCGAAAAAGGAAGTTTTGGATATTATTTCCTATGCAGATGGCTTTGTAGGTCAAAGGTGGTAATGTTTCATTACAGCGAACCACATTGTCAAGCATAAAACATTTCTGTTAGATAATACGAATATTGTTATTCCTAAGATAAATTAAAAAACCTTTCATTATAGGTTGCCCATTTAAAAAGTGTTTTCATGGGATATTTAGCTGACGACCTTTAGTGTATATTAAGTTTGTCTTAAGAAGTACCACAGTGAAATTGTCGACTTTTGACAATCTCTTTATTTATACGAAAAAAAATCGATTAAATTTGACTGGAGATTAAACAATATACTTATTAAGAACATCCCTTTCTCTTTATAATGGATTTTTCTCCTCTTTAGTGGATTATTTCCACTATCCATGATAAATGTGCGGATGCAAAAAAACAGGCCACACATTAGACCATATTATTTTTTTGTCTGTTTCGTTTCTAAATAATGCTTGAGCGCAACGTATTGTTTACAAAAGCTATGGTTCTACATGACTTACATTCAACAAGGGCTTTTTTCGCTTGTCTTCGTGGTACCATATGCGATCCTTGTTAACGCGCAATGCCAGATGTGCGGTAAAATCAAATGTTCAACCAAAAACTTTTTGTTATTGCATTTTTTGTCAAAAATTTCACAGAATATCTCAATATAATTTTTAAATATTCTATCGCTGCTTGTTTCTGAAAATAAATCCGATTTCTTTAACTTAGTTTCACTTCGCACAAAATTTTCTAGTTCTGGAAGGCGTTATTATTCCACTTTTTTTGCTATTTGTAGAATTCTTCCACAGCACAATGTATATTAGAAGAAGTTTTGGTTCTTTCTTTCCTTATAGCATAGGGAATTTCTTGAATATAAAAATAAACATGATTTAGCCAAAATGAGAGCATACTTGCCACAATAACTTTAAATAAGGTGGTAGTTTTCCAAACCAAAGCCATTCTTATTATTAAATCCACTCAGTTGATCAAAATAATCTTTGCACATGTACGCTACACTACCAAGTTTAATTTCGTCATGAAAGTTGTTTGCAGGACTCGTAGGACTGTACACGTAGCGTTTTTCCTTTAAAAAAGTTTAACAAGAATTTTCTGGAATAAACTACTGGTTACCGTCGTCTTGGGCCCAGAATAAAATAATCTAGACTCACAATATCGTAAGAACAGGGGACCGAGCGTCTCACCACGTTGGCAGCGCTGACGAATCAATATATATGAAAAAAGCTACTGGCTCATTTTGATGAGTGCTGCTGATCACTTTCAGACATCAATAAGTGTAAAACTACTTTGTTTTTCCCTTATTCAATAAACAAATAAATTGCTTTTATTTTCAATCCAAACAGAAAACTAAAATTTTGGCAGGATATTCAATGACGTTTTTATGAGCATGCAGAGGTTTATGGGCTTCCGCGGACTTATCTGAAATTTGCCAACTTATTATCCGTTATGTTCTCCTTCCTTACTGTGATCTATTAAACTGCGTTCTTTGAGGAAATATCTAACGCATAACGGCAGTTCTGTGTATGCTTCCGTTAATATCTAATTTTGTGGAAAGAAATGAACCATGCGATAAGCTTTCCGAGGCATGCAAGTTTAGGCAGTCGGCACGAGAGAAAGTCCAGCAGAATATTCATGCCTTGCGCCCCATGAGCGGGGCTTATGTCATAAAGTCTTTTTGCTCTGTTTACCTGCATAAATTATATTGTTTTAAAATAGAAAATTCAAATTAGCATCTTATGCGCAGATCAGTCTGCATAATCTAAGCTTTGTTATTCAAATTCAGGCATGACAGTCGTCTGAGAAAAGGAGCGGTTGATATTTGCTGCTATTTTCTTTCTTCTACAAGTGATTTGCGATCTCGTGTCTGCCTGCCCAAAAACATTTACTACGCGATCTTTTGAAAAATTTCGCTGTATAACCCTACAAGTTCAGCTTCGATGATTTCGTATTTTTCACTTTACCCTTACATTAATTAATTGGTATACGTGAAAATAAAATTCATTTGGACAGAATTGAAAATGTGCAAACGGTGGTTAACTAACTCATGGTGGGTTCGGCAGTTTTTAAGTAAACACGGGGACTTGTTGATTGTACATAAATGGTCGCGTATGTTTTTTATGAATTGTTTCAGTCAGCTAAAAGTTACAATCAAAACGTTGAATGTTAAAATTTGTTTTGCAAATTGGCTTCTTTTAACAACACCCCCTTGAAAAGTGACGTCTTTCTGCTTAAGAAAACAAACACAGACCATTTAAGAAGCAGGATATTACTAGAACACGTTCAGTGAATCTTTAGGACCAAATATCTATCCTGTTTAGTTTGACGGTTTTGTAAATTGTTTATATTTTGATATTCCCATTCATGTTCAGCCGAGTTCAAAAATGCACTGACTTACACAAGGCATGAACATTTATCTTGATCCTGTAAACCTTACATGACTATATTTCAGGCTTTGTTTACCTTAGATCAACGGCAGATGAACAGAATTATCATGGGGAAGACGCATTGGCCTCCAAATCGATAAAACTTACCAAAGCATACAAATATCTGGTCCCAAAGATCCACTAAAAATGTTTTGATAGCCTGTCAATATTTGAATGTGCATTATTTACCAACAGGTCCACCTCGACTTGTATGTTGTTTTCGATAAATTTTGGAAGAAGATTGAACTAACTTAATTGCAAATCGCTGTTATTATTTTATTTATTTATTTACGTTTATTTATGTAAATAAGTACTTTTTTTCATATTTGTGTGAAAACGATCGCTGTGCGTTAAGTCTACATTCAATAAACCCTATGCATACAATTCTTTAAATGTATTTTGTTTTCTTATGCACGCTTATTAATTTATTGACAGTTGCTCTGAACTGATATTTTTTATTCTGTGTTCTCGTTAAATACGGGCTAGAGAAGAAAATGTGGTGGAAATTTACTGATTTTTCTGTCATTTGTACACCTATCGTTGGTTGACAGCGTAAAGTCCCGCCTTTTAAATCGTCATCTTATTTATTCTCACTTACAGGAGCCCGTACTGACTAGTAGCTAAGAGGCTTTACAGAACCCAACGTTACCTAGTCACCTACAAAGGTACCGTTTGTCTCGCCTGTAAAATTGCCATTGCAACTATTTTCATTTACAGGCACTCGGGTAACTGGTAGCTGAGAGGAATTAGAGAACCAAACGTCACTTAGTTAACCACAAAGGCGCTGTATGTCGTACTGTGGGAAGCCGTGTAACGAATGCATTAACAATAAATGTAATCATATAAATTGATAGAACAATGATGAACTAAGATAGCTTTTGCGATGTGAAGCTAGTCTTTTCAGAATTTTGTAATAAACGTTGAGACGGAATTCAGTCAACAGCAAACAGGTAGGTTAATGTTTGTGCGTCGGGCACAATTCTGATTTAGGGCAAATAGCCGTTTGCAATCAGTTTTTTTCCACAGAGAGCAGTAAATTTACAACTCGGAGGGTGCAAATGCGTACTTTTTAAGGGATTAATAGTAACAAGGCGCATCCCTGATTAGTTTTGTGGTATGCGACTAGTGCATCTAGCACATAGCTTTTACTTTTATGCTAAAAAGTGGTCTGAGTCCTTAAACGCGACCAAAATGATTTAAATTAGCATTTTACTTACCTACAAATTTAGGTGTTGATTCTTCGCCTATTCCAACCTAAAAATGTTTCCGTTACGTGCAGATTATGTTAATAAGTAATTTAATTGGCACATTTTTTGTTTATATTTAAGTAAGAATCAAACTTACTTTGACCACCGATAGCTTGCTATGCTAATATCTATTACAATAAGACTTTATTCATTCGTGTATGTTTTTCTTGTGAGCAAAAAATCATTTTAAATCAACAACCTTACAAAATGAACGTGTAGTTTTAGAAAATTGAGTTTTTTTTGACCGAGTGAAGCTAGGTTCAAAAACACGTTTCACTTTTCGTAAGCTGTATTATTTTGAGTTTTATGAGTATAGGTTTCCGAATGTATTTGATAATGTTCCCAAGGGCACATCAATGGCTTTTACAAACAATTATTTTCTCAGAATATGTGGAAGTTTCCTGTGCTTTTTGAGTACTATATGATGCAGCACGAAAACATTCATGAAAATATTGTAGTTTGACGATCAGCGTGATTTTGTATAGTCAATCGTAATTGTTATGCCTGTGGCGTTCTTATCTGCAAAGTCAATTCTGTGTCTTTCTTAGAAAATTGGTCCACCGTAAACTTAAAAGCGAGAAAACGGCACAAATTAAGATATAAACTTCAGAAATTTTACTCCAATTTAAGTCCGCTGGCCTACGTGATACTTGGCAAAGCATTTTTTTATAAACGCTTTTAAAATAATGCTGTTTTACTTACTCTGGTTGAGGTCTAAACAGGCTTTCTGCACTTTATGTCAGTTGATATGCTTTTTTGGCGTCCATATCATTAAAGCTTTCCTAACGCATAATTGCATCATTGGAGCGTTTTTGTTCGATCATTCAACAGGCCTTCCTTATCATTGTTTATAGTTGTTGATTTTTGAACATTTTAGGACGTCCAATGAATTTCTTAACATCTTAACACTTCAAATAAAAAGGCCATGACCTAAAGCCCCTGTATCTCTTACTATGCTGAACTTTCATTGTAGGGCAAACGAAGACGATATCTGAAGCCATGTGGGAACGAGAAATTTCTATATATATTTCACACCTCTTTTAAGATCCACTGGTTGATTACAATTTGTGATAAGTTCGTTGAGAGCATCCTTTATCATGGTTTTTTTGTTTGCCGCGAGATTTGGCAACGTAAGTACGTATTTTATACCGTTTCTTCGCATTTGTGTGACAAATCATCTAGCTTTGTGACTGCCTGATGACATGGTATGGAGAGCCCGTTATAGAAATCACGTCAAGTATTGGTTTAGGCAGAAGACCAAATAAGCTGCTGAGCAGGTAGCCTTCTTTTTATTTTTTGCATAACAATTTGACCAGCAATGGACATATGGTAATTGCATGGTTTTTCCTGGACATCCGCGACTTCAAATTGTAACCAGAATTCTTGTTGCCTAACTTACACGGTGGGGTTATGTGCTTCCGTCAGATAATCCTGGTATCCTTCATTTTTCGCCATGACTGACGTCTTCTTTAGGTAAATTTGTCAAGTATAAAGCATAAAGGGACTAGCCTATTCAAGTTATTTGTCCAAAATATTCATTTTGGTATCATTATGTAGTACAATAAAACTTTTTAGCATGCTTTATTACTTGAAAATAGAATACAAGCATTATTTATGCAAAAAAACTGCATCCAACGGATCCTTCCAACACAAACCAGTTTTTTAATAATAATGAACGTCAGATCTAAGGGCGTGTTTGAATAACAATTATCTGCACTTACAATTAACAGTGATTATGTTAACGATACGGATGTGTATTCTCCTCTCAGTGAATGCACAAACATACAGGGTGTCCCAAAAAATTATACACATTTTATATAGTTTAAAAATTGGTGTTTATCATAATTTTATTATTAAATAAATGTTAAGATATTTACAAGTATCATTTTACTGTTTTTATCACTGAATGTCGTCAAACTGACGTCCATTTTGATCATGACACTGCTGAAAACGCGAAACAGAAGAATCTCACATACCATGAAACAGTTACCTTGGTATTCGATTGCAATCATGTTTGGTAGCTTCTGTAAATTGAGCCACTGTTACAATAGTTAAAATACAGTTAAAAAAAACCAATAAAATAATACTTTTAAATATTTTAACGCTTTTCAAATAGCAAGATTATAATAAACACCAAGTTAGCATGTACTTAAAATGTGTATAAATTTTCGGGACACCCTGCATTTATATGCAGTTGATGAGATCATCTATTGCTATTTAAGCACATCAGTACTAGGCGACATAGAAGTTGAAGGCCGGAACTTACGGTTTTCACTTTCACCACTTTTAATTAATAAATACGCTGTGAGTTTTGTTTATTGTGCCTCGAGAGACATTTCGTATATTTCCAATACAAGCAAAAATGCGGGTAGCGGAATATTTCAGTACAAGCGATCACCTCTGCTTCTTCGTAATTAAAATTTTACGGCTGTTGTCGCCGATGTGACAGAGCCGTTGAAATGGTTTTCCTTTTACTGGTAAAGTAGACATATGGTCGATTACTAGAACAAATTTTATTTTTTCCTGAGCTTTCGAGCTCTTACAAGAGCCCGTCGTCAGAGGTGGAGAAACAGTAAGAAATTTGGAAGCTACTTGGGGCGTGTGTATAATAACTAAAATTTTGAACTTGCAGAAAATCAAATATTGTGTGCGCTGCCGACTTGCCATGTTCAAAATTTTATTTATTTTACACACGCCCCAAGTAAATTCCACAATTTTACTGTTTCTTAACCTCTGACGATGGGCTCTTGTAAAAGATTGAAAGCTCAGGAAAAATTCATTTTGTTCCAGTGATCGACCATATGTTTCCTTCACCAATAGAAATTCCTGGAATACGAGTATTCTCTCGCATTTACTTTTACTTTCATTCATATACAACCATACACGTGAGCAAACTCAAGCTAAGTCGTCATTATTGCAGTTTGTCAGGAAATGTATTCGTACTTTTAAAAAGGTCAATTTTATCTGATATCATTTGGCTGTTCTTTCACAGGACAACACACTATGTCCTCCAGGCACGCCATAAAATTCCTAGTAAGCATGTTTTCTTCTTTCGCCAAATAATATGCATAAATGGCACCAAAAAATGCATATCAGCTGTACTTAAGGTGCCAAAAATTAGCCTTACAAATGACCACAAAGCAAGCGTTGTGACTAGCGACAAATAAACCTATGCTAAGGGGATCTTCGGAGGTAACCAGTCAAAACATTAGAATATGGACACTTATTAACTAACGCACTATGTAATTCTATGACTGGAGTCAATCAATTAAGCATGATGAGATAGTGTTTTTGAGTAAAAACCAGGTAAATATAAATGGGGGGTTTATCTCAAGGGTATGTCAGTCGTCTGGAGTTGGACCTCAGCGCCAAAGTTGTAACTAACTAGGCAAAATCAGGTGAAATAGGAGAATTTGTTTTATTTAGCAGGTCTCTTATTGTCTTTCATTGTTTTTGAAGGCTCTTAAATGATAAAGTTTATACTTTAAAATCAGCAGCGGTGGATGAACTGAAGAACGATATGGATGGAACATAAGCTTAAACACATCGTTCTGAGGTTTGTGGATTGAATAATATGCGTTGCTATGCATTAAGGACAGCAGTGGATCAATTCTGACGCTGATCACACGGAGTTATTCGATTTGCGCTACAATACCAAATTTCAAATGTGGAGTTGCGTAGTGGCAGGCATAGGGGCAGCATCTACCACGCCAGTCAGCAGCGCATTCTCCACCTCCAGTCTTCTTGATTATCTCTTGAAACCGGCCGCACATGAATGTGGGACGAGATAGAGTACGCCAGATGCAGCGTGAGCTTAGTATTACTTGAAATATGTCACGCAGAAATCACCGCCATGCTTCACTCTGCTCTGAAACACACGCTCGACGTCGTCGAAATCGACGGTCAGACAGTAATTTAGGGCAGGCAGATGGTGCAAAATGAGATCTGATTGATATAAACCCGTCTCGAGCTTAATCTGTAGATCGAAATCACTGCCACCATCTGCTACCTTGGCTTTCAAAGTTCCACGGGGTGTCTGGCTGAAGGTGTGTGATCTCACACGGTGATTGTATCTTTCTGGAAGGCTGATGTGGTTGATGTGGCTATATGTGGCTGTCAGGTATGTTTAGAAAAGATTGAAAAGTATGTTTCCAACCGGAGATAATGCAAAGAAACCTAACTGATATTGCAATTGACTTTATATGCGATTCCATTATTGAAAAATGTGGTTCTTATTGTTTGAAGTAATATACCATTCTGGGGCAAACCTTACACATGCATTTGGCAAAAAAGGTTGTACCGTGCTCCTGAAATAAATAGTACTGAAAAAAATAGACGTACACTTTTTTAATGTTCTTGTTGCTGCATGACACATCCAGAAGGGTTTCGGCTCCTCAGTGGGCACCCAAGCGCCTTCTTTGCTGTTTCCGTTATGAGCTCCAGGGAATAAGCAAGCGAGTAGTTTCGGACCTGCAATTAAGCCTTCATGTCCCGGTTACTTAAGTTCATGTCGTTCATCTAATAGTTTCTGAATTTTTGCCCTTTAATATATTAACACTTCAGAAATTGTTGAAGTGATTAAGCTACGGAGACCAATTTTAAACGTTCCATCTAACTGAGCAACTATTTTTACTAATAATATTGCCCGTGGGGGAAAAGATGTTTCCAGCAGAAGTCAGTATTCTTGCATGGCTAACACATATTCAAATTTTGCTACACGATAAACACTATTGCAAGATCAGCTTAATAGGTCTTTGTGATAAAAAGAACCTATTCGACTTTTAATTGACATGATTGGAGATAGCCGATCCGCGGTGTATTAACCATTGTCCATAAAAACAAAAAATGGCAATCAGGTATTGTGTTAGAAAGAAGCAGGCGCAAGCGGTAAACTAATTATTTTGTTTTTGTGTCGTTTCTCTGCTCCTTGGATGGTGGTTTTAATTAGGTACCGGAATGTCTGGCGAATAAATATAATGTTTCAGCAAACGCATCTTATTATTTTTGGTGTCTGGTATCGAAACCTTTGCTTTTTGCCGATTCAGTGCGCATTTGGTGCGCCAATTTAAATATCGACGCACATATTTTTTCAAAACTTCTTCAGGTTACGCCCATGGTAAAGCATAAATTACAAAGACCCCACCGCCTTCGTTTGAAATTAAATATGAATAACTTTTGTCGGAGTTTAGTGAATGGTTAATTCATTGTGACATTTTGCGCGTGCTGTAAACAATCGTGTAAGTAAAAATATGCCTTCCAGTTTTTCCTCATTCCCCGAGTTGTTGTGCATCCAAATTTGAAAAAAAGATTTTGAGGTCTTAATTGCTGGTGTTTTTTTTCAATATTTTGAATATTCCTTTTTATTTCTATCGGTAGCCATGGGATTGATGTATAACGCGTTCTCTTCCACCTCCAGTCTTATGGACTCGGTCTTGACACTGGGTTCTTCTCGGACTGTCGAACAGACAGCACTCTCGATGCAGCACAAGCCTATTTTTGCTATAATCTAGCGCATATCACCGTCCCGGCGCCACTCTGCTGTAAAGCACACGGTGCACCTCGTCTAAATTGACGATCGCTTTTTCATTATATCAAAAAACATTGAAAATCGCCAAAGAATACATAAAGGACAGTTTCCGGGTAGAAGCACAATACTCCGAAATATCTATTTTCTTATAAAACTTCTCATGTCAACGCATAAAAATCTACATAAATTTAGTAATTAATTAGTCGAAGTGTCAAGCCATCACCGCACCAATTATGACCCAAGTGGTGGCTACAAGAGAGATAATCACATTCCGCACGCGTATGACAACTACGAAATATAAATAATATTGAATCTGTGCATGTTTTACGCCAATCTCTGCATGACTCAGACTATGGTACCATCACCTATGAGTAAGGGTTCCCGGTGGGAGCCAAAACGTCAGGAAAATAAAACTTTTGTCTCAGTGGTTGCATCTTTTTATTCTAAACTGCTTCATAGAACTCACAGGTTCACTTCTATTGATGGACTTACTTTATTGATTTGCACAGGGCAACTTTGAACAAAAAAGTGAATATACTGAACAGTATTTGCAATTCAAAGTCTTAACAGCAGCATAGGTTATTACTGTCTTAATGTGCGTTACGGCGATCAGGCAACCATCTGAAGTTTGGCAGCAGTTAACATAATTCGGACCATCGTACGTTTAGATTGCTATATACGTTTCAGTTGAGTATAAGATTTCTGCCTTAAAGGCAAGTATATATCATGGAATAGATGGGATTTTATAAGTTGAAATGTCAAACGACTGGACGGTTAATACGCCGGAAGATGGAATATGTGGCATATGATATCTGTGAACGAGGAGAATGTTTGTCGAAATATTATTTTTGACTCCCAGCTGATGGTGAATTCAGGTCAGCAGGTGACCTTGTCCAGTATTTTTTCCCCTTTTTAGGCGAACCTGTCATAAGTGTAACTTTGATGTTTGCTTACATTGTTACTCCTCACCTAAAAAATGATTTGTTTGATTAAAAACTCTCATAAAATCACCCAGCCATTAATTTTCTGTTATATTGTTGCCTCATCGGTTTCTAAGTGCAGTTTTTTTCAAACGTAAGGAACGATAAATACGACTTCTGGGGTATGATAAGCTAGAAATGTCCATGCCCGTCGTCGTTTTTTCCGCTCAGAATATATTCTAACCTGCAACAACAGGCGCTCTTTCACTTGCTACAGGGTGTAAAATCAGGCGTTAAAGGACAGGTCTTAAAACGTGATCTTTAAATATGCTTTTACATTTATCTGCTCCAAGAGCGCATGATTATATCTTCCCAACTAATATATGTGAAATTTTAAACCGTCCTGCAAATTTGTTCCAATAACGAAGCTTTGAATTTTAATTTCCGTTTATGATAAAAATTCTATTAATATTTTTGACCATTCTAAAGTAAGCATAGTCCCTTTAATTATAAAAGCAAAAAGAAGTAAAAAGTTCATGGATGGTACCAGTTTCTGCAATCTGTCTGAGAATTTGATAACTTCCGTCTGAAATATGACATCATCCTCATCACCAACACAACAGGAGGGGTAGGACAACGGAGTTCAAAGACATTGAGCTAAAAGAATAAATCAACAAGGGCTGCTGATAGTTTTTCCGCGGTTCATTCTGCGCAGCAGACACAATAGCAACACAAGGGCACTGAGATCAATTAATATGAAAATTTAAAAGCAGAGGAAGCAAAATGCATCCAATTCCGTCCTGTATAACAATAATTGAAAACATGGCAGCCGCATATTCCGTCCCCCAAAAAAACACTTCGGAATTTCTTCCACGCCTGCAGACAATAATTCACCATCTGATCGGCCTCGGGCGCAGCAACATATCTTGATTATAGCATCTGACACAGTCAGGCTGTGTAGTACGAGGGTAAGAAATTCGGTGATTGGCAGGCCCTAAATGGATTTTTCGGCGGTGGGGGCTAGAGGGAGGTAAGGCAATAATAATGCAGAAATCCCGTCACGTGCCGACAGCTATTGTAAAACTACAAGGATGCTGCGGATGCCCACTAAATTTAACCGCTGCAAGATTAAGAAAGAACCCCTCTTTGATCCCGCAGGAGGTTCAACCTTCCCAGGGGATAAAAGACCGTCGGATCGCTCTCTGCGATAACATTGAGTGTGCTAATGAGGGCTAGACAGATCATTATCCAAGAGGCGTGTATCGAAGACCGCATAGAAAACCACGATTAGTTACTCGGGAGAAAAAAGGGCGTGACGTAAACTTACCCAGCATCGGTAGATGGCAATGCAAAAACAATAGGATAGGATCGGTACCTAAATTTCCAGTTGCAGAGAGCCTATATATGCCGTATGCTTGCGATAGTTACTCTTAAGGCGTAAAGGCTGCGGAAACCCCTATAATGACCAATTTACTTCGAAGTCACGGTAGATTGATGATATTTGTACCGCGACTTAATAAAAAAAATGACCACTGAAAGTAACTATGAAGATCACTGGCCTAAAAATAGGGCATTTCCTACCCTTAGCTTTACCACAACTATGTTAATATATGGTTGAAGCGAAATGCGCCTTTTTAAAAGGTCAGTATACATTTTAAATGAAACCAATATGATTTTAGTTGCAGATACTTTGTTGTCGTGAGTATTGAAGCCCACCTCAATTCCGCAAAACAGGTAAGTATGGCTGTTTTTTCTGTGATGATAATCGTTGAAAAACGCCGTTTGTTCCGCTAAAAAAGCGTGTTTCCATGTGCATATAAAAGCTGCGCTTACCATATCCCCTCAGTGACATAGTAGATATTTCAAAAGGGCACAAATATTTGGACTTATATTTTGCAGTTCAATGACCTCAAAAAGAGGAAAATTGCAAGTAAAGTCATTTCAACCAGTTTTCTGCTCCCTAGATCATCAAACATCACAGATGGTTTCATGCCAATCAGCTGGTGGTGAGGTTGTACCTTCCACTCACAGTATATCCCATTTAAACTGTTCTTAGGTCTTCGTCACACAAAGGACCGTGAGAGGCAGGAGGTTATTGCTGACGGGGCCAAACTTTTAGCTCAACTGCCATAGAATATTCTGGTCCGGCTTACGCGAGATCGAAGCTAAACCTGCAGGGGGCCGGATTAACTGTCAAACTACAGTAGACGCCGTACATCATGCAATATTTTGACAAATGCAAAATACTAATGCACTTTCGCTTATCGGAATTGACTCCAGTTGTGATACTGATTATCATGTGGTGTTTTCTGAAGTCATTTCAGTCAGGATAACAAGCTGGCTTTATTATGAGCTAAGTTATGACTCCTATTAAAACGCATACATTGTAAAAACTGATTACTTAAGTAGTATGCCTTTTATCATAGATTTTGACTACCATTATAAGTCAAAATATATTTTATGGAAAACATGAGAAAATTATTTTTTACTTGTTTGATAGAAAATTACGCTTTCTTTAAATTTTATACTCAAAAAAATGGAAGCTTTCGGTTTTAAACAGTTGCTCAATGGCAAATAATTTTCTACACGAGTGAATCCTACACTCAAATTCAGGGTTCTAAAACTGTGCACTGTGTTTATCCTGTGTAAGGAAATATACAGTTTTGCCTACAGATTAGGGAGTTGTCACCTATAAGTTATCAAATGCTGACGAAGATTTGGAGTATATTTAATTATGTATAGGCAGCACTTAAAAATTGACGGTTACGATTTATTAAAGATGAACATCTAACAATCATAAAAAGGGTCATAATTAGCAGCTAATTTAAAACCAAAATTTATCACTTCTTTGAGTATAAAATTTAAAAAACGCGTAATTTTCTATCAAACAAGTAAAAAAATATTTTTTTCGTGCGTTATTTGCTATCTCGTGCATGTTTGCCATAAAATATATTTGGATTTTTAATGGTAGTGAAAATCAATGATAAAAAGGCATACAACTTAAGTAGTAAGGTTTTACAATCGATACGTTTGCTAGGAGTCGGAACGAAGCTCGTTAAAAAGCCAGCTTCCTTTTTTGACTGAAATGACTTCAGAGTACACTACACTATAATCAGTATCACAATTGGAGTCAATTCCGCTTAGCGAAAGAGTATAAGGCTTTCGCATATGTCGAAATATTGCATGATTAACGGCGTCTACTGTACTTAATTACATCGTGACCTTCTAAGGACTTCTGTATATATAGGCCAAATTAACCCCCGTCAGTTACGAAAAAACGAAAACGTGATTGTTAATCACAAGGGTACCACATTAAGAGTTTTTTCCGGCAGGTTGGTGGTACTCACATAATAGAACATTAATCGATGATCGAAGATCAAGTTATTCCACGGCAACTGAGTTCTAGCTTTTGTTCACGTCCAAAGGGGTTTATGAAGCAGTATGTCCTAAAAAATTGTTATCACTGATGGCATTAAGTTGCTAGATCTCTAATAGAATGTTTCGCGCACAATTTTTGAAATACATACATTGCATTTGTCTGCCGCTCGGAGAAACCATCCTATAATTTTAGAATCATTTAGAAGTTAATTCTTCGTGCTAGGCATATCAGGCTTATATTGTTCTTCATACATATCTGAAAATGGCCTGTATGCTTACTTGAAAGTTACAGTGAACACGATGAGTGTTCAGTGGGTTTACTACATTAGACGACCAATATCTTACCATTCCATGTACTACATCATAAATCATTAACAGTAAAAATAATTTGTTATTTTTTTCCGATTTGCTGCGTATAATGTGTGTGGATTTTGGCCGACCTTGGTTGCACAGTCAGCTGACTACAGCTCAAACAATCTGTTTTAAATTTACGCGTTTTTTGCGATGAAAAGTTTTAGCTGCAACCAACAGTGTTAGGGGTTGCGCATAAGGATCCAAACACATGTGGCAGAAGGCACGTCAACAAACATTACAGTATGAAGGCTAAATGTCATTCGTTCTGTCTCATTTGTCATTCCCTGTCAGGGAAAAGGTTTGGACGCTGGAATCTGCAGACCCCTTAAATGTTATAAATCAGCCTTTGTTTTATGTGAAATAAATGTGAAAGCAAAACAGAACTGGCAAACGGTTGGATCATATTCGTTAATTTTCAAAATGATGTGACAGATTAGCGGCAGAAAACCCTATTAAGTCTCCTCTCTCACAGAAACGACTACTATCTCGTGCTTTACTGTCGTGAAGCTACTCGCCTAAACAAACCTTTCTTTTTTATGCCTGTCCGAGTGCCAAGCTCATCACTTCTACCTTCATATTCATTTTTCTTATTCATTTCAATTCATAAGTAAAACGGCTTTCCTCCTTAGTAAATGATAAACTATGCAGCTAAGTAAGAGATCACAGCACTCATTAAGTCAGTGCATTATTCATAGCGTTCTTACCGTGAAGATAGTGAGAGTGGTGCATTAACTGAAGACAAGTCTTTGCATGGCGGTTTTGTTTCTGTTCGGAAGTAATGTTTACTTTTTATGATCTACGGACGGCTCATTTTAGTAGGGCTAAATGTTGTTGTAGGATGTGGAACAATTTACTGTTAGAAATGCACACGAGCATCATCGAGTTGGGTAATAAGGTAAGTACTTGAATTACTTCTTACTTCAAATCCGTCCATCAGGATGAGCTAAACCTACCGAAACTCAATTCTAGCGATATGCAGCCTAATTAAGACTTAAACAAGCTAATCCCATCTACTGAGTGTTTTCTTAAAAATGGCCAAACTGTCTACAATAGATAAAAACTTAATAAAGAGGTGAGATTTATGAGCAATTTGTTCCGATATCCAATGGAGACGAATTACCAAAATTCTTGTCCTACTTTTGTTTAAAATGTGGCAAATTAGGGCACATCAAACGCGTGCTTAGTATGATAAGCAAAAATTTAAATTTTTATAATTGCGTAAAACAAACCACCATCAACAAATTAATTGTCTCTATGCCGTCCTACCTATAGGTTAAGCGCGCAAAAAGACAATCAAAAATATTTTAGTAGGTTGCATCCTCATTATTTTCTTCATATGTTGCTCGCAGCTTATTTTCCCGCATTATTGTCAGTTGTGTACGACCAAATTAATTTATCTTTACGAATGCGAGATTTCAGTATCGGATGTAAGTTTTCATCTTATGAATGATACTTTATAAAACTAAAAATGCCGTCCTGTAAAGATTCTTCATTTCTTAAACGTGGTATAACTTGCGGCAGTAGGAAGCAAACGGTTGGCACGCTACAAGGAGCTTTATGTAAATTTGAAGGTATTGCATGAATGTCGACCCAACTGACATGATACAGGTAGTATTTGGCTGTTCTGGCCGTACGTCCACCTGACTAGGGATCCACTCTCCTGTCATAGGTGCAATGAGTTTTTTTAAGGGCAGCGCGCAAATATCAAAATAAATAGGCACTCAGACTAATGGTAATCCCTTGGCTTTATTACATTATGTCGTATAATTTTCGTTCGTTTTACCTTATTAGTCATTTCCTGTTTCTAACCTTTACAAGTGCGATGGAGAAAACTATTTTCTCAATAAATATAAACAAGACAGACCTTTGGAAGCCACTGAATCTTGTGTGGAATGTCACACCATCATAGGGGCTTTTGCGACGGAGACAACCTAACCAGCTTCCTTTCTTCTTCAATCCATCGTCCCCATACGGTTGACTACTTTTCCATGTTTTTTTTTAACACGCCTAATGTCATATTACTCAGTCAACTAATTAATGTTTATCCTATCTTATCGCACATTCTCGCATGTCAGAGAAGCGTTTTTATTAACCTATCTTATATTATCAATCGATAGAGATTTATGTCTTAGCTGGCCTCGTTGTAAATATAAAATGAATGTACGTAGTTAAATACGTGGTTAGGGAAATATATGATGCTATTAATGTATTGCATAGAGGCTCACTGCTGAGGCAACGCTAACGCAGCATTTACTGATAACAAGCTTTAAGGGAGTGGTTTGTGTACCTTAGAAGTGGTTTTTGCAATACACATATACATCTTATACACTTTCTTAATAATTTGATTGAAGGGAAACATTTGTCACTAAAAAGGCATAAATTGGGTGACCGTGTATGGAATATAACAACCGAAGTTGCATCTCAGCATAATGCGGTCTAATTTAACGTTGTTACAGCTACCGAATTAACTTTAATTGCCTTACTGGGAATCGAGCCCATACAGTTGTAAATACTTTTGCGCAGTCAAAGCTTTACCATTGAGTTACGATACTCACTGTGCGCTGCGAATAAAATCATACTTGGATACATTGTACCCATGTGTGAGTTAAATTCTCACCGAGACCGCAATTTTTTATAATTGGATCAACTAGAAAAAGCAACGCTGCCAAATCCATCTAACAACGAACAAACTTAAGAAAAATTGCCAACTTTGCCCACGGTAAGTCAACAGCGCTTTGAAAAATGAAGTTCATGGTCCACATACTTTGATTGCTAACAGACTACAACTAGTACATTTTTCTTTCTTATTCGTTCACTTTCTGTTTTACTGTCTGTTTCATTCGGCTTGGAAGCACTAAGGGTGCCTGTCGTCCTGTTGTTTGGGGTGGCTTCTTTCGGCGACCTAGTTTTTTTATATTTTACAAATACATATGTCACCTGGTGTTTGTTGTTTTGCTATACCATGGTTTTATGGGATATCCAGTCTCGAGAAGCGGCAAAAGAGAAGGCTACCGATACATCTAGACTGCTGCTGGAGATTTACGAATGAAAGTAAGTAATAGCAAACATATGCATCCACAAATATCATTAGATATGTCTCCTAGAAATATATTTGGATATTTAAAAAGTAGGTACAACTTGCAGCTGTAAATATTGAGGGAAATTTTAAGCTTAGTGCCTCTATGCAATGTTGGCCTATTGTTTTGGACTTTAATTCTTAAATTGTCATCGTACAGCAAATCAATTATTTTTTGTAGTGAGATACTTAATTCAAAATACAAAACTGAGAATTGGCATCGAGGTACATCGTTCGATGAGGAGGGTCCTGAAATGAATAGTATATTTACATGATTGCCATACAAGATAGGACGTTATGTTGAATCCCATCTCTCGGATTTTAGAAATGTTAACTGGCACATTTTTTCCAACCCGCGCACTTACCATTTCAAAACAATCAGACGTTTGGCACACCCTGATTGAGCTGTGTTTAAAGTTGAAAATATGTTGAGCTTCAGTATAAAGATTTTGCGGCGTTTAGTCCGAGATGTTATATTTAGCCTTTTTACTATGAATACTCTGCATAAGTTGCTGACAGCTCTGACTCGCAGAGTTTTGAAACGACAACTAACAAGGAGAGTGGAGATCACAAAACTGAAATTAAGAAGACTTTTTAGCGTTTCGGCCACAATCCGATGAATAAATTTAGGAAGAAAAAGACGTGATAGCGGAATTATTATATATTATCTTTCGAGTCAAAATTTGTAAGCAGCCTCTGTGGTCATATTGCAAAATGGAGTTTTTGTGTAACAGAACCGTCGGCAGATAATCGTAGTGAATATCTAGCTGCAAATAGTCGTTAGTATTTGCATGACTTAATGAGAAGAAAGACCAATCCACAGCGGTTCTAAAAACTTCGGCTAATTCCACATGACTTAGCAGCATTTTAAGTTTCAGCGGGATTCAAATTCCCGGGAAAGTATACAGAAGACGAGTTTGCCAAGTCGCTTGCAATTATTGGGGATCAAGCACTAAGCGGTGGCTCGTGGGCGGTCATATACTGCCAAAATCCATTATAAACTTTTGCCTGTTTTATTCGACTCAACATAGCCTTTATCCTCAGAACCGATCATGAATTAATCCTCTGCACATTTTATGGTATTGATAAATGTGTTTATTAGTAACATCTGAAGCTCAATTTTCTTTTACTGACTACCTTATTTCGTCACCATCTCAGCAGAAAGTCAACCTCAGATATCGGAGACAATGATGATTAGGGAACTTAAACAGCAAATGAGCGTTTACGTTTATGGTTAAGACTCCACCGAGGTTTTTCAGCCTGATATCAGCCTGTATATAAACGTACTGTTCTGTTGACATATTCCACACGTATGACGATGACCTGGTGTGCCAGAGTCGAAATTTTACAGTAAAGTTTGTTTAAGTTTTCCGAAAAACTTCTTCTACTGAATGTTTATACGTATAACTTTGTTGGAAAACTAGTTAATTGCAATTTCCGATTAATTCGTTACAACACGGAGTGAGTTAACCTTTAATTTCGAAAGTTAACAAGAACTGAGTAGCAGCTGGGATAGATTTTTAACGTTATTGATTCCTGAAAATACAATTCGAGTAATAAGTAAGTTAGCATTTTTTTCTTTCAAAGTCGTAACGCCCATTACCATTGCATTAAAATTAACTGAGCGGACAAGTGAGAGGCATTAGAACTTGTCGTCTACTTTGCATGGAAATATTTCCATCTGCGTCCATTTAGAGGGATCAAACCAACCGAAACACGGATGTTGCTTCCACTAAAAATAAGTCTGCATTGGAAAATAATATCATTACTCGAGAAACAGAACAGGGTTTTTTGATGGTGATTGCAAACAAATGACTAAAGGACGTACGATCAATAGGCATTAACTAATAATCTTGGATTTGGTTAAAGTTAGCTGACGGTGGTTTATAAGACAGAAAAGTATATTATAAAGTTTCTAAAATTTCCCCTGCAAGTAGCAAAAGATAAATGGATGAGCGTACGTTTGCTTTCAATAAAATTTTCTTCAGTCCTGTGTATTTATTGGGTAATTAAATAGATAAACTATGCTGGTTGGTGGAAAAACGTAGTGCTGTTGTCAGCGGCGGCTGGGTCAGAAGGAATTGCGGTCAAAATATCAGAGTCTAGGCGGATCGGCGGCCGAGACAGGTGATTACCTGAATGCAGTTGAATTAGGGACTTGCCCATTTCTGCGGGCTAAGTCTCCGAGACACGCGATGGGCTGTGCGACGTGTTGTCCAATTTGCAAAAATGCCCAGTGTAAATATGAAAAGGCAAATTGACAAGCATACGTTTGCTTCAAATAAGGGTAGAGAGCAATAAAGATTATTGGTATAGAAGACAAACGATTGAGCACAAAATGCCGCGAGTTTTTTAACAATTGGATCAACTTAATTGTATTTTGTCCTAAGCTTTCGGGCTCATGCAGCAGTCCTCCTTTGGAGTGGACACAAATGCAGACCACAGTCAAAGATTTTTGATGACTCAAGTCGGTACGTATACAAGTATTCTTCTGTATCTCTCGAAATAATTTCCATTGAATCGTTAACAATAGGTCTTAAGTTTGGATGCCCCCGCCAAAACCCAGCCAAATGGAGCTTAAAGCACATGCCGAGAATCTTCTGAATCAAACACATGACCCTCAACTGGTTTCGACCGAGAGTTTACAGCGATATATCATCATAACGAGACCAGAATAAGGAACTAGTGTTGTTTTAATGGAGAAAATGAAAAACATTGCGAAAACGCAATCTATTATGTCAGACAAAGAAAGATGAAGAAAGACAGAAAAGGAGAAAGACCACACAGATGAGGTTAAAACACAGCTGACTAGCTGTCTGAACCGACTTAAAAAGGACGGCATTACAAGTGAATATGACTTTGAGCTTCTCCATCACGTTTGCATATACATATTCCGACTACACGGTCTACCCAAGATGCTCTAACATAGCTTACACGTTTGCTTCATCGTAAAAATGATAAATTCGACACATGTTGCAATTACAAAATGGCGAGCGGACAAACTCAAACCCATAAAGAGTCAGCTAGCATTACACAGCCTTCATGACACCTTCGAATTCGTGGACGACGTGAAAGACTTTGACCTGAACAGGCTAGTGATGTATAAACTGGGTTACTCGTTCTTGCTCACGAATGCGCCATCTGTTAGTTAACTACCCCGAATCAGCAGGACATAGGAATAAAAGTACATGCACTCAAGAAATTACTTTTAAAATGTATATGTACAGGCAAACTGGAAACTTCGCAGCTTTGCCAGAGCTTCTGGGGCTAATAGCAGACAGGAGGCAAATATTCAGCAGGATCCCAGTTCCAGGGGACGCATCAAGCGAACTCCTAAGATATCGCCAGAGCCAAGTTGTATCGAAAACCTTCCAGCATTCAACGCTCATATATTGTTATCACCTACTCCCGTCTTATACAGAGAGATAAATGCATACTGCCAACCGAAAACACACCAATGTGCATTTACTTATTCAGCTGCCCCTGTGAGGTAGAATATGATAGTCACG
Organism: Ligula intestinalis; assembly: GCA_036362985.1. Lineage (NCBI taxonomy): Eukaryota > Metazoa > Platyhelminthes > Cestoda > Diphyllobothriidea > Diphyllobothriidae > Ligula > Ligula intestinalis. The sequence goes on along the minus strand of JAYGXS010000003.1, from coordinate 24,778,172 downwards.
TGAGCCTGGGTCTGTCCAAGAGGATACGTGAGCACATTCCGGCATGGTTAGAGAAGGGCCAAGTTAATAATGCTAATAGTTTCATTCCAGCACAAATAGTAGACTTAAACAACCACGTGGATACCAGTGGGGCTTTCCGAGTGACCTTCAAGGTGCCCTCTAGCCACTTAAAAGAATTTGGACGGCGTCAGTTGGCTTTAGCAAAAATGGCTGCCATCAGGCTACGCAGACCACGCGTTCAAAAGACTTTGTAACAGCACCGCAATTACCATGGGCGAAAGGCTTTGACCGAACCTCCCACAGCACATCACGTGTCTCGGAGAATTGTCCCCCAGACAGGGGTAAGTCCCTAATTCAACCACGTGCAGGTCATCACCTGTCTCGGCCGCTGGTCGTCGTAGACATTGACATTCTGACCTCAATTCCTCCAAACCCAACTGCTGCTGACATCACCATTACTTTTTTTCCAGCAACACGCGTTTATTTAATTACCATATAAATGTACAGACCTAAAGCGAATTTATCGATAGCAAATGTATGCTCTCCAATTTATATTTTGAGAAATGGATATCCCAGGTCCCCTGTCTTCGCCGATAATCTCCCCCATATATTTGTTGTATTCTTAGTCGTCCAGCCGCTTAAACTTAAAAAATTAATGCAGTTGCAGCTCGAAAAACTAATTTTATGCCAATACATGTCTTTTAGTGGAGACTGCTTTTACTGAAAATTACATAATTTACCGGATACACTTTCCAATGTCGATTGAGGACAGTCAACGGAATCCTCGATCGACCAAAAATCCAAAAATGTCATCGGCACGTCCTTTTACTTCTGCGGTAGAAATAAGGTTATATTGTTATATCGTCTAGAACGTTAAACATTATTTGTTAAGTTTGAATCCTCTGCCGTAATATAAAACTGCTTTTTTTCCTCTGCTTTATTTTCAAAGGACACATAAGCGCGTAACATAAATTTCCCTCATTGTGTATGGATTTAACTGTTGCATTCAAGAAATTGCAAAGTTGCAGCTGGTTCAATTGTGAACAGATGCGAGGGACGCGTGTGGTCTTGTTCTTGTAAGAGGATAAGTTTGAAACGTTTTTACAGGGTCTTGTATGCTGTATGTGTTGCACTTAGTACTCAGAAACATTAAGGTATATGATCTTTTGTCCAGCCTTCCTAAAGCACTCGTATATTGCACGGCTCAAATACAAACGATTGCGAAGTATCCGATTTTACAACGCAAGCAAGGGCTTGGGAAAGTAGTTCTCTGTTATAGCAGGGCGCACGTTTACACAATATGTTAAAAGGGCGTATATACTGAAATTTATAAACGAAGTCGTCCTTCTTCATAGACTAAGGTAGATAGCTAAGCACGCACGATATGCAGCATGATGGGTAGGAACCGGCAGCGAACAAGGGAAGACCGGAGTTACCATTCAAAAATTCAGAAACTAACAACCGAACATTTAAATTATTTCTTTTACTGAACATTGTTTTTTGAGTTAAATTTAAGTTTATTTTAAGGAACTGGCGCAAGGAGACATTACCCTTTACTAAAAAAGGTTTTCTAGTTTTAAATCTAGTCAGTTTTTACGCTCGTGTGTCACTTCTGCGAACTATTTGTGCATATTTTACATTGAGTAAAGAAAACGCATACATCGACAGGAGCACTTCCCGAATTCATACCATTTCGCTATAGAACTGCATCGATACATGCCATTCAGCACGGATCTTTGCAAAATAGCCTCTGACCTGTACCTGTTCATGAAATACGTAATCATTGAAGTGGACACTTCATCGTTGGTAAAACAAAGTTTTGACGGAAGGGTTAATATGCACGAATGAATAAAAACGCAATGAATAAACTTACGCATTCCGAGCCCTTAAGTTGACTGGATATTAAAATTAAATATCCATTAAAAAATATAGGCTGAATACGAACTCATTTATAATGGATGCGATTTTAGCACATGCAGGATCCAGTATGATAACATATGGTGTGTTCTGAACCATACCTCACATAACGTGCCATAATTTGTGAAAGATTTATAATCCCTCGCACATATGAAACTTTGAAATATTAATTAAAAATTTACGACAAATATTCAAATTTATAGTTGTTTTTTAGACATGGCAACTTTTTATAGAAGCTTCAAATTTGAAACCCAGCAAAATTGTTATAAAATTGACCAGCAAATCTAAATATGATTGTCGGAGGAAATCGTAACCACGAACTTTTCTTTAATTTTAAATAATTTTTCATCAGATTTTCTTACATATATTCAAGGTACCAAATTACAATTAGTTTCAGATCCTCCTTTAACTGCCTGTGAATTTGTCAGGATTTTCAGTGCTTTTAAGATTTCTTCCATAGACGTAGATTTTGTTCAACCTTCAGATTAACTGCCATTCGTGAAAAAATACTTCAGATATTGGCCAACAATATTTTTTTGAAATCTGGATTTTTCCTTCTCTCTGAATCATTGTGATCCTTTAAAAGTTAGCTTCAACTTATCTTCAAAAACTTGACTAGATTTCGCGGTTCTGTATGGGCTGTTTCTAAACGTTTCTTGCATCTATTTGTATCACCCTTTAGCAAAGGGATTGATTCTTTCATATCAAATAGGATGGAAATTTTCTGACGTTACTGTTAACCTCCAATATTGCCAAAATTCTGCGTGTTCCTCTGAAGTTAAAGAAGCTTAACATGCATATTTATCTACTTAACCGTGTTTTTATGTTCAACTCCAACTACCAACTAAAAATTTCGGTAATGACTAAGCGTGAACGAAGTGACCTTCTGTAAACACCCTAAGCTTGTACTTCATATTTATATGCGATGCAACATAGCAGAAGGAAGCTCTCATAAATAAATTTGTTCATTAGAGTTGTCTGCGTCTAGCAGCTTTACAACTGGCGTTTCGCCTGCCAAGCTTAATACCCTCCCCTGCTTTCTGGTCCAGGCTGGTAGGTGCGCCGTCCATTAGTTGTGGCTGAGTCATCCTTCTGTTTACGCACCAGCTAAAAACCCTAAACGACTACTGACTTTTGCCACAGTAAACCATGACTCATGTGCCGTATGGCACGCGTCTGATTGCTTTTTTGCCTTCGGAAGCAACCCCCTTGGCCAGGCAAATACTGTATGCGCACACCTAAAGTCTACATCCCCATGATGGCATGACAGCCGGCGCTTTTTTCAGAGCTAATGACTGCCAGCTTCCGCGTCATCATGGTTGGCTGGCTGTTAGGCCCGGCAGCATACTTTCCTCTCTCCGTGCCTGACTCCTGCACGCAGCGTACAAACGCCGTTTGAGTGTTGTTTTTATTATTTTTCTTGCATCTTTCATGAGTTCTGCTCAAGGTTTTGCTGAAATTATTTGCCAGCCGATGACCTCCGGAGGAAAGACTTGCCTATTTATAATTCTTCACGAAGCGACGATTCCGACAGATTTTTCAGGCAGAAGGATTCTGAAGTTGAGGTCGTTACAAAGTTGTGCCAACACCTGAGTGCCTCCCATGTCTAGGCTTAAAATTTAACTGAAGGTCTTTAAGGTTATTAGCTCGGTAGGAATACTTGAATAAAAGCACCCGCTCGAAGCACGCTTTGCAAGATATAGCAGAAGAAATATAGATAAGAAAATTATAAGTTTAAATTCAGCGTGGAGATTGTGCAAGTTAATTGCGTGCATTAAACAATCATAAAAAGTAGGATGTTTAAATTTTTTCGATAAATTATTCCAGAAGACCTACTGTAACGCGAAAACAATCAGCTTTGCTAAAGAACGCATATTTAGCTGACAATTACAAATATTTTACTATAAAACTTGTAAGGGACACTGTCAAGCGGACATTATAACTCTATTATTGCTCTTTTTGCTTCCGTCGACGCGAAACTGAAATTGGAACTGGTTTGTTCAAGCAGTTTAAAGTACTTTAATATATATTCATAAAGACTTCAAGTGGATTAGGTCTTGTTGTTCAGCACAATCTAAATTTAAGCAAGGCTAGCAAAAAACGGTCAAATATAAAGATTAAAATGAACCTTTTTTCATAGCAGTCGAAATCAATCAGTATTTGGCACACAATTAAGTGTTTACCTTATCTTACCTTCGAAACGTGTAAGGTGCTGACGTACTTGTCGGTGAACAAGCCTGGTGATGTGATCTTCAAGAAGATGAACTCAATAAAAAAATAGTGAACCGATCCCAAGCACATAATTCATGAATCACCCTTTTTTAAATTTATTTTATTTGCTTATGGTATCTTATATCAACATATGTGCTCGAAGGCCCATTTCGATTTAAAACTTCGTCCAGAAAACGCTGTCTGGCAAAGACTTTCGATAAATGCAATATTACTTAGGTTTTTAACACTTAAGTCACCTAATTATCTGCTTAGTATGGTTGTGTTCACTTCTTAAAGTTGTTTTTACTTGGTTTATCTGAATTTATTTATTTCCAACTCGTCACGAAAAATTCTTATTTTTAAGAATTTAGTAATCTGTTGAGTATTAATTTTACGTGGCCATTCAACTGGTTTTTTTCTACACAGCTTGGATTTTTTGGGAATACCTTTGGATTGGTTTTTGTTTGATTAGTCCCTTATAGCTAATTAAGGCATATTTTGGCACTGAATTTTAAAACATCGTTGAATAACATTCTGAACACATATCTGACTGATCTACGAAAGCATTCGACCTAAATGACCATTAAGCAGCCGCGACCATATGGTGACTGTTGTGACCTTCTGCGTAGACTCAGAAAGAGCACTGTGGTAAGTTCTTTAGCGCGGTAGAGTGTCTCTACTGAAAAAAAACTTTGAGCAAATACCTTTCAACAAAATAACCTTATCAAACTCAAATTAGTGTTCATATAAAGATTTGACCTCAGCAGTAGATATGTCGTTGACGTATCAAAGGAAATCATTCAATATATGTTAGAAGTGCTTTATAAAGGTCGCTCTTAAGCAGGTGGGAAAACTGATCCTAACGGGTCTAGCATGCTGTTAAGGTTTCGGAGATCTGACTTGGCCTATGATTATATAAAATGGCACTCTTAACGTCGTAAATGTATTAATTAGCTTTCTTTCTGTAATTCCGATGCTAAAGATATTTTAGAGTTACAGGTTTCCATAATGAGGTTACTCTATACAGCCTACAGTCGGCTGTCTGCTGTCCACTCAAAGTCCAGACACGTGTTACGTTGTTATCTTTTTCGGTGCATTAAATGCTGCGAGGTACTATTGAGTTCTCCAGCTCTCCAATATGCTATTTGCACATTTAATTTATAAATTGTCGTTTTTGAATTTAATCAGAAACTGACTTCTAAAAAGTAGTAAATCTGAATGAATTAAGGTGTTTCACCAATCTAGTCAAGGAAAATTTAAGTTCCGCTTTGCCAAGCAGTTTGCAACGTAAGCCCTCAAGACCGTCACATAGTGACTAAGTTGATATGATGAAGTAGATCCGGCATAGCAAGGGGCGACCGGAATGATGGACAAAGCAACGAGCCCGTAGTGCTGAGGTAGGGTGTTTAACCGAATGACAAAAGGTTTTGGGTTTTAATCTCGGGGGTTCTGACCTCTTAGATTGAGTATGACTGGCTGATGACGGCTAGCATGCCAGAAATTGCCAGTAGTAATCTCTCTGAATTACGGATTATTTGCAAGGACCATATCAATTTTCCACTCTGTGTCACTGCATTTGCATATGTTAACAGATCTTTATTTTGAAGATAAATTACCATTGTACCAGTTTATTTGAGAATGTGCCAAACGTTCAAAAATTCCGTAAATATTTGTCATTTTTTATTCAAATGCCTAACGGGACTCGAGTGTTATAAGCTATATCTGGTTTTGCCCGAGGAGAATTTATTGAAATTACACGTATTTTCGCCAACTAGTTCTCAGCATCCTCCGATGGACATTTATCGAATATTCCAAAACATTCCCAAAATATTTCATTACTATTCATTATATTAAAAATCTGTTATATATAATTGCATTTGGTTGATTTACGGTTTCTAAGAAAATCATAATTTGACGATATCAAATAGGACAACAATTATCTATTCTGCGTTTGTATTCATCTTACACCATCCCTTATGAGCTGTTGTTCTTTTGGGTACATTTAGACTGCCTTCTGTCTAATTACCACCTAATAATAAATTAAGGCATATTTTGAAACATAGTTCTATTACTTAGACGAACTTGTGAATAGAGATCAGCATCAATCCAGGTTCGTAAATTTATAAACACATCTACCAGAATTTCTGACTTAAACCATTTAACTTGTCAAAAGGAACTTACAATTTTTTAGTAATAAAAGCAAACTCGATCATGTGGTTGTCTGCATTGATCGATGTAGCAGTCATTTTGGATTGAAACTGATCAGCGCCATCAGTGCTTAAGAGTGTTGGCTCAATATTATTAATGTCAGTGCCGAAAGACAACCTGAGTGAATATACTTCAACGCAATCGTCTTTTGCAAGTCGATGTATTGTACGTGTGAAGACTTGATTTGTCCAAGTGACACTTAGCCTACGAATAAAAATGCGTCAAGGGCTTATCATATATTTTAATGGTGTCTTAAAAAGCGGTATAACCACCATGGTTGCTTTTTCAAGCTGCTGAAGTTTTGAAAGGCTCATTTAGCATATGATTATACAAAACAGCGTTTTTTACGTCGTCTATATGCAATTAAATTCCCTTACATTGCAATCCCAAGGGTAAAATGACATTAGCGACGAACTTGGCATTATGCACACTAAAGGCAACATACAGTTATGTGAGTGCTGCAAACAAAGCTCAGGTTGAAATATAACCGGGTAATTTAGCGTAAAGCTGTGCAGGTTATTTTGATCAACTGAGTTGACTTAATAATAAGAAAGCCTTTAGTTTGGAAAACTGCCCTTCTGTTTAAAGTTATTGGGGGAAATAGGCTCTCACATTTGCTGAATCATGACTATATTTATATGAAAGAAATTCCGTATGCTATAAGGAAAGACAGGACGAAAATTTCTTCTAATATACAATGTGCTATGGTAGAATTCCATTATTCGTAAACAAAAGGTAGAATAATAATCTTTTTAGTCCTGAAAAATTTTGTGTGAAGTTGATTAAATGGAAGTAAAGCGAATTTTAAGGAATCGCAATTATTTTCATAAACAAGCATCGATACAAGTTTGAAAAATTACATTAAGCTATTTTGTGAAGTTTTATTGCAAAAAATGCAGCAAAATGTTCTTGATAGAACACTTTCTTTTACTGCACAGCTCGTCGTACGCGAAAACAAAGTTTCTGCATGCACCTGCGCAGACAGCCAATAGAAAGCCTTTCTAGATGTTAGTCATGTAGAAATCTAATTTTTTAAACAATAGTTTCCGCTCAAGCGTTATTTAGAAACAGAACAGACAGAAGAATAATAAGTTTTTTTGATGGTCATATACGTGGCCTGTTTTTCTTTGCGTTCAGACGTTTATCACAGATATTTTTATAAATCTCCTTGAGGGAAAAATAATCCTTTCTACAGAGAAAGGTATGCTCTTTCATCTCCAGTCAAATTAATCTTTTTCTTCAGGTAAATTAAGGAAATTGTCAAAAGTCTCTAATTTCACTGTAACATCACCTAAAAAATGTTATTATACGCAGAAGCTCATCAGCTAAACATACAATAAAGGCACTTTTAAAAGAGGTTACCTATGTTTGAAACCTTTTATTAATTTTAGGAATAACATTATGCATGGTATCTAGCGCACATGTTCTATGCTCGAAAATGTGGTTTGCTGTTTTGAATCATTTCAAAATTTGACCAACATGGCCATTTGCATAGGAAATAATATCCAAAAGCTCATTTTTTCGGTAAATGCTGTTTTGTTATATCGTATTTTAAAGGTTTTGGTATAAAGGTCAAACAAACGGACAATTGGTACAGTGATCCATGAATATAGCAAAAAATAACGAAAAGCAGAGACCATACTTTCAACGATACTCAGTAACTACAAATGTATTCATCCTCAAATATACAAAATATTTTGCTTAAATGCAACTTATTTTTGTATCAAGAAAGTGGTTGCGTAAAGTTTAAACCTAAAGAAACTATTTAACTCAATTGTTCTAATTTACAACTATTTTTCACGTCTCCGCAAGCTGGGAATTATCGAGAAAATTATAATTTCCTTAACAAACGCTTTCTACTTCTTGTAGTTCTTTTAGGCACTAAATATGCCTAATGTTGCTCATTGTTATATTTAAGTTTTCGTAAATGCCTTCCCACTGGTATGGGAGATATAATCAAAAATTTGTTTGCAGCACTCGCAGAACTGTAGGTACTTGACACTAAATCCACGGTTATCTTTTCGGCGCATGAAATGGCTGTGATTTGTTCCTAGCGTCCCCGACGTTATCCTATGCTTTTATTTAGGTATTCCAGATTTTTAAATGTCTTTTAAAAATGTCCTCAGGAATTTACCAATAAACAGGAGTGCTCTGGTCTGAGGTAAGCTTTTTTAAGGCCTGGACTAACTGAATTATTGAGTTGAGCTGTAATTTGCTTGTTGATTTGAATAGGGTTTCAATTTTTATTTTTAAGATCATGTGCACCTCTTTTTTAAACAAAAACGTTTTGCTGAGGTCAGTCAGCTAAATGAACAGTCGGTGTCAGCAAATATTACCACTTTAGAATAAGGAAGTCAGGTTAGGTGAACGACATTTTCGAATAATTCATCATCAGGCAATGCAATAATTTTTGGTACTCAGAGTTTAAGTAAGTTTTAGCTAAACCAATCAACAGTAACAACGGTAAGAGAGAGAGAGAGAGGTGTTTAGGGATCAAGGGGATCAGAGTTGAGTCTTAATTGGGGACCAGAGAAAAGGGGTTGAAGGGAAAGGATAGGAAGGTGAAGGAGTCTGACAATTATTTAATGTCGGCCCGCTGTCCTCGTCTATAATTTTGTTGGCAGGTGTGAGGATGCAAGGTGTCGACGTCTTGTGATGGCGTCCGTGGCCTGTGAATGCTTGATGCCGCAGTCTCATCATTGTCACGCGACGTTGTAAGAGGCGTGAGGGCGGATGTTTAAATGATCTTTGGCCACGAAACCTTAAGGCAGCTACAAATTCTCTTTATGCACATAAAATTGGGTTTGTGAGGCGAATGGCGACTGCTTTTGTTGTCGCAAGTATCTGCTAACACAGGAACTTAGAGTGTTTAGCCAGCACTCTATAGACGACTCTAAACGCTTGGTTGACGTCTACCCGACCACCGCTGTCTACCAACTGAGCCGGAGTAGCGCTTGATATCGACTTAGTTTCGCCTCTGTTTAGCCACGCAGAGTGACGCTCTTGGATGCGCTTTAGAATATGCCAGCGTCCACTTTCCCCAAAAAGATTGTCAAACCTGAAACGAATAAACAAGGTCTTGCCGACTTCTACTGACTGCCGTGAGGCTATAAATGGCCTCATCGCTCATTAAAGGTTTTCGCTAAATGTGTTTCTAACGTGCTGTTTGAAAGTCATTTCCCTGGCTGAGTTAGCAGCATATCAGTGCAGCAGAAGGTTAATCGCCATTTATTACTCAGACCAGGTAATTAAGATTCGAAATGGAAGCATCTATTGGGAAAAAGATTGCTGACCTCGAGTCTAGCTAACGTGTTTTTGTTTACCGCAAATACAACGGAGGCAAAATGCAAGCTGCTGGGTTAAAAACATTAGGTGAAGCGGTATTTTGGGAATTATTTTATATTTTAACTAGTCTGTGCCACAGCTCTGCAATAAACTAAGTTACGCTCAAGCGTTCGGTCACGAATTCTTGTACAATTAGTGTATACTACGAGTACAGAAGATACGGGCATGTGAAAGGACAGAAAAGGGCAAGAACGCGTGAAGATTGCAACTAAGGATATATATACATATATACCTACCAGCATACATTTTGAGCACATAATAAGACCCCTTTGCACGCTTATGCAGCCGTGCCTACCTAACCCTGATGCCAGCACTCATCGTTACCTTACCCATTATATTCGTTACGGTTAGTATTGGTTGCCATGTTATAATGGCCACTCAAGCATTCATGACCATCAATTCATTGTGTGTTTACTTGTCTCTGAGTTTATGAATCTTCGATTTCATCGTCCACATCTCATGTTTATGTGTACCAATCGCGTAACTCTGTAGATCGATGTGACGGGCTACGTCATACCTGTCAACCCTATATTTCACGACCATTTGCATGACTGACCATCACCCATTGAGATACGTGATTGACTCCATTTGGGGGTACTTCGGTCCGGTGGCTTTCTTTCTTTCTCATCCTAGGAGTTTTTTGTCAGGTGGAATCTGATAAAATTTCTGAATTTGCCTTGTCTTTTTCACCCTCTATAAAAGAGCCTTGGAGCCTAGGAGCTAATTAAAGTCAGTATGTGTGTTGAGGAAGCCAAATTCTGAAGCGAACGACGTCGTGTGTCCTGCTTTCCTTCAATTGCCGGTTGATAGCTCAAGAATTTGTAGTGTATTCTTACCTTTAGGTTATTCTTTAGCCCACAAGTTGCCAATCTGCTCACATATGGGCGGGTGCACAAACTTTCTGACTTTCCCCAACGTATTTGCGGTCCCCGTTATTGCAGTGCACTCTGTAAGCAACTCCTAAGGTTGCGGTTAATCTCAGTATGTCCTTAGATTGCCACACACGAAGACGATCTGTTGATTATGGTCGATGTTTCACGATCTACCCGGTAGGTTGTAATTGTCGACAAATCCCCCTCGCAGACTCTGTTAATGTAGGGACTGACCCCCACATTTCCGGGTCACTGTTATTTCGCTATTCGAGTCTGTAAGCATATTGTCAGCATTGCAATATTTTAGGCTTGTGACGGCATTACCTACCAAATGTGCGCTAGTATGCTGACTTCAGAATGAACCACTTCCCATCCACGGACATCACAGTCTACAAACGAATAATTCAGTTTCAAAAGTGGCTGGAAAGAGTTCAAAGAAGGAAAGCAAATATAAGGAAAGGCCTAAGTCACAAGAATGCAGATTTGTTGCACAAAGAGATTTTTTCCGCTTGAGTGCAGGTTGATCCGAGGAGATCGCTTACACGCCAGACAAATTGGGACGAAACAGGTTTGCGCGCTGCCATCCAACGATTTGTTCACACTAGCCACAACACTGTTTTTGTGTGAGAACCTTCCACTTGGATTTTTGTCGCCATTTCTTTTGACTGTGGGTTTTCTGTGCCGGACATAGGCCTCCAGATGTGTCATACTTACTTGAACGATACTATTTATTTGAACAGGATAGTTCTGTTACGACAAACCAACGCTTTGGTCGCACCTACAGTCAACGCTTACATCTATTACTCTAGAAAACGAAAAAAACTTTTTCTGAGTTCGAATTTGAACTTGGTATAGGAAGTTACCCACATTTGCGTAGCACAAATAAAAAATTGATGAACGCAGGAGTTTGAATATTTACAGAATGTAAATGTATGTAAACTTTAATGAAGACGAAGCTCAGCTTAAAGACGTTAGTTTTAAGCACCATATAAGAAACAAACGAGGGAGGGAAGAAATTGACACAAATCAAGGAAGTGATTTCATCCACGCAACAGATTATCAAGGCAGTTCAAGGTTGACCACACAGTCTAGCTGCCTGCATTGCACGGGTTTTTCCCACCCTATGTGGGCTGCTTTCAAGAGGCGCAGGGTTTGATTAAGTCCTGTATGAACAAGTACCTGGAACGTTGTTTAAAGGTTGACAAAGTGATCCCTATTTTGCAGCTGTTTAGTAATCGAGAACTGAGGTACTTTTTTGGCTTAAAAATGCAATAAGCAAGTACTTAACAACCTTTCTGTCAACTGCCGTTGCGTACGTCCGATAAATTTGCATCTCTAAGTGCACGTGGATATATGTATCAATGCGAGTGCGTATGTTTCTGTTATCCGACTAGCTGGTGTTTAGGGTTATGCTTGGCTGATAAAGGCTAATAAGCCCGAAACAGTTCTGAATCAAATTACCCCCAAATGCTGTCAAACCCCTTATACTGCTATTATAACTTGGCCAGAATCGGCCTGGCAGGCTGTCACCCGTTACAAACTTCTGACCGCCACATGATATTTGTTAAGTTCGGAATCCTATTCGATCGTTGTTCGCACTCATAAATGTGCGAACGCCGATCGAATAGGATTCCGAACTAAACAAAGTTCATGTATTGGTCAGAGGTCCCCAACGGGTGACCGCCTGCCAGGTCGATTTCGGCCTAGTTATAATAGCAGTATAAGGGGTTTGACAGCATTTGGGGGTAACTTGATGCAGCAATTTTTCGGGTTTATTAGCCTTCATCAGCCAAGCATAACCCTGAACACCAGCTGGTCGGACAACACAAACAAACGCACTCATAGACGGCGCAGTTGTTCCACCATTGGTGTCTATCAGATAGGCTATAAGTACTTCATCGAACCACAGTTCATCAGCTTCTCGCCACCTCTCATTTGCTGTCACTGCTGATCGGGTATATATTCACTCAGGAATGTGCGAACACCGATCAAATAGACTTCCGAACTAAACAAAGTGCATGTGGTGGTCAGAGGTCCCCAACGGGTGACTGCCGGTCAGGCCGATTCCTGCTAAGTCATAAAAGCATAATATATACATACAAGTTGGATGAGCGTGCAACAAGAATATCTCCTTTGCCAAGTTTATTGGAATTTATTGAGAAAAAACTGAGGAAGTCCAGTTCAGCTACATTGTCCGCTCTTTCTGTAGTGCAATGCGACCTCTACTTGATTTGGTTTAAAATATTCTCACCGTTAAAAAAGGATGTAAGAACGGGAATTTTGGACCTGAATCTTTCTCCAAGTTTGGCGGTAAAATGTTGCTACACTTTTGCATGAAGCATGCAGGATGCCCAAAGTTACGTAGGGTTGTTTTGATACGAACCATGGTTGCAGCTAGAGTCTTGGTAGAATAAATGCTTCTTGCTCTTTGTGTGCCGAATTTCATTTTCATTACATTCGGCCGAAACTGGCAAATGTCTGTATTTTTTAATAGAGCACCCTATAGAAATATCCTCCTTATCATTAGGGCTTCAAGGAGAGATAGCTCATTACACTTCTTTATTCTCGTTTGTGAATTAACTTTTCGGGGGTAAATTATTCATAAAATTCAAAAAACCATCCTAATCTTCTTTGGAATCAACAATCGTGAATAGCTTATCCACGTTTATTCTATATTATGTTGTCATTTTACGTTTTATGCCACTTTTTCTTCTAGGTGACCCATAAAACACCAGCAAAAGTTGGCCCCACTGGATTTCCTACTTCGACGAGAGGAACGGGCATTTTTAATGAAAGATCATTAGGTTTATGCAACGGCAACTGGCAGCCAGGAACGCTGTGCATTTGCCGTTTTGGCTCTTCAAGCACAAAAATAGAGTTCCGCGGTCCTCGATTACAAAACATATATAAGACAGTGGTCACTCTGTTGATCTCAAAACAGTATTCGGAGTACTTTTGGGTACGAACAAATCTAACCCTGGAGACAGCCGTGATATGGCGGTCGACATCCTACCTCTGTAAGCAGCTAGATTAGTCTCCGATTGCCCTGGTAACTGGGTGCCTATATTTAATCACGATTGTCATGTACATCTAGTTGCAGGTGCAAACACATCGGATGCACACAAAGGCAATCAACAACGCGTTCAGCTGAACACAGGCCGAAAGGTTGCTCAGAGAGGAAAATAAAATACCTAACAGTACAGTCCCGAAGCGCCCAGTGGACACTAGCCATACGATCGAACAAAAAACTATATTTAAGGTCGTGCATCGAGCCACGATGAGTGTCTCCCAGGGTTTGCGGCCGCAGTTAGGGGGCTAATGATTGCTGCCGCAGGCTATACGAAATATAGTAGCTTATAACTGATAATTGTTATCTGATAGCACTGAAGCTTTATTGCAATTATCTGCGGCTACTGAAGACTTATACCACATGAAGGACGAGTCTTAAAGAGAACGTTATAAAGGCATCGGTCGGTTGTATCCAACCATAATATTCGAAGCGAATACAATAGCGTGATTTATTGACGTCATATAATTTCGTGACCTCTTATTCAACTGCAAACTACATGAACAAATAATGTATTTGATCACTTGGAGGCTGCCTATATAAAGCAGGTGAGACTCGACCTATGCAAACAGTTCAAGCATGTGTATAGGGTAAAATTGTTAAAAATTCATTTCCCCTTTTCAGTTCCGGTTACTCACTTCCTATTCAAAAAACATCGTACAAACTTTTTGTACCGAAATCAGCTATAAGTCACTCTTAAGGAAACGCTTCTAGAAAGTGGGCAATTTTTTTTTAAAGAGGCGGCAGTATAAAACAGACTTCCGTTTTTCAGAGCAATCACAGTCATCTAGCCTTTCTGTGGACTGTCGGGAAAAAATTGCTGAGGAGTTTTTTCTTTCTTTTAGTTGACATGCAATAAGGTTTTTGAACTTAAGGTTAATTTTTTCACCACAGCTTTTCTGGACAGTTTTTAATATTTAAAGGACTCTTTTGTACGGCATTATATTAGGTATATATTAAAATATGGGGAAGTATGCAATATTCAGAAGTTAGGGCTATTTTACCAATGTGTTCTTGTCATGAAAAATAGAAGTAACTACGGAATTTAATGATTTATTTTAAAATAATAAGGGCATCGATTGACATTAATAATGTCTCTGTGCGCTCGAATTGTCTGGAAAACATCCCAAATCGCACGGGCCTTGCAGTTGAGAATAAAGATTAGTAAGGTTTGTGTTTACAGACTCGTTCATAAGCGAATTACCTGAGTCCTTTCTTCTCTAGGCAAACCCTACATGCAGTACAAAGTTGCGAACTGAGAAGAAGACGTTAAAACGTTTCAAAAGCAAAATCATTCTTGAAAAAAGGTTGTGACATTACTAGTTTGATAAATAATTACAAAATTCTGAGTTTTTGAGAATATGAGAGGCCCCGGTAACTGAATTGAAAATGGTAAGAGGTTCTCTGGGACCAGGAGTGTATTTGTTCGACGTTTTGAACTCTTCCGCGAGCCCATTGTCAAGGAATGAAAAAACGTACAGCTCACAGTGTATTTAGCGCAGTTCTGCCGGAATTGACCTCTGCCCTTGACGTCTGCCCGCGATCTGCTCGCGCAATGCGAGGATGGCATCAGGAAGATCAATATGCCTGTTGATTGAATCTGCGCATGAATGCAATGCTTCCAGCAACTGGCGTGAATTTCGGTCGTCTGAATGGCCTAGTATTCGCACGCATTCGAAGTCGAAGCTTCCAATTACAAAATTCTATAAATTGCACGTCTTAAACTGTTCTTCGTCTATTGGAACTGGTTATGAAAACCAAAAACGGTAACGTTAGGCTGACGAATCTAATTTGATGTTGTAGCTTACTATCCAAACATTTCAGGTACAAGTTAAAAGGCCCAGACAGGTTGCCTCAGTTACAACATCAATATGCACTAATACGGTCTGTATGTTGTCTGTACGTGTATATTACGCAGTAAGCGCATGAAAACGGTTATCCAGAAAGGTTCATCCTTAGGAACATTGAGGAGCGTGTCACAAAGGCCACAGCTGCAGCGGCGGAAATGAGAGATTTATTCATAAGTCTGCTTTTTAGGGAGACGCAGCAATTGAACTGGCAAGACAACGCGTGAGGACAGCAGTCACGAGCGCCTTCCCGGCAGCAAGTGCATGTGTATTCTTCACTCAATCTCCCCTTCTATGAATGGGAAGTAAAGACTGACTAGCGTTCCAGGTCACAATTATGTAAATCTATTCTTTCATCTGCTCCTTTGGAGCGGGATATATTGGGCGAACAAAGTGACATCTGGAAAAAAGAATACGCACGCACATACAAAGGAGAGAATAGACCGATATCAAGCTCAGTCCTCGCCCACTTAATTAATACGAAGCACCAATTGGATGCGAGAGAGGTCTTTTGGGTTATATACCACACGCCGACACACTTCTTCATACAACTGCGCAAACGGATGTTAGCCACAGCAGTGGCAGGGGCAATCTTGTTAGCAAGACCCATTCTATGCTGCCAAAAGGCGCTGGTACAAGCAAACTGTCTCGCTTAGTCGACTACACGCGGAAATCGCATGACTTCTGAAACCACGCCGTCCGAAAACACACCAAACAAAGCCATAGAGAGCAGTCAAGCGCAAACTGCGGAGCTGACGTATAGACCTCAACCTGTTGACCGCGAGAACATCCACCCGTTTTCTCTGCAGACCTTAACCAAAGTCCTTAACGGACTGATGCCCGCATTCAGGAGGCAAGGGAAAACTCAGATGCTTAATTTCACTCATCCAACCCCCCCCCACCCCTCCCCCAACCTGAAGATCACATAAAAGCTGCAATTACCTGACCGTTTTTACTATATATGTCACTGTATTGGCTTGATGATGAGTGACTGAATGCAACTGCTTGCCAATATGGCTTTTCCATTGTAAAATAGGAATATTGGCAGAACTTTTACGCAGTAGTTGACGGGTTTCAGTCTAAATATACACATTCAGTTTCGTTCTGTGCCTCATCTGTATCTAAAGCAACGTTTCCCAGGTACAAAGTTGAAGATGGCCAAAACAGCAGCATTTATTGGGTCCATGAAATTTCGGGAGAGCGCTTCAGCTGCTACCTCTCATTGCATCATATGATGAACGAAATAGAAAATAGAAAATTAAATTCGTACAGATAAGTCACAAGGGTCATAGGGCATGGTTGCGAAGGCTAATTAGTAAAGTAAGAGAGTTAAAACGGCTGAACAGGTGAAAAAGTGGGTGGAAGACTGTGTAAATCAGGGAGCCGGATGTTACCAAGGCAAAGCTAGGTTAAACACACACTCCAACTGTTAACGTTCGTCAGATTATGACCGCCGTATATAGGCTGCCTCCAGGTAGCGCAAGATACGAGTTGTTCATGCCCGAACAAGTACTGGGAAAGACGTTTTCGGGTCCATCAAATGACCCGTATCCAGCAGGTTTTCGGTAGTTGAAGATTGAGGGGTTCTATTTTGCTGTTGTCATAGCTAACTAGGCAAGTACTTCTTGGCTCTGGTTGAAAATTGCCTTTGCTTTCGCCCTTACCCATTTTCCTGCCAACCTTTTCACTGTAACGCCATTTTATCTGTTTTTTTTATTTCCACGTTGTTTTGCTTTGCTTACTTTACCAAATATCTTTCGTGCCCATGCCCTATGACCTCTTTAATCTTTCTGTAAGAATTTTATTTGCTTTGTCCATTTCGTTACTCATATTATGCAATGAGAGGTAGTAGCCGAAGAGATCTTCCGAAATTTCATACATCCAATAAATCCTGCTGTTGTTGCTACCTTAATTTGTATCTGTTAATGATGAATTTTTCGGGTTTTTTTTCACATTCTGAACACCAAATATTTGATATTATTTATGATTGAAAAAATCCTCCACGAATTCACTTTTACGCTTCCGAAACATCGTTTGCTCAAGTCTTAAAGCCGTGTTTGCCAACTTCCGCTTTCTCCAGTTTGTTTGACACCAATGCACGTGACAAGCATTCAATGATTACGCGACATATTATATAAACTACATGCGATTGGTAGAGGTGCAAGTCAATAACATAGCAATCTGCCCCAATCGGGCAAATTTTCAGAAGAATTACCCAATTCATTTTCCATCGAATTGTCATTTCAGTGTTCCGTCATCATTTAGAATCAAAGGATCATGCTTTACCGTTATTTTTGTCATTTCAAGCAATTGTAATCAAGTGGTTTAACTATAGATTGAAACAAAGATGCTACATAAAATATTTTCTCTTTCCATCCCATTCGTTGACTATTCCTGTTTACTAACGCAGGAGGTTCATTCGCTCAGGATGCAATCAGCACCAGAATGAGTCGTGAAATATCCCGGAATAATTTCTATTTCGAGATATTTTAGTGATAATGCAAGATGACTGATGTATGCTGGTTTCGTAGTCGCAGACTATCGTACTTTGCATAAATATATTGGAGCTAAACATTAATTTACACTCGCACGATTACACATACTGCTTTTTACCAAAAATCGGCGAAAACTTCACTTTACCTTACACCTGTGGAGCCAGCTACCTGTAAAATGGAACGATATACTGTGGCAATCTTTAGGGAAATGCTCGGAAGGTACTCGTGACGATCCAACTGGTTTTACTGTCCATCGTTCGCCCACGAACTACCTAAGAAAAGCATGTCATAGGCCACAATATCGATGAGTTATTATGCAATCTTTATTGTCAGGCTTTTCACAGTGGCCAAATGTATTTAGCTAAATCACATATTAAATGGGATTTAATTATGAGTTTCAGAAAACAAATAATATGATGCAAGAAAAAGGATTGTGGGTAGAAGTGAAATAAAAATCTATTAGAAAATTGAGTGCATTTTTACAACTGTCCGTCGAAATGTTGAGGTACTTAAGTGTTTTAATGTGTGCGACAGGAATTTATGCAGGAACTCCATCTTCCTTGGCCAAACTCGATTTCAGCAAACCTCCTCACACCTCCTTCCATGTCGGGTTACAGGGACGGCACAGTGACATAAACTTACTGTTATATCACCTACTCTCCCGCCCCCGAAGCCCACTGAGCTCTCTTTAAATGTCTAGAATGTTACTCCTTGATCTCCGAAAATTCTACACTCGCTGCTTAAACGTTTTGCGCTCATCTTTCTTTTAATGTTTCTTATAACCTGATGATATGCAATGGGGAACGCATGTTTTCTTATCTTTATTTCATACTTTTTTACCTGATTTAAAAGTAGTTTTTGATCGGATAGTCTTCATGCCGGATACTCATCATTCATACATTTAAATTTAATGAACTAAATATCACGATAACTAAGTTTAGTTCAAGCGAATTCTCTTTGGGGCTATATCTACGGTCTAAATTAGCCATAAATTTAAAAAACTGTACTTTCGGACAAATTTCGAAGTGGACGTCGTTAGGGGAAATTATCCACTGTGGTCTAGTACACTGCGTTTTTTTTCACATAAAGCTGAAAATATGCTTTGCAAACATGTTAATTTGATTATATATTTTTTTTATTTTTCCCATTTAGAAAAAATTAAATTCAATTTTTTGTCTACATTGGAGGCAAATGGTATTAAATTTTAATTCAAATCTCTAGTTCCACTCTCATACTTTGAAGCAGTTTGTGTATCCTAAGGTTCAAATGAGCAAATTTAAACACGAATCTAAAATTAAAAGATTGGCGACGTAGAAGCTGTTCTCAAAATTCGTAATGGTCGAATTTAATATTAATTTTGCCTACTGGAAGTCAAGAGTCGAACTTTTTAAAGAGCCATCCCACCCAGCCCAACCCCCACTTCAAAGACATTAACGTCCGAAATAAAAGTTTGGCAAATTTAGTTTAAGTAGTATACCTCATAAACTCCTAGTCCCAGCATTTTTTCCTACAGAAACAGTGGTCAGAGGGGTTTCATGAGTGGGAAAAAAGGGTAGGCGCTGAGGGAAATTTGAACCGGTGAGTGGAAACACATAGTTGAATTTGTTTCCCACGGCCGCTGGAAGTAAGTTGTTCCGCATGTAAATTGAAGGTGTGTGCAGTGCTTCGTGCTGCAGACTATACTAATTTAACTTTAGAACGTTAAGTTGGACCTCAAGTAAGTTGAAGTAGACGAGCTCCTTACAACCATTTCTATTATTTTTTGAATTTCAAGAAACCTGCATGTTGATTATCGTGTTTTTTTCCGCAGTACATTAAAAAATAATAAAGATTAGGAAAATCCATAGATATAAATCAACAAAATTTCTAAATACCATAAAATAGAAATACACACAGCAGTTATTTAGGTATATTTTATTGCCTGTCCTAATTCCCATGCCCAAAACCCCTATATCCACCGTTTACGTAGGACAAAATACTGGGAGTAGGGTCGAATGAGGGGCACTACTTAAGCTACTGTTACCATCAGTTTTATCAAGCGATTTTCATTACGGATACAGCAAATCGGTTAACATATGCAAACTCATGAACTTTGCTAGAAAGCCCTGTTGAAAGCCAGAGGGGGTATAGGCAAAACACACAAAGTGGTTAGGAAAAACAGATAACACGGGAAGATCAGCAACGATTCACTATGTCCAAAACGGCAATTATTACGCAAAATTGGTTAACGACGGAGAGAGTTTCAGCAGAAGCGAAACTGTTGATCCTTAAAAGAATGCAGACTGGTTATTCAATTAATATGTACAAAGATATAAATAATTTGTTTGCATATAAATCATGGATTTTGGATAAGATCTATGCTTCAATTCACCCTTATAAGGCTTATCATAAAAGGAGCTTCAGTACCGGGAGTGCTAATCGTGTGCACTTATGCTTAATAGTAACAAATATGAATGATAAATGTTTTATTAACTGTCCATTTGCTTCTAATACAGCCTTAAGTCCGCAGAGTTGAAGGTAGCGAATCTCCTTCTTGTGGCAATGTTAATCTTATAGTCAGATTGCTTATAGTGTATTCATGGTATGTGTTAAACACAAAATGAATTTTATTTGCATGGAAAAACTTGTCTTTGACTTGTGCCATTTTGAGTAATTTTAAGATTTTCTAAAGCATTAAGAGTGTTTTTCGTATGCAGAGACGTTGACTGTTGTCTTAAACTTTCAATTATAATTTAAAAACAAAAATTAAAATCATACATGCTTAGAACGACTAGCTTGGAGTATTATCCTGCAAAAGTATGGGTCATGCTGCCTCTACGGATACCAGTACAACCAAAAAAAACCCTTAAGGTTGTCAATTAACACCTTGCTATTAATAATCTCTGTTTTTGACCTTCAGATCTGACACTCTCTGAGTTTGGAGGCCGTCAAAACCATCAGTCGTCAGCAGTTTTTAACAATTGCCGTTGACATACTATGATCCCGGGCGAAGTTTTTCCAATGCATGCCCGTCTGAGTTTCCTTGGTCAACCTATCTAAAAGTACAATTTCGTCGCAGAATAAAATATTTTACTCAATTTACTTCTTAGAACATCAAAAGCATTCGGTTATACGTTTTCTAATCACAAGCGAGTTAATCCTGGCATTTTTCCGGTGCAGGTCAAATGCATACATACTTCTCCCCATTATATTCATGGAAAACATTGAAAAATGTGTTCTGTGAATGACTATAAAGGACTATAATGATATTTTTTACCATTCGACGAATGCAATCATCACCCTGCTTACTGTTGAACCACTTTGTTCCACTCTGCTTATATCTGGACAATTAAGCTCATTAATAATGCGACACGCATGGAAAACCTGTAAAGCGTGATTAACAAGAGGCAAAGGGCAGAACAGCAATTGGTCCTCGAGGGAGGGGAAAAAGAACGTTAGAGGGCAAAATAAGGAATAAGTTAACGTACTTTATTGATCCTTACCTCGTCAATCTGAGGTTTGTCGCTTTCTCCGGCTGCTTAGAGAGTTCTGTCGTACTGTAGCGACCTCTGTGAAGCACATTAGATGCCATGTCGACCGTACATGCACTTTGGATACACCGTATGGCCATTGTTGACCAGGTGCTTCATGATTGAACTCTTGGTTATATTTTTTCGACCCTACGCAACCACTTCGGCATATTTTCAGTTTCGGCCTACCTTGGCTGACTACACAAGTGAATCTTATACCACTTGAAGCCACGACACAAGAAACTACAGAGAGTAGCCATACGCACGCCGACTGTGAGGACATCCCTCCACCCTCTTCCCTGCTCGCCGGACCCAAAGTCCTCAACACGCTAGCATCAGCATGCATGAGACGAGGGAACACCGAGTCGACTGATTACACCCCCCCCCCCCCCCACCTAACCCGATGACCATCAAAACACTGCATTTAACTGACCCTTTTAATCCCTGCAATCGTATTGATGTGATGACGATTTGCTGAAATCATGTTTGCCGATATGACTTCTTAATTAGCATTACTTATGTTCTGGCTATGAAGTTTACTGACTGATTTGAACATATAAATATGTTGAATATTTGTGCTTCGCAGATTTAGAAGAGGTACAGTTAAGTTCCGATTTGCCCGGGAGCTCACAACGTGAACCCGCTAGACCGTCACACAGTAACTATGATAAAATCCCGAATGCGCATAATTCGGTTTCTACTTATTGACTGGTTCCTCAGCGAATGCATGCAGGGATTTTGAAAAAAGTAGTTCTTCTTGATTTTATTTATTCCATATTTATACGGTGAAATGGATCTGACAAAGTAAATGGAGACCGGAATGGGCATTTCTGGCTGGATAGCCGTTATCAACTAGTCAACTCTCGGGGGTTTCAACCCTTGAGATTGGGTATGACTGGTTAATGACGGCTAACAAGCCAGAAATGGCCATTCTGGTCTCTCTTTGCTTTGTCGGATCCATTTCACCGCATAAATATTTAATTAATAAAATCAAGAAGAACTACTTTTTTCAAAATCCCTGTATTCATTCGCTGAGGAACCAGTCAATAAGTGGAAACCGAATTATCCGCATTCGGGATTTGTTTCGCACACTTAAAGCACTTAATCCAGCAAAATAATCTGGCTCCTACCTAAATCATACTAAACGCTGAGTAGAATGCATCGTCTCTGATGACAGTCAGCCCTGCAGTAACTTGCATAAATCTTTAACTCCGCAAGTTGGTCTTAAATGGGTGTCCTCTCAATCTTCGTCCAAAACACTCAACTATGTCCTGGCTTTCTGAAATGGGGGCGGAATTAGCAGTAACAGAAAGCTTTAAGGCCACTGTGTGCAGCAAAAATGTTTTCCATTCCGGCAGGGAGATATGAGGCACGCCGTTATATAGGACATCGCGTGTCAGTCACAATATTGACGTGGGAAAAGCCAAATAAATTCAGGGCTTACTGAGCAGTCTCCTATATCAGATTTTTTCAACTTACTCACGAGAGCAACGAACTTGACATCCGCGAAAACCCTAATATCAGAGTTTAGTCCTAAAACGTAACGCCAGCTATTTTGGTGCGGTTGCCATTTGACTATTCATCAATTTAGGAGGTTAGGAAATTAAGGAAGAAGGGCAGTCGAGCACTAGAGGTTTCGGGCTCTTGTGGGAGTCCATCGTCAGAGATAAAAGCATCCACTTCGCAGCTGCGAAGATAATCACTGACGCTGGCAGCAAGACAGACCGAGAACTGATTAAGGCCTGGGCCTCGGATGAAACTTCAGTCAATCGATCGATCGATCGATCGATCTGGCGCTGGCACACGTCGCTCTCCGCAAACATTTTCGCACGGCCGACACTGGTGACTAATGAGTTTCCTCCCCCTCCCTCTTCCCCCCGTATAACGATTTATTGGTTCCTGTCCCCTATAACTGTTGCTTGTTTTTTCGTGGACGTTTTCATCTCTGACGATGGACTCCCACAAAAGCACGAAAGCTCAGAATGATAAACAAATTAATCGAGTGCTCAACAGCCCTTCTTCCTCAGTTATGAAAATACCTGCAACGCGATTTTTTCACTGATAATACGTTTATGAAATACGCAAATTTTAGAATATTCAATGAATTTGAATCGAAAAAGCAGTGGTATGCATGGTATAGAGTTTATTCGTTGCTACTGCGATGAAAAGAGAAGTTGACTTCTTTGGACGATTTTTAACTACCATCATAATTTTTGCATTAGCCATCTCATCGAGCAAATTTAATGAAGTATAACTTATACGCTATTTTGCAGCTTCTGTTTAAAAGCGGACTATTAGTAAGTTCAAACGTCAACGGGTTTCTTTCACTCTCTATTCAAAGAGATCTTCACTGACACAATCCAACGGCCTGCAGGGTGGTCTTTTGGGGGCTGCGGCTCATAGGTGAGATCATACTTTTTTTGCAGCTGACGCAAAAAGGTAGCCAGTTCCCATAAACCTATGCATTGGCTTTGTGCTAAATGCTTGTTGCTCGTAGGTTATCAAACGTTTTACTTCATCGTAGGATTGGGAATTTCACATTTTTACCGAAAACATTTGAGGAGAGTGATTGTATGGTTAGGTCTGCCCAATTTAGGCGACTATTTGAAGGTATGATTCAAAGTGGTATTTATTTGATTTGTAAAAGAAATTAATTGTTCTCCTGTGGAAATGACTGTTGTATAAATTTTGAAAATTAATTCTTTTCGGGGTGTGGTTAGGCTGGAGAAGCACGGTCCAATTCTAAACATCTTGATAGAATAAGCGTCCAATAACAGGCTTCTAGTCTCCACTAAACAGATGCACTTTTCATAAACCACAGTCGGAGATACGATAAATGTACGCCTATAAATGCAATTTTTAGTTCAAGATTTGGTAACTTTATTTTACTCGCTTGTAGAGCCTGATGCGATTTTGATGGCATTGGAAGCCAGGACACTAAATAGAAGGCTTTAGCACAGTCAATGCTTTAACCGTTTGAATTACGAAAGCTCACCGGGAGCTCTGAGTTTGAACAAACTTGGGCACAGTTTCCCACCGAGCAACGTAGGAAATCTACCAATTCTGACATATCGAGCTAACTATTCAATTTAGTTTTCCTAGGTAGTCAGTACAAAAGTTATCACTTTACTATCAAGTCCAGCTGATTAAAAAGGGTTTTTGGCAAATTTACCCAATTCCTTTGGGCCAACTGTGAAAACCACGGCAGCCACGTAGGTGGTTAGGACATCAGCCGAACTCGAAACCTCCCCTTGAAGTCTGGGATACAAAGTACAACAAAGACAGCCAGGTTTTTTTATACTTGGCTCAAATTAAGTATTTTGATCGGCCAAAAACACGTTTTGTTATTTACAGACATTAGGGGGCATTGCCTCTGTTCCACTGCCCCGCACTTTCCCAACTGAAGGATTTAACACGAACAATGAATACCCTGGTGCCATTGTACGATGCCTAATAATTCCTACCTTGTGACAAATTAGTATCAAAAGGCATTTGGTCGAACACTCGAAGAGTTTTATTCAGTATTTTGAGCTTTTAAACTTGTACAGAAGTTCATCGCCATAGATAACAGCAGCCAACTAAAAGGGGGCAATTATTGGACGTCTCAACCAAGTAATTATTAGTAAAGAATATCTGGAGGTGGCTTTGCACGGCTTTGTACGTCGTTGCCAACTCGATATATCGATTCATTGAGTTCTCATCCGAGCTCCAGCATTTAATCAATTCTCGGCTCGTTTTTTTCTGGCATAAGCGAGTATCTTGAGGATCGCGAAGTTGATTTCATGGCGTGTTTCTTAGGTGTGAGCAGCTACGTGCGATAATTCTTCATCCCGTCGTACCACTGGTTTATATTCATGTGTGTTATCTGAGCATGCGTTTACTTTGACCTGTGTAATTACAAGGGCAGTATATACATGGGATGCGAAGCACTATCTGGAAGCTGAACTTTTGCATTTATTCGTCATTATGGCAAATGATATTTTGGGTCAAAATTGAATGGACAGTGAGTCCTTATTGCATTTTTCGCATTGTCAAATGGGTCAGAATTCGAAACCATGACGAACTGAGCTCAAGAATGCTACTGCCTGAAGAGTTTCATTCTCTTTGATCTTAAAGGGCAGAGCGAAGTGATAAAATCCCCACCGTCGCCTTCGTTGACAGAATATGGCACTTCGTGATTTTTCTAATAAAACTCATTTCCTTGATGGAAAAAAGTAGAGTTTACTTTTAAAAATGGGGAAATACAGTTGCAGGTGCTTAATGTTGATGCGAGATTTACCTAGCCAAAATTATTGTCCATTTTTTCAGCAACAAGACTGTTGGACGGTCTTTGAGCTCTATCTTACCCTGGAAGACTGATTCAGCTCAGCTTCTTTTCTTTATCCTATCGAAAAATGAGTTGCAACATGCTATATACCCACGGCCATGCCTCTTCGCTGGTAAGCGAATATGTCTTTTTGTTTACAAACGTGACTCGCCCGCGCGACCATCCGCACAAGGCCAAACGTGGAGGCATACGCACAGATCCACACACATTTTTTTCAGTCACTTGGTTGTTTGACCGTAAATCTGCCTCTCAAGTGAAACAGTGTCGTCGGATACCGCGACTGTGTTCAAACGGCGAATAGATTACTTTATTTTTGATATCCGACGACTTTCACTACGGAACCATCTCCGGCTAGCCATGACATTTAATTCATGATTTCATTTTTTGTTTCGCACAACTACATATTTGATTTAGCAATGATCCTGTAGACCGTAAATATGAATATATTCAATGTGTGAACTCGCCGTGCGACGGAAGGACCACCTTTCCCTGGTTGTCGCCCATGAATCCACGGCTCGGCTTCGACTTCGAACGCGTCCAAATACTGGGTCGGTTAGATTACCAAACTTCACGCCTGCTGCAGAAAGCATGGCATTCACGCGCGGACTCAATTAATAGGCATATAGAGCTTCCTGGTGCTAACCTCGCGTTGCGCGAGCAGACCGGGCACAGAGGTCACTTCCAGCAGAACCGAGTTACATACACTGCGAGGTGTACATTTTTCAATTTTTTAACAATGAGCTCGCGGGAGGGTTCGAAATGTTGGACAAATAAACCTCTGCCCCCAGAAAACGTTTTACCTTCTTCTACTGTTCTGTGCATATCATTGCATTTTTTTATCGTGCCTGTGCACGAAGTCAAGTCATCGAGTCTTTACGTCCGTAACCAGCAAAATATACAGCGAACATCTTAAAAATTCTGACTAAATTTGTCATCAGGGCCTTGCAGGCAATCGATTCTTTATTCCGGCCACCAGCTTATAAGTTGAGCACTGCTTCGTTGCTTTGCCTAACCGTGTTCGCTAACTGCAGTTGTTCAAAATACTTTGTGAACAATAACTGCATTTCACTGAGGATTCTTAAAGGATTAAGGGGGCCTCCCTTTTCGAAACATCGTCAGTACATCTGTCTTCAATTATGTTTAAAGAGAGCCATCTGGCAAATTAACTGTCGCCTATGAGTATGAGCAGCGACTTAATCTAAGATTAATTCTGGCATGTAGGTGCTTACATCTTCCCCCAATGCATGGTAAAAAACGGCAACAATTTTAATCTCCCTTGTTTGTTTTAAATTATAGGGATGTGTAAGCGTTGAAAAGTAGCCTTCCTTTGATATTCTGCAAACAGCGCCCATTTTAGTCAAAACAACAGTTAGCGTAGACTACTGCACTCCAAAGATTCACCATCAGAACGCGGTCTGGTTAGGGACAGGCCCACATCCTTGTATGGATCTAAACTCTTGCTATCGGCACATCCACTCTATTCAAATGGCAATTTGTCCGTTTATCAGGAAGGAGAAAAATGCGGCTTGGTTAAATTTGCCTCGACGACCTCTGTGTAAGTTGAAAGGTTTGCTTTTATCAAGAATGCCGACATCCGCAAGTTGCTTGAAATGCGTTAATGCACTTCCCGTCGTACCAGGAAAGGCACAACAATTAGGTGGATATGACGGGGGGAAAGCAACCCACAGTTAATACAGCTACCCCTGTTTGCTGAATTTTACGGAAATGAGCCTAAAAGAGGGTGCGAATGGGATATTTCGCTAGAGCTAAATCGGTTCTCGGCCACACCGAAAACCCAGGGATACTTGCATAAGCAAAATTGTCAAATAAAGTAGGTCAGGCTTTAACCAAGTGACTTTTCAGTTTAAAAGATAATGACAATGACTGGCTGCAGATCACACACCTGGGAAAGCACTGTATAGCGTTTTCGAAGAATTTATTTATCAGTCGAAAAAAAATTTAGTCCCTAGGGAATAATATGACTTAGCATGTAAGTGAATTTAATGGCTGCCAATTACTATTTCTAGCCCACTAATATTTCATTTGTTCATGCCTTGAACACGCTTATTTCCTAATTTCTATCAAATGTTTATAATGTTTAGAAAGTTAGTAATTTTTACAACACTTTCGCAGTTCTAAAACATCATAATAATGCTTTTCTGGACACTAAAAGTATTTTTATCAAGATACTTATTACATGGGCGACGGACACTTCATTTTTGCCATTCTCAAAATACTTTCGAAGAGTCTGCTTAAATAACTGCTCTCAGTTTTCTGTTTTTTCGTCGTACTTTTATTCAATAGCAGACGAATGTGAAGGCTTTACCCAGCCTCAAGGATTACTCTGACGTTATTTGCATCTATATTAATATGCGCAAATATTCGAGGTACAGATATAATGTTGTTTTCATCATCTCCGAAAGAGGAAGAAAAAGTGGTGGCAATTTCTAGGACCAAAGCACCCATTTTCATCGTCAGAGCGTGCTGTCCATTCTTCTGCCGGCGTCAAATGAATGCATCTTCGCGCCACCATCGTGCTTCCGCTATGCCTGATGCATGCGCGTCAATTGTTTGTACCGATCGGTTGCCGTTGGTCATTTGAATTGTCCTCGCCCTAGCGGGTGACTCCATGACAAAATGTGCCACGTCGTTCGTGTGAATCCTGCTCGTTGTCACTGTCTTTCCTTGCGGGTGCTGGCTGTCAGTCTCGTGTTTCTTCCTTCGTCCAACCTAGTACTTCGTTCTGTTGAGCTCTTGATAGGCAGGATGAAGTAATATGGCTCTGTTAATGGTGCCAGTTGAGACCAACCTTCTAGCAGCAATCTGGCCAGTCGGTGGTGAGTCAATGTTATTTAAGGAGACCCAGCATCGATAAGCGTGTTGTGCGTTTTCACCTGTCGTTTGTTGTGTTCTGGGCAGAGGTAGCGTGACAGGGATATTCAGTCTGGCCCAGCATATAATTGGGATAGTAGTAGTGTAGCAGTGGAATTAGTAGTAGTAGTAGTAGTATTAGTAGTAGTAGTAGTCGTAGATGTAGTAGTATTAGTAGTAGTAGTATTAGTAGTAGTAGTAGTAGTAGTAGTAGTAGTAGTAGTAGTAGTAGTAGTAGTAGTAGTAGTAGTAGTAGTAGTAGTAGTAGTAGTAGTGTTTAGTAGTGATTAGTAAATTGCGAGCGTGAATCAGTGAACTGAGTGCGCACCTCTTCGTAATTCGCATCCAAATCTATTTGACGGTTAATGCTGTTCGAAGTAGAGTGTCAGGCCTCCAGTAAATCTCACGCCTGTACCGTCCGATGAGGGACATAGCGTAAGGCCGGTGGATGGCTAACTTATGTTCCTTGATACGTGTCTGGAGCCGCCGACCTGTATGACTAACGTAAGTACAAGAACAGTTAGCACACAGAATGCGATAGATAACATTAGTCTGCTGTTCGTTGTGTATGGGATCCTTCACTCGGGAAAGTGTTGCGCGGAAGAACGACGCCGGCTTTTGGGCAATAGAGATCTCAGAACGATTGAACTGACGGGTGATCGCTTCAGAAGTGCCATGAATGTAGGGAAGGGCGTAAAATTTCCATGGCCCTGGTTCAAAATTAGAGTCGGAGGTTTGTGGTATTTTCCTGTATCTCAGACATTTTTTTTGCAAAGCTGACCGGGTTGGACTGTAATAATCAACACAAGTAAGCGAGTGCAGTGTGCGTCCTGGAACGGATCGGTGTAATATTATCTACTTATTTATACTCTCGATCAAGAACCGAAAAGAGAGCGAGCCCTTAGCTCAATGACTAGGGCGTTTAACTCTGACCAGAGAGGTCGCGGGTTCGAAACTTGAGTTTGGCAGCAATTTCAGCGGCATCACTGGAGTTGTGTATCACTAACTGAGGATGACATACAAGCCAGAAATCATTATTTTAGCGTCCCTCTGTCTTTTTCGGTAAAACTTAAAGATATATTCCTTGAAATCGGATGCACCTGATCCCTTTTCCTCGTACCATTGAATTTTTATCCTAAACCTTTGCATCCCAGCTGACAAAAAATCCACCGGGCATGCATTCCGATGCAGGGATGTTTCGAGCTGTTGAAAAATTCACTAGTAAATTATAAACGTTGAGAGGAACATTATGTCGCCTAAAGCACTCTTGGTAGTCCTACCGCACACCTTTTTGATATCTCTGGCATGAGAAATCTATTAATTTCCCTAAAAGGATGCCGTGGACCAGCTAGCGAGCACTCGCGCCAGTACAGTTATATGGGAACGGGATTAAAGACAACGCGTTCGGTCAATAACGTTCGTCTTCTTACAAGTAGGAATAGTCTGGGATGGGGGTTGCGTCATGAATGAAAGCTGGTTATGCAACAGTCAGAATTTGATGGACCCGTTCCAAAACGGGGCGGGAGTAGAAAGTCGGCGTAAAGGAATGCATACAAATAAGTGACAGTTGACCATGGTAGGCACGGAGGTTGCATGACATAATTCTGTACGCAAAAGACCGGCTCCCTCAACCCGATAGCGGTCGTTTTTGCTGTTGCTAGCAGACAGTGACCCACGAACTTGGGGTAGACGAGTCTCATTTTCTTTGGTGGGGTAATAGGTGCTGTCTTTAAAAATCAGTAGGTCAAAAACATCAGTACAGGCACTTTAAAAAAGGTTCCATAGTAAAATCTTTTTTTAATTATAAGTAGACTTTTTAATAAATTGCCCATCTAGAGTTGGAGTGTTATTAGTTCTGGTTCAGATTGTCGAGGAAAGACAAGGTAGGCAAACACTTATCGATATTGTAACGGAAGCCCAGTCCGAGATATCGCCACCCAATAGCGCCTTGTGTGAGTCCCAACGGAAGAACATGTCAAGAAATGTGCAGCGGCAGAAGTCTTTGAGTTTTATACGTATAACGTATTTAGGACAACAAGCAGTGTAACACGATGTCCATTGAGCCAATCAGCTCCTCTCCTGCAATAGTCACCATTATCATTGGCTGTTGGCTCAGTGAGTGAATGTAGCTT
This sequence comes from Ligula intestinalis, assembly GCA_036362985.1. Classification (NCBI taxonomy): domain Eukaryota; kingdom Metazoa; phylum Platyhelminthes; class Cestoda; order Diphyllobothriidea; family Diphyllobothriidae; genus Ligula; species Ligula intestinalis. The sequence goes on along the minus strand of JAYGXS010000003.1, from coordinate 24,747,371 downwards.
GAATTTTCAGTTATTGATTCATTGCCCGTCAGTATGCTTCACCGCTTGTAGGCCGCTCAATAGCATGCCGAGAGCGCGCCTCACGTTTGCATGCTATCTGCCAGTAAGGCTGTTCGTTAGGTCGCCCTAACGATCGATGCGGTCGGTTAACGTTCCTCTACGAGTGTCAATATCGCCCGAGCTAAACCCGCCTGACAACTAGTTCGTGGTCCAATACTTTGGGCATTAGACTCTAATCAAAAATTCGCGAGTTTGAGGCTTGGATGGTGCACTACTTAGGTCTGGGTATGACGGGCTGACAATGGCTACTAAAACAAAAGTAGCCATTCCAGTCTCTGTTGTTTGCCTGCAATACCAGTTGCCCGCAGTTATACTATCCGTTGTGTGAAGAATTCAGAGTGAAGGTTTAGCCGGGGAAGCTGATCTCTTGGGTGAGTAAGTGACTTTTTAAGAGTAAATAGGCGTCGAGACACGGTGGATGTAGTCAATCAGTTCAACCTCGATTTTGCTCGGCCCTTCTAGCATACTGCTTGCATAATGCAGTGCGACGGACCGTTTTCGGTTGCAGCTATGGAACTTTCAGCCTGAATGTGGAATAATACCCTATAGAAGTTCATTTGTCTTAATTGGATCGCTGGAGTGGAGCTGACAAAGGCAAAGGAGGCCGGAATAGGCACCTCTGGCTTATTAGCCGTCATCAGCCAATCAGACGCAGAAGTGGCTCACCTGGGATTTGAAACCGGGACCTTTGATCATTGAGCATAACACCCTTCCATTGCACCACAGGCTCGTTGCTTTGTCCATCATATATGTAAAGTCACAAAGCGACCGCTTGCGATCACTCTAGAGCGAGCCTTAAGGCACAACGGGACAAGTATATTTGCTAATCAGATAGGTCTGGGAGCATCTTACTTCCGCATATGTGTCTATATCTTCATCCTTCAAAGAAGGTGAAAAAGAAAACACAACGCATCAGCACACTTAGAGTGTGCTCCATGCCAGTGTTTTGTTTTCTTCTTCACCTTCTTTGGGGGAGGATGCTCGGGATAATTTACCTGGATGTTGTTTTTTCACCTATTTGAATTTTTATATCGATACATTTGTTGCAATTTTACAACTGGTTTGACAAACTGTACTTGTTCTTCACCTGCATTTGCATATTAATGCTTTGTGACCCCGTGCATGTTCGGTGTCTAACAGGACCCCATAACGTCCCGCTGACGATATATTTTTATAACAGCACCTTTTGAAAATTGGGTCTTGCTTAAAGAACTGAAGTCGATCTCTACGGAGTACCATATTTTATATCTTTTTGGATGCAGTGAGCCCATGGATTACTTTGTAACCACTTTTCTATTTATATTTATATATATCCTGCTTCCTTATCTTCTTTGGGGGATGCGGAGTGGGATAATTTATCTGGACCTCGTATCTTTAGTCATGTTAATATATACATATATATTGAACAAAGGTGCTCATCCGATCTATCTGGTAAGGGAACATACTTGTCCAGGAAATGCCTTGAAGCTCGTACTTGAGCGATATCAGGCTTGGATCCACTCCATCATATTCTGAGGTCGCTTAGCGACAAGCCTGATATCGCTCAAGTACGAGCCTCAAGGCATTTCCGGGACAAGTATGTTCCCTTACCAGATAGATCGGATGAGCACCTATGTTCCATCATATCCCCGATCACAACCAACAGAGCAACGAGCCCCTGGTGCCGAGGTAGGGTGGTAAACCCAATGACCAAAGGTCCCGGGTTCGAATCTCGGGGGTTCCGACCCCTGAGATTGGGTATGACTGGCTGATGACGGCTAACAAGCCAGAAATGGCCATTCCGGTCTCCCTTGTCTTTGTCGGATCCACTCCATATATATCTATATTATTGCTGCACCAGAAAAAATTTCTATAGGCAAAACGGTGGTCCTTTAAGTCGACTTTTCTGAGGACCATTTGTCTCTCCATGTTTATGAGCGCAAAACAATGGAAAGCTGATTCAGTTATGCTACTTATTCTTTCTTATTACAGGCCAGTAACAAAGCATGTATTACTTTCCAGGAGGCGGACATGGAAACAAAGACTTGATTGCTGAAATAGGAGGTTTGCTTGTTTACTGTTTGCGATTCGGAGACAGTAACAAACTTGGGGTACAGTACCCAAACGCGCGTAAGAAGACTGAACCTCTCACGTAGAATATGAACTGCTTGAACTCAAGTGGACACGGGTATACGTACCTCTAAATTCCAGGGAGTATTTTTTGCCATGCTCCATCTTTGAACTTAGCCGTTACCTAACCCTACAATTCCTTATAAGTTAACACAAGACTATAGGAGTTAAGGTTAAGACGGTTAACCCTAACACATACAATCTTCGAGGCCCTGGTTCCTTAGGAGATTGGAGAAGTCTTGGGAAGGCGAGAGTAGAAGGAAGAGTTTATTGTGTACACAGGACGAAGAATAGATGGAAAGAGTGTTGACTCGCGGATGACCGCAGTCCGGCTGCTAGGGCGTCAATTCCGGACTGACGAGAGCATCAGGAACCGCCGGCGAATGCTTTGTCCCGGGGGCCAATGGGGGGCTGATGTCTAGATTAGCGCGTGTGCACGACCTTGAGGTTGGCTAACGCTGGCTAGCCTGAGCGCGCGTTCGCGCTGAGGAGTATGTGCGCGTCGGTCAAGGACAGTCAGCGCCTAGCCTAGCAGTAGGCGCGCAGGCAGGCCAAAGGCGCCATGCGTCAGCGATTGGTCTTGGGCTGCAAGTGGCTGCAACAAGGCCTCTACAAGACCACACGTTTTAAGTGCTGCGTGCCCTTCCCGTTCTCCAACCGGTAGTTTTATGGACAATCGCAAAGACGTTTCCTCGCCATAGACGAGAAATTGCGTTTGGCAAGTGTGGTGGAAGACTGCTTCCACTGATTTCATGGTTGCAAGTGAATATCCCGCGCACAACTTGTCCTGATTATGAACCTGCGGCACTGAACTACTGGCCTACGAGCGATCGAGTAGCCATCGTGCTAAATACGATCACCTAAGAGCCAGGAATACGGCAGCATAGCGACCACAGTTTATGCATATTGCGAGGGCTTCGTAGACACTTCTCTTAGCCCTTGCTACCCGTTTGATGATAGGTAAATGTGAAACAGGTATTAGCGGTCTCCTTGTCATGCCGGAAGTTTTTAGCCTAACTGAGAAGCTTACGCGCGCTTTACTCATGGTTGCAGAGGCTCCTTCGAAACAACATTATGCGGTAAATGTGTTTGTCCCAGTTATCCGTTATATTTTGTTTTCTCACCTGGATCTTAAAATAGAAATTCAACTGGTATGCAAAGATTAAAGGGTTAAAAAATAACTTAAGGTTATGGCAGCAGATAGGATGGATAGATTAAAAGCATATGTACCCTTTGGCCGAAAGCCTCAATAAAGCACTGATAAAAATTTGCGTTTTAGTATTAAAATTCGAAAGAGCTTTCTTGTGAGGCCACTTAATGAAAATAGGCTTTCTTTACCAACCAATAGACCGTCTAATGATCAAATCGGTTGCTCTAGTACTTTTCTTGGTCTCCACGTTTCTTTTATTAGCCAAAAGGGTCGTTCTGATAGTTTTTTTTTGTCTACAGGCTTCTTTTTCACCTAGATTTTTTTGAAGTAAAAAAATGCAAGCGCTTTAATTTGTTTTCTACTGTGCACTTACCGCGCATTAAACACGCATTACCTGCTCATTAATCAAGCATTAAACCTTTAATCGGGGATTTCGTAATTCAGTTGCCCTTATGGGCAATTTCCACCTTGTGCGTTACAGTTAGGTGCCCTGCGCGACAACTTTCCACTTTAAAAGGCAAATTTGATAATTTCGCTAAGGCCACTTGAGTAAGTACATTGCACGGACGTTGTATGCATACGGGCCCACGTGATGTTCACACAGCATATGGCCATCAGGCAACTTTAACTTAATTACTTCAAAGGACATGTGACTGGAGCCAGGCTGAATGCATGAAAATTCTTCTTCTGCAATAGAGTGGTTGAAGCTTGGAATACTTCACCCCTGGAAATTGCTATGTTCGCTTCCGCTGAGATCTTTAAGGGAAAGCTGGATTGGTATAGCAGTGCCTAGTTTAACACCGCCCATCCTCTGTAGTCATAAGGAATGGGAAATCCACATTTAATGGCACTGTATTACTCGCTAAATTTCTGTAACATTTTTATAAAAGTATTTCCTATGTTAAATGCTTCACCTATGCTTAATCAAATTCGCCGCTGCACTTTTTGACACTTGCGAGCGTACTTATTTCTCTTTGGTATCCTTGTGCCCACGTCAACTGTTGTATATCCCATGAAACTGTGTAATTATACCTGCCTGTGCCGCGAACACAAGAGATCTTTCCTTGTACAGATTTGCACTCCCCTGACTTTTTCTTATGCGAAATTTGTGTACACTGTGGTATAATTACTTCGCTTGCAAAATAATAGGGAATTCAAAAGTGTACAATTGCATCGCCTCCAAATAAATTGAACTGAACGAAAGCTTCTCCAACTTAGGCGCAATATTTTTAACATAATTTTCAACCGTATTTTTTAACAACAAGAATTCTGATGAGGAAGGTGTGCAGCTTAACACATACTTCCTACTCCTGTTGTCCAAATGAACTATAGAATACGCTGAAAAAGGCAGATCGCAACAAGAGCGGCCCGTTTTATAATTTGTTTTGAATAAACTGCATAACTGTGCAGGTAGTTTTCAAATAACATCGCTATATCTCCAACTCTTTAGATAAGTTCAAAATCTTTTCTAATTTCCTGTTTCTGTCGTACCATTAAAGACGTGGCTTCGTCCGTGTGAAGAGTACTGTCGAGTGGGACCTGGCACGACGTTTCATGAGTTCTCTGGATAATCCTTGCTAGTATAATGCACTGCAATCCATCCAGGCCTCTTGCATTTTCAGCTGCCCTTGCGGTGACATGCGGTGACATCGGAAGAAGACAGCGCTTTTCGCACCAGTAAGGTGGTTGCCGAAGGTGTCTGTGCCGCGTTTTCTACCTGGCAAACAATTTTTTGATTTATTCGCCACTGGCATCGAACTAGCGCTTATGGTAATGGCGTGGGCAACAAAGGGGCCTCAGTGTGGTGGATTGAACGATGCGCAGTAGTTGACACCACTACATCTCCATGGTGGTATTGTCTTCTTCGCTTACCTTGCACTCGCCTGTGAGCTTGTAGTCGGAGTCAAATAGTATATATGATGAGATGCTGATGAGTCCGGTCATCGGCATGGTGGTTCACCTTCATCGCCTGCACGTCCTGTTGGCGTCGCCTCTGGACGACAGCGCAATCCGCTAGCTGCAGGCATGGCAAACACGGGTGCGCCCAGGTTGCTTAGCTCGCGTTTGAAGGCTGAGGAAGGTTTTGGTAGCGACAAGACAGTGCACTGTGCAGTTCGCAGGACTAGTAGACTGTTCTAGTTGCAGACGTCAATTCCCAGGGAGCCTAGCACTTTCTCCGAGATCTGTATGGCTTGTACCTATGTGAGCGATGGAGCCACCAATGACAATCAACACATCATCTTCAGTACAGATGCCAAGGGCGTAGACATTTGACAGCATTGATCCCTTACCTCACTTGAACTGATAAGTAAATAAATAAAGGTCTTTCTAAGCACCGAGAGGGTAATGCCAAAACACTGGCGGATTATAGACGCTTAAGCCGAAAATCAGTTTGGCTCCGCGAATAGGCGGAGATGGTATTTTGAGCAGAACCATTACCGGGAGCCAAATATACACTGGCCGCATCGCTTCAACTGCCTAAAATTTCATTGTCCCTATAATCACCGCATGAAGTTTCTCTTTCTCCTGCGTACATAAGTACCCGACAGCAAATTTACAAACGCTTCCTCTTCACCGTTCATAACATATAATTTAAAACCCACGCAATACATAAATGAATAGTTTGAAAGGTTTATTCGAAAACATGCTTTCAGAAATTCATCATCTGGTCAGTACAACTGCAGGGATAGTTAAAATTGTAAAGGTGGATAGGGAAAATGAGTGTCTTATGATTACAACTAATCATTTTCACGCCGCTCGCAGGGTGAGATCGGTATATAGGGGTAATTGCGCTGGGTGATGGGGGGGGGTTAGAATAGGTTATGAGCATGGTCATGGGTCAGGTGCGTGACATGATTATTACTGTCATTAGCATGGAGTGAGCGACTGTCACTAGGGGGTGGGGCGCGTATGCGATCGCCACCCAGCGTCGGCATCGGCCACGGAAGGGACAGTGCTTATGTAAGTGTCTTGTGACAACGCAGCACTGTATTCGTTGGCCATATAGCCACAGCTTGCTTGTTTTATCGCCTAAGAAAGGCAGTCTTATCTTCCCTTTAGGGACCAAAACCGAGAAATTTGATGCATTTTCCCGTCCAGGTTATCCTTTGGAATACCCGTCCGTCTTTTTGCCTTCGTAGGAGGACATCAAGGAACGTGATTTCATTATCTACCCCAGCCTCTGCAGAAGAATTGAACGACGGATGCGCGCTGTAAAATTTCCTGTCAATGTCGTAAGTGTTATGGTCTATTAGACGGAATACGTCATCCGCATCAAACATCAAGAAATAGATGCAGACGAGGTAATGGTGTCGTTTGATGTGGTGTCATTATTCACCTCCATTCCAACCAGTCTCGCCGTCAGCACTATCGATGAACTTCTTCAGGAAAAGTACGAGGAAGAAGAACAACAACTCAAACGAAAGAACGTCACAGAACTCTTGGAATTATGCCTCAGGACATTCTTCGCCTTCAACGATCGAGTTTCCGAGCAAAAGAAGGGGACACCAATGGGCTCCCCTCTGTCTGGATTAATTGCCGAGGCGGTCCTGCAGAGGCTCGAGCGACTGGTCTTCCGATCGCACTGTCCAAAATTCTGGGCAAGGTACGTCGACGACACATTTGTCGTAATCAAAAAGAAGGACGTTCAGGACTTCAAGACCTGGCTGAACTCGATATTCCGCGATATTCAGTTTACGATGGAAGAAGAAAGCAACAACCAGTTGTTCTTCTTGGATGTGCAAGTTCCGAGGACTTCCGAGGGAAGAATACGAACTACGGTATACCGCTAGTCAGAAAACACCAGACGCATCCTACAATTCGGAAGTAACCACCCCATTGGTCACAAACGCAGTTGTGTCAGATCTCTATTTCAACGGGTTCAAACACACTGTAGCGATGAGAACGGGAGAAAGGAGGAGGCAAAATATTTACACTCTCTGTTCTCAGCCAATGGTTATCCACGGTACTTCCTGCGTAAATGCCGACGAAAACCCACCCGAAAGCGGCCGAACGACGACAAACCGACATTTTGCCTCGCGATCCCCTATGTAAGGAATGTTTCGGAGGCGACAGCTCGAATCTTGAATCCTTTTGGATTTGGGATTGCCTACAAACCGGATTCGACTATCCGACAGCAGATAATGCGACCCAAAGACCCGCTGCCGACAACGGAACAATCAGCAGTGGTCTACAGCATACCTTGCCAAAATTGCACTGCAAGGTATGTTGGTGAAACGGGAGAACGCCTCTGTACAAAACTACACGAGCACCAGCTGGCAGTCGACCGACAGACTGTCACTGGCATATGGCCACATGAAACGGGAGAAGCACAAATTCGCTTTCGAAAAAGCCGAAGTCATCGACTGATCCAATGATAAAATGGCCAGACTGGTGCTCGAAAGTTGGTCCTCCGTAGACACAATCAATAGAAATATCGACTTAAATCCAGCCTATCAGGCTTTGCGTACCAGACTCCAAGGGATCCAGTCGAGGCCCACTACGCCAATGAGCGATTTACAGCTTCATCAATGGCAGCCATCACTGCAGCAGGGGGCAAGAGTTAACCGCAGTTCACACGATCGGCATGAATCATCAACTCACCGGCAAGCCCAAACGAGTTAACGGGCTTATCACGGTGGGCCACAACGAAACTATCCACCAGACTATGAGGGGAGATCTCGCAGCAGCCACCCTGACGCACATGAGTGGCATGCAGACCCAGTGGTGATTACCTCAGTCATACAGGTGGTGAGGGACGCACGTGACCGTCAGCAGACCGATGGCAGTCGCCCCTCGAGTGCGCGCGATGTGCAGACAGATCCATCGGGGACTACAGCAGCCGAGCGGATGACGGGGGTCACGCGAGGTCGTCTGCAGTCGCCCACGGAGAGGCAAAGGCCAATCCAGGACCAACAGAATGACCAGGGTCGGTGTATTGGGCCAAACCCAATCAACAACCAGCAGGACGACCAAGGTGCGCACGTAACACACGCCTATCATACGAGACAGTCAGCAAGACAAACCAAATCAAGGCAAGCAGGAACAATCACCTTACCATTCTGATGATGGGAACAAGCGTGTTTTC
>JAYGXS010000003.1:24691421-24738566 GCA_036362985.1 Ligula intestinalis | reverse complement strand
ATATATATATATATATTAATAAGAGGTAGGCAGAGCCTTTAAAAACCTTATAAACAGATAGATACTATCAGATTATGCATTTGGTTCAAAGCCATGTGTAGATTACATAAATCGTTGTTGTCTACCAAATGTATGACCAATAAGTAGAGGAAGATCAAGCCTTGTTTTAAATTCGTCGACGCTTTCAGCAATAATAAGTGAGGAGGGCGTTTATTCCAGTCTTCGATGACCCGGTGGGAGAAGAAGTTGATCCGCACTTCTAGGTTGACATGGTTTTTGTACGGATGACCACGTAGATGTATAGTTTGTGTGAATTCAAAGAAGTCAGCCATCTGCAGCCACCTGACAAGTTTGTACACCATGATCATATCTCTTCTGTATTGTCTATAATAGAGAGGGAAAAGATTGAGCCCATCTAGACAACCTTCAGATGGGAGAGCTCCTTAGCTGCTGGTCACCTTTCTTTGGACTTTCTCAAGCACTGCGTAATCTTTCTTCACCCAGGGGCACCAAGGCTGGACGCAATATTCTAAAATCGGCTGAACAAATGTTCCGAAGTCTCGCCCAAAAAGCTCCTCATCAAAATAGAGGAAGGGCTTTCTGGTCGGTCCTAGGATGCTCATAGCCTTCTTTGAGGTTTACGCACAGTTAGTTGATGGTTTGAGGTTCGGCGTCATGTATACACCTAGATCCCGTTGTTCGTTCACTTGCCCGAGTTGGTGACCTTCGAACGAATTACTTGGCAGTTATTGAGGTTGAGCTGCAGTAGCCGCCTTTCACACCACTTCTACAGGCGATCCAAGTCATTTTGTTAGGTCTATCCATCCTCTTAGATTTCAATTGACTTCCAAATCTTTAGGCCGTCTGCAAACATGAATTTCTCACAAGTGAGGCAGTCAAGGCAATCGTTCGCATATACCAGAAATAGAATGGAGCCAAGAACGCTTCCTGTGGAACCCCATTGGAAACGGTTTTCCGTTCTGTTTTGGTGTCTCCAATACAAACACGCTGACGCCTGCATGTCAGGAAGTTGGCTAACCATTTAAGTAGATTTTAAATCACCCAGTTAATAGCAAACTAAATATGCAGTGGGGACCATACTACCAGTAAAAAAGCAAGCACCTCAAAAGTGGTACTGTTGCAAGTTTTTGTCGGTAACTTAGGTCATTATGGAGAAGAAACTGCGGCCCGCGGAATTAATTTTGAATGTTGATTTCTTGGCAACTTAATCCGCATTGCAATGGCGTTTACCAAAAAGAACTTGTGTTACCTAATCATACTTGCTAGCAGAAGAAAAAAGACATCTTTTTGAAAAGTGCATCGACAGTGATCAACCTTTTTCAGAGTACTGAGAGGATTAAAGGCATGAATACTTAAAAGCTTGAATAGTCAACATTTATTCCTTCTTTAGTCGGCAGAACTAGAGAGGATCAAGTTTTCTAAGCCTGTAAGGTTCTTCGTACGTCAAGGTACGGTGCTCCTAAGAGACAATTCTTTTAGTAAAGAAAACGTTTGACCGATTCTGTTTTCTTCTGTTCACTAGCACACAGAAGACTAAATAGAAACGAGCAATAGCCAAGACCGGCCCTTACGTATATTTTTTTGGAGACTGACTCTTACACCGACCGTTTTTTTTAATTCTCGAGGATGAACCTGATAGTTTTGCGTGGTTTGCAGATTATCAGGACGAAGTGGGCTGACTCTTGGAATATTATAGGTCCAGATCTTAATAACTCCGAGCGTGACCGCCTATGCTTAATTGTGGGTGATCATCGTCGTCAACAACCATAACGGAACATTTGTGCCAAGGAAGGAAAAGGTGACATGTGCATAAACACTGGGCAGAAGCCTCAACATCCTTTTTTAAGCGTTCGAGCACGCTCTCGGTTTGGATCTATAGGCAGCTTTTAATTCCTCGGTGTACATAAAGGGCCTTCGATTCCAAAATCACCTACAACATAACTGTCAAAAATCTAAAATAACCACTAACCTAACATGTGTGCACAAAATAATCTCCTACAAGATCCGCGCCTGGTACGGTTAACATTTGCTTAACTGCATGCACTATTCCACGCTCTCTCTTTCGTTCTTTATCTTTCTCTCTCTATCTTCCGACTAGGCTGGCTCCACCAAACTCTCCGCACCACGTAACCAGCCTTCGCTTATGGGTCCTTTCTTCCCTATTTGCCCCCGATTCATTCATATGAACGAAAGTCCATGTTTTAACTTGCACCCCGTTCCTATATAAGTGAACTGGCCCGAGGTGTATTTACTGGACGCTTGCGTATGCTCGCTATTTTGAATTCTCTTGGGGAAAACTTTGTAACTTTAAGACATTTCAATAATCCTGCAGTTCAGTGTTAAGTGTAGCCACTGTGTACCTGCATTCCCACATAAAACTTGCAGGGTCAAAAGTACTGATGCATTTAAATGGGGGTGTATTTAAAGAAACGAGTACCTGGAGGACTACTGGAGAGCGCTTTGGCGTAGCCGTACAGTTACTTCCACGGAAACCTGGAGGATAATCGCCGATTATTATCTGAAAAGCACTTGTCTAAAGATGATTGAACTAGAAAGCCACGTGTGTCAATGCTCTGCCGTTCCGATCACCCTGACAGAGGAGGAAAAGCACATATTTAGCAGTTATACTGAGACTATAGGGAGAAAGCGTGTGGATGTCAACAGATAGTCACTTCTCAAAATAGTACACGGAATTAAGTTGCAACCAAGACAATCTAAAGTTCCAGATACGTACGTACACAGTCATTTCCCTATAACGCTTGGTAGAACATTTCCATAAGCATTATCCCTGGGTCCTCAATTCTGCATGCCTGGTCGAGACTTTAATCAGTTATAGTAAAAAAACACAGTTCGAGAGCATCCACCACCAAACCTACGATCTAAAACCCATGGATTGTGCTGAAAACTTTAACTCAAAATTTCTGTATTGTAGTTATTACTACCTGAACAAGCGTCCAAAGGCCGGAGATTACTGTCAAGATCGCAGTTGGAGAACTAAAAACAGCTGAGAGAGAGAACAAATACATTTTCACTTCCGGTGGTGAATAAAGTACTTTGGCGATGGTGATTAACTAAAAGGCGACACAAAACGTTGCTCCCATTCTGCTCTGTCTAGTACTTCTGAAATTATGAAAACCATTGTTAAGTTTTTCGGAGTCCACAATGCCTTTAGCAGGTCACGCTTCTGTGACTGCCGTGTTATCAGGCTCTATTTTATTACCTAGGCTTGCATGTTCGTCTGCTTTGTTGAAGAACATTTGGACAGTCCTTACGATTATCTCATATGATCCTCCTTTCGTGGAGGCCTTGCCTTTGTGGTGAATGGTTTTCCTTATATGGTTGGCACCTTTATCTGCATTCTTCAAACAGCTGTGGTTTTCAGGCTTTTTCTCACTTTGCCCTTACCTTAAGTTTCCTCATCAGTTTTTCGCATTTCCAGTTTTTCCTCCTTTATTATTTCAGCAAAAATAATCGTTTCCCTGTGTGGGTTTCATAAGGCCATTCTAAACATAGTAATAGCTACGAGTGAACTTCCTTTTCTCAAATTATATTAAGGGATCTTGGAATTATGTCATATCACAACCTGACTCTGCTCTTTTTCGTGGTTATAAGTTCGTTATTCTGCAGGACATTTTTGAATTACGCATGTAGAACATCTAGGTCGTGCGTCACCCGTTCTTTTGAAACAGTTGGTGCCTACTGGGAAACATAATTTATTGCGATGTTTTACTTAAGAATTATGCACGAATGTTTTGGTTCCTCGTCTGGGTAATTAAGGATTATCATCGCTTTGATTTTTCTCATGGTACGTTCTTAACAGGATTAAGAGGGCTACCTTCAGAGCAAGCAGGAATGGAACAAATGGCTACATCGTTTCGCTCGTTTATTCATACGCTTGTTCGCGCTAAAAATCTATTTCCATAACTTAAACAAAATTTATCGTTTTCAGTCTATCAGGGAAGTCGAAAATATAGCCTTCAAGAATTGTACAACATGCTTGGTGGGACCAGAATCGAGCTCTGTCCTCAACACCCTGTAAGCTTTGATATTACCATTGAGCCACCTTCGTAAGCTTATTCACCTGATTTAAATCAACTTGATGGAGTAAAATGCAGGCATAATACGCACGACCAGGATTCTACACATTCGATAAAAACGCCTCCCGCCAAATGAACCGAAATTCTAATAACTTTACGGGATGTTCTTTACGAAGATGAAGCCTGCACATTATCTTGTAAACTTTTCTTTTAAAATTTCGGATCAGGGGAAAGAGATACAATTAATATATGGGCTTCGCCAATTTGGTAGAGAAACAACTGAGTTCCGCTTTGCTTGAGAGCTTAGGAAATCCAATGCCTAAAAACTGAGATGGAGAAGTTGAAGAAACCTCCTGCTTTCGTACTAAAGATGGGAAATTGGCGTTGTCTGAACCTGAGGGAGACAAATAGGCGTACATAAACACAGCTTTCTTGGTCGTACTATCACAGCAGAAGGACGACCGGCCGTCTAGGGCTTGGTGGAACCATTACCCACTCATGAATGTAGAAAACGGTTGACTAGAAAACTTCACAGAAAATGAAGAAACGTACTCGGGTTTCCCAAAAAGAAACAATAGCCAAAATTTTAGTATCATTGGGTCGATCTTAAGCGTCTTCCAAGCAAATAGTGCACCAGTGAATGTTAAAATGGGCCGCAGAGCCTCATTTAACACGGAACTTGGCATAAACTCTGTCCTAACGAACGTCACGAGAGTAAAAGGTGACGACGACCGGAAGAATCATGCTAGAACATCTCAAAATAAGGCAAAACTACAGGGCCCTCGAGTGGATTGGAGCAACTGAAAAGTCATTAAAGACATGCCTGAAAGTTAAGAACATATGAAGACATTTAATAATAATATGTTTATTATGCCAGTTTACAGGCAATTGTAAAGAGCTGGTAATGCACCTCTTGGACGCCTTCCAAAACCTCGAAGACCGGAAAAAACCTTAAACAAACTACTTATGTTGCAGCCTGTATTGGTTTTGTTTCAAGTTTTTTGTCTTGTCAATACTGGGTGAGATAGGGAGTTTGTTTCAAGTGAAAAAACCTGCCATCAAAGGTATGGTACAAACGAAATAAATGTACAGTTGTAAGCTGAGTTGACTCATCAGCAGGAGAAATGTTGCAGATCGTTTAAGGACATTAGTTCCAGACGGAGAGGGTTGGCGCAAGAACACAGTGTTCTCAGTCTTCCTTCAATGGTTGTCGGCAAAAGTTGCGCGCTATCGGCTGAAAGGATAGTAGACTGCGGGCTGCTGCTTCAGCAGCATTATCTTCAGCATGAAGCCTGGCGGGGTTCAAAGTCCACGAACGCCATCAGAGTGAAAGAGAGATTCCACCGAGTCAGCACCCACAATTCGTGAAAGTTGTCCTGAATGTAGAAAACCAGTTATAGCTCTCTTAAACATAGGGTAGTTTTGCTGGGTTTTAATACTTTTGGGCAGCTTATTTCAGATTGATATGGCATTTACTGAAAAGAATTGCCGGTACTTAACTGTACGTGCCAAAGGAACAAATAAAATACGTCTCGATGACTGGCGCGTCGAGAGTGCTCAAGCTGCCTTATTGTACTGAGATGATAAAAGGTTTGACCATTCAAAAGTTTAAACAGTAAAAGTAGACCCTTCTGCAATCTAAGAAGCCACAGGGAATCCAGCTTTATAAGTTCGCACCTTTGTTGGTAGGTTAAGTTACGGTGTTCTGTAGGGAAAACTCTTCTAGTGAAGAAGTGATGCACCGATTCTATCTTTTTCCGTTCACTAGTGGACAGAAGACTGAATAGGGGCGAGCAGTATTCAAGACTAGGTCTCACGTACATATTATAAAGGCTAGTTCTAACCTTGATAGTCTTAAAATTGCTAAGGATAAATCCGGTGGGGACAGGGCACAGTGCTCTGAAAAATTGAGACTATTAGAGTAGGATATGCCCAAATCCTTGATAACTCCTGGGACATTTAGTTCGTTGCCGTCAATGCTTAATTCCCGTTGATGATCGTCGACAACAACCAAAGTGGAACAGTTGTGCCATGAAAGTGCGAGGCGCCATGTGCAACAACACTGGGCGAAGGCCTGAAGATCCTTTTTTATCAGCTCAAACACGATGTTGCGATCTGCCGGTTTATACCGATAAGCGACTTTTAAATCATCAGCGTACATGAAGGGTCTGCCATACTGAAAACAATCTGGAACGTCGTTGACAGAATGGCAAAATAGGAGCGGCCCCAGTACACTACCGTGTATAACTCCACTACTCACATGCGTGGGGTTGGAGATAACATTGTAAATTTTTACTCGTTGTGTGCGAGCATCCAAATAGGAAGATATGAAGTTCAGAGGCTTCCTACCTATGCCGAAGGAGGCCAGTTTCAGAAGGAGGAGGTTATGATCGACCCGATCAAAGGCCTTAGTAAAATCAGAATAGACGATATCAGTGGCAAAACCGCTGTCTATAGATTGCAGCACATAATCAAAGAAAGAGAGCTGACAGGTGTCACAAGATTTTTTCTCGAGAAAGCCATGTTGAGCTGAATTGAGCAGGTTGTTCTCTGTCAAGTGACGCATCATCTTTTCTTTGATCCAGATCTCCAAGATCTTCGAGCCTGCACGAAGTGTATTAATTGGCCTAAAGTTGTCGAATGACGTCGATTGGCCATGCTTGCGAATAGGCATAATGTGCGATTACTTCCACAACGAAGGAAAGGTTTCGCTCTCAAGAGCAAGATTAAATACCTCTCAAAGAATAGACGGAAAGATATCATTCGCTTCAGCTTTTAGAAGGCTAACTGGGACGCCATCTGGTCCTGGACTATAAGATTGACGATAACGACGAATGGCTAAAGTCACATCCCAGAGGGTAAAACTTATGGTTTCGAGTACGGCACCCGTCCAAGCTTGGATAGCCGGAGGTGCAGCAAACGAGCTTTCACTAAACGTTTTGGATAGGAACGCATTGAAGCTATCGGCGGTCAACTAAGCGTCAGATATGGGCTTTCCTAAAGCATCTTGAAGTATGGGGTGTAGCGTTTTCCGCTGCGCTTTTACTGTACGCGAAAAGAGTTTCGCAACATTAAAGGAAGGATTTTTAGCGAAGTGAGCCTCATCGGCTATCTGCTTTTCTTCGGAGAGCTTCTTAGCCTGCTCAAAGATCAGTGTGATGAAGGGCAGAACGGAAGTGTCGTTTTGCCGATGCAAACGACGAGAGAGTTTACGCAGCCTACGACGGAAAGACAGAGGAAGATACACTTCATCCTTGACATGCATTACTTTCTTACGGGAGACAAAGTGGAGGATGAGTGGATCAAGCACTTTGTACAGTGCATTGGTACAAACATTTACATCCAAACATTGGAAAAATTCAGACCAGTCGAAAGCGTTTAGATGTGCCAGTAGGTCAGCCGTGTTTGCTGATCGGAAGTCATGATAAAGACTATACTTTTGGGAAAATGTTTTATCCGCCTCCAGTTCTAGTTCACTAACAACTGTAAGATGGTCTGAACTCCCAAGTGCATCTAAGGATGACACTGAAAGTAGTTAGCATCCCCTACAAAAAATTAAGTCGAGTATGTTTGCTCATTGAGTGGGAAAATCGACTACCTGATCCAACATGCCGATATCTACTGCCTCAAGTAAGTTCTCGAACTTTGAAGGACCGGATGGTAGATACAATTGCATGTAAGGAAGGTTAAAATCGCCTGCAATCAAGCAATACTTAAGATTCAAGTCAGCTGCGGCATGAAATGCCTGCGAGAGACAAAGATCGTAGTCTGCATTGGCATTAGGTGGGCGATAAACACAGCCAACAAGAAAGGAGTATTTGTTTTTTAGAACAAATCGTAGCCAGCAGCTCTCCTCCACCGCTGTGAATTGTGAAAAGTCCAACGGGAGAAATGCAAGTGGCTGCTTTATATAGATGCAGCTTCCTCCGCCACGGCCATTGTTTCGATCGTTCCGAACGCATGCATAGCCTATAACAGAGAGTTCTGAGTCAGCTACACAGGCCGATGCCCATGTCTCAGTTACCATAACAATGTGTGGGCGGTTGACGAAAACCATAGTCTAGAGCAGAGGCATTTTATTAATCAGTGATCTGGAATTTAAAACGACCAATTTAAGAGGGCATGTCTTAGGTTTCGGTGGCGGGACAGCTAAGCCGTCACTGTTACCGGCTTCAACCAGAGCGATGTCCTTTTGACCTGAACTATTTGTCCCTCTCTTATTTTGAGATTTGTCTCGCCATTGGTTCTCCGTTTCTCCAGCTCTATTATTAGCTGTCTCATCTTTCTCCGCTCTTTCAACTCGTAATCGGGCTGTAAAAAGCTAGCGAATGCAGACTTCGTAAGGATGGTTTGCGCTCTAGCAAGAGTTTCGCCTGTGCTTCAGTTTCTCAAATAACTTTTAGAGGTCGTGGCCGAGAAATTGATTCTGAAGCTGTTGGAGCCTTCCCTATTCGAAATGCCTTAAGAATGCGGAAAGAATCGCCTGGTTTTAGCAACGGTTTGGCGTAAACTCGCATAAGACCCACGTCATGGTCAATTCCTTCTTGTACAATTGATGACTCTGACTCTGGGGCCCCCTTTACAACTATTTTCTGCTTGCGACTCAATGGGGCATATGTTGCAAGCCGAGGGAGCACTTGTATCCGGTACACTCGGTTCTGATGTATTGGCTATTGGGTAAGCTGAGTGCAAACCCGTGAACCGTTTGGCTTTCTTAGGCTTATGCCTCTTTTGAGTTATGATCTTGTCAACCTCTTGGTCATCGCTTTCTCGTGCAGAGTCGAGCAACGATGTGGTGCTAGGATGCAAATCCCGATAATTGCTAGTGTCGCTTAAGCCGAGTGACGATGGTATAGCCCGTGGGCTTGACACATGATCCGATCTGCAGGTTTCAGGCGTGTCAACAGACCTGTCCAAATCCAAGTCCGTATCAGCGTCAACTCGTTCTTGTGTAATTGTTGACGCTATCTCTGGAGCCCCTTTTACAACTATATTCTGCTTGCGACTCACTGTTGCACCTGTTGCGAGCTCACGAGTTACGACCAAGCGGGCATCTGTATCCGGTACTTAAGGTTCGATGGGTCCTGATGTGCCGGTTTTTGGGTTAGTTGACTGCGCATTCCTGGCCTATATAGACTTTCGAGCCTTTCCAGCCTATGCTTTTTTGGCTTAATGATCTTATCGACCTCTGTATCATCACTTTCTAGTGCAGCATCGAGCAACGATGTGACGCTAGGACGCAAATGCAGATAATTGTTAGTACTGCCTGAGCCGAGAAACGATGGCGTAGACTGCGGATTTATTTTAGTTTCGTTGCGATCGAGTGAGACGCCCGCTGGTTTACTTGGTTCGGTAGATCATATGCGAGTTTCAGGTTTACCGGCCGAGGCTATCTGAGCATATGTGCTTTTATTTACCCCCGGATTTTGGCCGACAAAGGCTGTTTTAACCGCTGTATAAGAAATATGCATTTTTAGATAGGCTATCTCTTGTTTCAGTTTATTTACCTCGTGGTAAAGTTCCTGCTTCATCTCTGAAAACTCCTGGCGGAGGACGATGTCCTCACAGTCTAACTTCGGTAAACGTAGTAGACATCTTGGCCGTTTGGCGGGAGGTGGAAAATTTATAAAATTATCTAAGTGGCCATATCGGCAGTTACTTTCTGGTCGTATCTTAACATGGTTGTCAAAGGCCCGTGTCGAAGTGGCCGGGCTGCCTGAGGTGCTAACATCGCTAATAACCAGATTTGGCGACCCGGGTTCGAGATCCGGCGGAGGCGAAACGTTTCGTGCTAACGGACTTGTAGCATCTAAACTCTCCATGCAATGTAAGATGTTTTTGTGTTACGACCTGCGTCTGATGCTGCCAATTAAGTCGGAAGCCAAACTCAAGAGCCCGTAGGAGTGAGGTGGAGAGAAGATCGATTGGCCAGCTAGTGCAAGTTAACTGAGCCAAGCTGGTTACAGCACGTCAGAGTAAAATATTGAGTTCCTGACAGATACAATGAAATGTGTTTGGTTATAAAATTTCCTTAGGAATAACGAGAGAGTCACTTTTGTCCTAACGTGAGACTCACTTTTATCCTAAATATTATGACGATATTAGGATAAGGGTATATAACAACACAGTGATATAACGACTCAGCCTCGGCGTGAAATTCGGAGATGTGCAGATTTTTGTGGCACAGAGGAGTTTTACACAAAATCGACGCGTCCAAGAAGCAATTTCCAAACTTTGGAAATAATTCACAGCGTAGGAATTTTTCAGAGCCACCAGATTGAGATTTCCACGTAGAAAATTCCAAACTTTGGAAATATATAGTCAATTCTTGAATAATTTCCAAGAAGCATGTCTTCTATACTGAGATAGAGACTATAAACACGTATACTCGAGAGACTTGAAATTCGCAAACAAGTTTTGAGTCCATCCTTAAGGGAACGGAGCAGTAAAAGTTCTAAAGGCCTTCTGAATGGGCCTAAGAAGATGATCAACTTATGAGCAAGGCTTAACAAGTCCGTTGAAGGTTTTCTTACAAAGTGAGTTAGAGGGCCAGTTATTGTTACACAGGAAACCTATTCTCAGTAATTTCCAATCAACGGTTTTTACAGCCGGATTTTTAACCGCGGATCGGGAAGAATGGAGATTGCTCAAAAAGGAACTCTTCAGTAGATGCGAATTCGGCAAGAGCCATCTCCTAATAATGAACGATGAAATTGTACATGTCCAGAAAGTCTATAAATCTGACAGTGTAGTTGAGACGCAGAACAGTTCATCTCCATCAGCACTGACAAATTTCTGTTCTTACCGCTGATAACAAACTTCAGAGACCTCTGAGTTTCATGCGCGAAATTCCGCTGGATGGATATGAATAACGACGTGGCATCGAAAAGACCAGGATTTTGTCTTACTAAATCCTCCGAAATTGGAAGGGTACGAGAGCTTGGTAGTCGAGTGGCCTTGGTGTAGCCTCAAAGTTGCGAACAGCAACTTTTTCAGAGGTCTGCATTAAAAAGTTTCGAAGTCTTAATTGAAATTTTCGTATATAAATGCCCAAAAACTTCGCTAAAAAATCGACGAACTCAAGGCATTAATTTTGGACCACAAAGCTGATTTAGAGACGTTGTCCTAAATTCCCGATAATTGGAAGCGTGAGTTCTAGTTGTAGTGATTAACGGAGAACTCAAGTAGTTTTTCTCGTTGAAGGCAGATCAAAAGGGCTCGAAAAAAAAAAACAGATTCAAAGTATCGCAAGATCCTTGTAAAGATAGCCTTCCAGGATAAATTGACTCTATGAAAACGTGTCTTCTTAACTATAATAGTGATTGCAAAAAGCATAAGCTGGAAGGGCCTGCAATCTGAAACCAATTTCAAATGGCGCACGTATACATAAGAGGTTCGCAATCAGAAGTTTAACGAAGTAGGATGCTTTCAATTGTAAACCTATTCACAGTGCAGCATCCCCTCAGGATCAAGCAACACTCATGGAAAATAATGGAGCAAAAAATAGAGTGTTCAACAGATATCAAACAATGCATGCCTCCGAGACCATCTTAATGAGGGAAAATTTTGGTCTGAGCAGTTTTTGTATTCAGAGCACAAACATCGTGAGGTCAAATTTCCAGCTTGTAATAAAAAAGCAGAAGGCACCTGTGAGAAGTATTTATTGTGCATAGATATCTTACTTGCTATATAAGGCGGCAGTGGCCACTGGCAAAGTGAGGGCTATCTTTGACTGCGTCCAGTCGTCCTGAATGGGATCTTGGTGGCGGAGGAGTTCAAGTGATCTCTACATGGTGTGTTTGGCATTACCCAATGGGTGTTGGTTTGGTGGCGTAGACTGTTGCGCCCGAGGGTGGAAGGGAGGGCATGTGTAAGTGGCACTTGAGCGGTCGCGACTATATGGACGCTCGTTTGTGTCCCAGTAGAAATGGGTTAACTTTCTGTAAATCAAACGCCTTAAAGCGTCAAATACGATAGTGGAAGGTCCTGAGGCAGCTGACCTTGAACGTGGACGCCAGATATTGCTGTACAGCAATATATGACGTCGGCTACAGAAAGGAAATATTCACAACGGAACCATAGAGGCAAATCTTTCACGCAAAGGATACAGAGTAAAAAACAGACTAAAACTGACAGAACATGGCTTGGATAATTCTTTTTTACTTTGTCCCAATCAATCTCAAAATGACATCATTGGTTTTTTTTTACTCGTTTGCGTTTTTATCTACGCAATTGACTTTATAAGTTTACATATAGATACCCGGGAAGTCAAATACATATAATGACTACCCCATCGAGCAAATACGCCAACAAGTCTGGCGAAACCTCACTGTGACATGTTCAAACGCATCGTAATCAAACCGCACTTTTTAAAAGACTCGCGATGACGCAGCGGCCGACTGCGGGGCAGCCAGTCGATAGGACACAGTTGATTATCGCAGAAATTTTAAAAGATGACGACAATAAATACTGTGCTGACTGTGATGCTAAAGGTTCTTTTATTTTTACCCAATAAGTCATTATTTAGCACCTAGATGGGCTTCCTGGAACATTGGCGTCCTATTATGCATTCGCTGCGCCGGAATACATCGGGGGTTAGGCGTTCATATCTCTAAGGTTAAATCAATTAACCTTGATTCTTGGGAGCCGCACCAGATAGCGGTAAACTCTTTGTCTTTCTTGAGAGTGCCAGTTGTAGATGCTTAGGGAAATCGGAAATCGTCGTGGACGTGAGATATACGAAGCGAATTTGCCTGAGTACTTTCGAAGACCTCAGACAGACTTTGCCTTGGAACAGTTTATACGGGCAAAATATGAGCAAAAGCGATTTATAGCTGCAGATTTCATTCCACCTACGCCAAATACCGATGCTGTGAACAAGGTCAGTTCCTTTGAAAGTTTGCGCTTTGTTTTTAACCCAAGCTGGCATTCACATTTTTTTATTTATGTTTCACGGTATTATTTCGACATGCGTTGTTTAACCCGGAGTATGTTCAATTCCAACAGCTGCCATCATAATTGCAACTTAATCAGTAAAAAAATTAATTCAATAGAGTAGGAACAGATTGTGACAAAACTGGTTTTGCTGATGTCTGTTTGGTCTAATCTTCGTCTACTGTTGTAAGTAATTATCCTTTTTCGGCATTTTTAACTTTGAGCACACTCAACTAACATGATTTCCGTACCGATGGTCCTATGGTCCTTCCATTTATTCAGATGATTTGGACCTTCAAGTATGATGGTTTAACAGTTATCGATTCGGCTCTAGGATGGTTTCGCTAGTCATCCTATCTGCCAATTATCCGGCAACCTTCAGTTGTACCTAGCTGTGCATCATACAAACTTGCATCTGGTTGATAGCATTTGCGACTTGACAGTTTTATTAGGGTTCATGGGGCTGAAGTTTGACATTCAGGATGCCTGCGAAAATATCGAAAGGCTTGGTGTTAGCTCTGTTTTATAGTGACCACGGATTATCATTAAATATATGGGCTTCTTATCATCACCATTTTATTAGTTTCCATAAAGCTAGCGTGCTAGAAGAGACGACCACAAAAAGCATCCCCGGAAGCCGTTAGAGGCCCTCTCTTGTTCGAAATGCCAACTCAACGATTAGGTGCAACGTCTGTGGGAATCAGCGTACTAGGCATCTCTTATATGGGCAAATACTATGTAAAATAAAATACTCCATTAAGAACAGTTCCCATTGTCGGACGTTGACATGTGTAGACTCTGTGGGAACCTGGCGATCCGAGTCTGCAAGTTCCAATATTTAGCCGCAAACTGCAGTTGTCTACAGTTGGCCCGCCGCGACCGAAGATGTCCACAATGTGTCCCCACAGCATACTGAGCGCGTGGTCAGTGACTTGCGCGTAAATTAGTTTACAGTAACAGCAGACTTTTGCAATATCTCCCACACTCCTCTCTTGCTCACCTGACCCCGATGGCAGGGCGAAGTCAATACGACCAGAGGCTTTATCAGCTACTGCGCCTATCCTGCCGCCTGTCTCCCGGACTATTTATTGACATCAGGCTGACATGGGTGAAGAAATAGAAAGTGTGGAATGTTCAGTTAGCTTTGCCATCAATATAAGCTAGCTCACTTGCAAGTAATCGTCCCTGTGCTGATAATGTCGTGGGTTACACAGAAGACAGTCGCTAGAGTTGTCATCAGTTTTGGCACTGTAAGTCAATCCGTTATCTCGAATTCCGCTGCGAAACCTTGAACGCCTAAAATGTAATCAGGCTGGCTGGTCGTAGGGCTTTCGTGGTGCGGCGACTGCCACACTGTGTCTATCAGAAGATTTGCATGGACCGCTGTGGTATTGGGTGAAGTGGGATTTGACTCATGAAGCCTATCTTCTGGGTGCCTGAGTCGAATATTTGGGTTTAGGACGTACTCAGAATAATGATATGGGATCGCTGTAACAATACGTGGAGCCCATCATCAGAGACAATCGCTGATAAGGGACAGACTGCAGATATCCATAAACTGACGAAGACTGCGCGCAGGAACTTTTGCGAATTCTGGCATCCAATACTAAGAGTCCGTCCCTGACGTGATAAGCCAGCTCGCTTGCTATTCTACCCCGCTACTATTTCTTCTGACCCTTTCTCATATCTAACGTCTATTGGATAGTCAGCTAAGAGAGATTTTTAGGTGCAGTCAAAAAGTAATTACTGTTTAATCGCTCCTCGTACCCCGTCTCAACTTTTGCTACGATGGAGTCCCTCAACACTGCCTGAACTCGAACTTAATTCTCAAATCCGATAACGATATCCACGAAATTATTTAGTTGAGTAGAATTAGGCCATCCTAATTTTTTTGTTATCCGACCTTCCCTTCTCAAATTCCAGATACTATTTTAAGTGTTGAGACCTGCCCCTTTACCTCCAATCTACTTTTTTGCTATTTCCATTCTTATTACATTGCACCGCTGTTTGGCGTCTTTTATCACCTGAATATACCTCTTAACTCTTTATTCAGGAACTTAATCGTCTCGAACAACTCAGTAAGAAACGTCCTACGGCTTCCAAGTCCCTCGCATTAGCAGCCGGAAGTAAGGAATCTTCGACAAAACCTCAGTCCCGGGCATCCAAGGTAGGTCCAGTTAACCTGTCGTTTCCATCCACTCAATTTTTTGCCTCCTTCGCTTGGCACCGAAGTAACGGTGCAGCTCCTAGTACTGCAGCTTTAAACCTGTTTTCTCGAGCTTGCATCTCCATCTGCTATCATTCGTAACATAATGAGTTTTTGGCTTCGGGAAGTTTACCGAAGATTCGTCGTCCTCAACTGAAAATCTTCGCATTCTCAAAATCGTTATTTTTTTATTGTCATAGTACCGGCCCCCCTTTAGCCTACATATTTCGCCAGTAATATGCCAACAAACATCTGTTAGTGAGGGCAGTATGGTTTAGGCAGGCTAACATTACCGACCGAGACATGGCAAACTGGAGAGGAAATTTCCGATTTGTTAGCCGTCATCAGCCAGCCATGCCAAACCCCAGGCCGTACACCACCCAAGGCTTGATAAGTGAGCGCCTCCCTCTCCACGGAGCCCGATAAAATATCCAGGTCTATGCGCAGTGAGTTAGAGCGTTGTAACTTACCTTACAGGTCCCAGGTGCGAATCTTGGGTCTTTCACTCCTGTGCTTGAGTGTGACTGGCCAATGGCAGCTCATAAATTCGAAATATCCATTCCATTCTTTGTTAGTAATGCCATTCTGCCTATATCACTTGCCACTGTGTGACTGCTGTCGGGGCTTGAGAGTAATTTCTGCGGCACAAATAGAGGAGTATATCTTTTTATGCGATCGGTGAGCGTCGTACTATAACCGTTACTATACCCGATAGCAACCAACAGGCCAGCGAGCCCGTGACTAAATGGTTAGAGCATTGGACTTCCGATAAACAGGTTGCCATTTTAAGCCCTGAGGGTTGCACACCTGGGGTTGACTATGGCTGGCTCATAAATACTAATAAGCCAGAAATGGTTATCTCAGTCTATGTGCTCCTTGCCTAAACTAACAGCCGCCATGTGGCTGCTGGCAGAACTCTAGATTGAGCTCAAAGACAGAGCGAGACGAGTAGGTCCCATTAGCGATCGGTAGACATCCATCTACCGTTGGTGGTATAATTTTAACTTCTTCTGCGGAGTCTGCCGGGTCAGATAGTTTTTCCCCATTTCTCTTAAAATCTTGCTGTTTTCCGTTAGCCCCTGCGTTGACACATCTTGTCAACTTGTTTTTCATAGAATCCAAGATTCTGAATAACTGGTGTTCGCCCAATTGCCTGCTCCTCTGCACTACTGAAACTCGCAGAACGATACTCTGTTTTTTCCGATCCCCTGAAATTTGCATATAACACTAGACGTAGTACCCTAGATACTGTTACTCTTATAGTGCATTATGCTCTAAGAGGTTTAGATAAGATTTGCCGTGCCTACGCATGAGCATTTTTTGACTAATCAGCCTGTTCTACTACCCCACGCCATCTCCTCCGTAATACAACGTGTGCATGTGGCTCCCCCGGCTGGGCTTTCTCCTGGCTTGTGGACTATTTCACTTTCCGCACTCAATTCGCTCACTGCGAAAAGTGAAAATCCACAGTCCTTCCGAACAACTGCGGAGTTCTTCAAGAGTCTATCTTATCCGCTCACCTCTTCTCCCTCCACACTACTACGATCGCCAAATTAATATTTTAAAAATATGCTGATGCTTTGGTTGTTGGTCATCCTCTCAAAAGTGAGACACATCTTCAGGTAATGAAATATGGCCTGGACCACGTCTCAGCATGATCGCTAGTTAACGGTCCTCTACTGAATAGCCAGAAGTCAGTCCAGTGCGTTTTCCGATTGCGACACTCACAGTCCTGAATCCTTATACATCCTGCCTAATGAGGTATCCTCTTTCCCGTACCTTGGCGTTACTCTGATATCTAATCTTTCATTAACTCTTCATATTGAAACTGTCGGTTACGTTTATATCACACAACTCAAACCCTTATCTGGTGATTAACAGATGCCTGCATTTCGCCCTCATTATCTACTATTCCGGTTATTTTTCCGGCCTTGCTTTAAAAATACCTGTTGATTTTTAAACGCACCCTGCGGATGCTCTCTTCAGTTGTCAATCTTATGTTTTTTAGCTTATATGATAATGCAGCGACACTTTAAAACGGTCAAGCGGTTTGCTGATCGCATTCTTGATGAGATTGCTCATCCACTTCACTCTGAGTTAATGGCTGCGAAGTCTTCGCCTACTATGCGCCTAAGTTTCCGATATACTTCGTGCCGTACGTCGGCATATCAGCACTCTATACTCCTATTCCTAGCATGCTACCTCACGTATAAAGAAACGAAAATCCAGAAGTTAACATTAGGCCTGTCTGCATAATACAATAGTCGCCGTTTAATAGGCCCAGCCGCGTATTAAGCCCAAATCAGCTTGGGATGGAATTTTACATAGAAAAATCCGCCGGCTAATAAGCCCAGTCGCGGGCTACAAAGCCCAGTTTGCCAACAGGATAGAATGAGATTCTCATCCCTCTGCATGCGCAACTGGTCTACAGGCATCAGTTTCACAAAATTCGACGATTTCTTGTGCCTGAAAAAGGACATCAACGAGCACTTGCGAGTGAAGTTTGCTCCAAAACAACTGACACTAGACTGCTTTTGTAAACATGTCGCAAATCATTTTCTTTGTTTTTGTTATTACGTACAATATAGATAAACAGCATTATTTTCTTGTACATAATCAAGCTCTATACATAATACAGCGCGTATGCAATGTATAGTGCCTATCCTGCGTTTGCTAATCAAGAACAAGGACTCTCCGGTTGTTGCGCCCGCCGCTTATTAAGCCCAATTTAGTCTGGGCCCGAGATGCGCTTAATAACCGGCAACCACTATCTATGTAGATTTCATGTAAACCTCTTGAATTTTTGAGTATTTTATTAAATTATCCCTCGGTCTCAGTTTCGATGTTCACCTTCAAACTAAGGCATATCTCTCTCCCACACTCTCTAAGGTCGTTTCTAGGTACGTCCCCAGTTATAGCGGCTTCCCCAGTTTTATTTTTCATCTCATGCATTACCTTCTCCCCGTCGTTACCCGTCAGTTTCTTAAGAAGAAATAGCAGAAGCCCTCTAAAACCAATTTTAGCGGTACGGGTCTATATGAAAGACAGTCAACTGGGAAATATTTAAGTACGCGAAATTTATAAGATTGATAATAAAACAGGAATGGTAAAAAAAGTTGTGAATTTGCGAAATGTCAGCAAGCGACACATTCACTGCATTTGCTCTCGGACTTTTCAACAGAATGCCCCTGCTGACGTTTTTTCTCGCCCCATTCCATCTAGCCTGCGACGAAATCACCCCCATTGCCCTCGCGCACGGCCGACATTATCGAACTCTCACCACCTGGACCTAGCAAAAAGTCCACCAGTTCCCCGCTCAGCAAAGGTGCGAAAAATCCCTCGAAGCCAGCAGCATCGGAATCATTGATTGAAGTCTCCGCTGTACCGGCCGCTCAACCGGAACCCACTCCAGCACCCACCATCCAAGTGAGCACTCTTCCTGTTTTTATGATTCTAAACCCCCGTTACTACTTAACTGTGGGGACTTCAATCTCTAAATGGATTGTACGCTTCAATCTCATTTCCGTCGTGTTTTAGTATAACTGAATGCCAGCTTTGACGCAGTGATTACCTAGGTCCTTCACTGATTTATTGCACATGTCAGTCTAGCTGCGCACTAAATCACTCTTCAGTCAGGATCCTGCCTGATGCGTAACGAGGGCCTTGCTTTGAGTGCGCCCTAGCGGCAGCTAATTTTATTAGGTGCTCTGCCGATGCAAGCAAAAAAGGTGAGTTTTGTAAAGCAGGTGTAAAGAGTCAGAGGTGCAATTTTCTGGTGTTTTTGAATTATCAGCCGCATCCATCATCCGGCAAAGTTGATGTATGTACAAAAGACACAGTTGTCATTTCACCACGTACCTGACATAATTAGAAGCTTGTTTGTAAGGTAGAGCAGGTTTGCCTGTTTCGCCATCCACCAGTCGCTAATTACCGTAATTTCGTCCGCCTTGTTGTCTATTGGTCATTCGGTTCGTCGATACTGTCGGTGGAAACGTTTTTTCCCGCCCACGCCTTCCTATGCCATTTACAAAACAACCTACTTTTTGTCATATGACGGGATTACTCGTTGTTTCGCCAGACCGTGACGACTTCCTAGTGCGGCGTTCGTGCGGCACTCTAGCTTTTGTGAGACCAGAAGCCCCCCCCCCCCACATCTTTCTTTGAAGTCCCGCTCATGTGGAATTGGAGGCCAGAATGTGTACACAAATTTCCTAAATTGTTCAGCCGCCGCACGTACTCATAGGACCCGTAACTGTCATATACAAACTCATACACACTTAGTTTATCCGATTAGCTCCTGGTGTTAGATGAATCGACTTAAAGGATGTCACGAATAGCGGAGACTTATTTCCGGCGATCGTAAGTGAGCTCCTTGCAAATGTTAACCCATTGCTTGTTCCAGTGTTGCAAGCCGTAAAAGGTTACGAGGCCCATCCGCCCGAAGTCCGAGTTGACAGGGCTGAGCCATGTCTTCAGTTGACCGCCATGTCGGTATCTCCAGGTTGAACTTCGAGAGGGGTTCACGACCAATCTGCAGATTGCTGAACTGCTATCTCCGTGGCAGATAAACGCGAGTCGAACTCTCAGGCACGCTATCCAAAGCCCGCAACTCTAGGACAGGAGTTCCTCAAGGTTCTGTCTTTTCGCCATCGCTATTCAACATCTACATGGCTGACCTCCCGAATCCCCCCTGAAGTCGAAATAGTGTCTTACGCTGATGACATAACCCTGCTGTCCTCTCACCCAAACTTTCGCATGGCTGCCGATGCCTTAAAAAACTACATCCCCAGTTTAGTCCGGCACCTAGACGATAAGCAACTGAAGCTATCCGCGACCAAGTCCTCAGTAACTCTGTTTACTCCGGACCCCAAGGAATACAAGTCCCATCCTCCAATTAAGGTAGAGGGCGATGACATTTCCTTATGCCAGTATCCTAAACTCCTGGGCCTCACTCTCGACCCGACGCTGGCTCTACACCGCCATGCTGACATCCAAGCCAGCAAAGCCAAAGCCAAGCTCAACATCCTCAAAGCCTTGGCAGGTTCTTCATGGGGCCAGGACACTGAGACGTTAGTCACGACGTACCGGGCAACAGGCAAGGCAACGACAGAGCATGCATCAGCCATCTTTGCCCCGCTGTTAAGCGATACCAGCTGGGCGAAATTCCAACGCGTTGAGAACGCTGCTCTCCGCATCGCTACGGGCTGTGTTAACATGACCAATGTAGATCACCTGTATCAGTAAACTCAAATCCTGCCTCTGAAGGTTCACTCCATCATGCAGGCAAAAATCTAAATTGCGCAGTCTCATAACACAGAACATCCGGACAATCGCCTGTTAACGCGCCCCCCACCTGCTGGACGCATGAAGCAATCAACCATAGACGCGTACGGCCCACATGCTTCGGTGTACCCCACTAATCTACCGATAACGGACCTCGTTAAGCGTATCCACACCGAAACTGTCGAGCAAGCCATCAGCAGCTATCAACCCAACAGAGTCCTCAACGCTCCTCCGCCGGTCTCCGACGTCATGGCCAGAGAACGTAGGGCCAACCTGTCCAGAAACGCTGGAACCAGACTATCCCAGCTGCGTTCCGGCTTCTCCACGCTGCTGAATTCATTCAAAAGCCGTCTCACCTCATGCGCCACAGACAACTGTCCTGACTGCCTCCTGCCTTTCCACACAACATGCCACCTCTTCGACTGCCCAGCCAACCCTACGGACCTCACGCCTGAGGACCTATGGCTTCGCCCAGACAAAGTCGCCGAATTCCTTCATCTTTCTTAAACATTGAATACCTTTCTCTTTGTTCGTTATTCCTTCATCTCTATCCCTTCATCTTTCTTAAAAACTAGGCAAACTAGGTTAAGGGAGTAAGCTAGTACAACAACAACAACAACCAATCTGCAGACGGTGGCTTGCGTAGGACATGACCAAACCATTGCAGTCGGCGATACTGGATGTATTATCCTAGGCTTGGTATTCTGAAACATCGGCGATATAGCTCAACATTCGAAATACATTCCTGCCAGAAGACTCTTAAGAGGCGTCGAAGACACCATCGGTCCGAGACTTCGAGCGATAGGATGTCTGCCTTTCTTACTGGCCATGTTTTGCAGGCATATAGTAGCACCGGTCTGATTGATGCTTTGTATATCAGCAGCTTAGTACGTAAGCTGATCTCTGGCCAGCGACCTCAATGCATTTCTACCCTGCGTGATTCGCTTCTTGATTCCATCTTTGACCTGTCCGTTAGGTAGCATATTCGAGCCTAAATAGCGAAAACTGCTAACTTATTCGATGGGTTGACTGCTGATAAACAGTGGTTGTGCTGTACCGAGATGCGTAGTCAGGAGCTTCGTTTTGTTTATATTAATCGTCAGACCAATAGTTGAAGCGAAATGCTATTCCCCCCCCCTTAAATGTCTATCAGGTCTATTTGTCCACACCTGCACAGCTAGTGAAACAAGCGTCTCTCTTTTTAAAAGTGAATATGAATGCGTTCATTTTATTCGTCACGTAGAGTACATATTTGGGCATTAAACTATCGCGTCCTTTCCACCACTTCTCGCTGTCAATTTGCCATTTCAAATTCGAATAGTTTGCGGCCGCGTCTGCCGTCCCGTTTTCGTTAGGGGTTTAGCATACAAGCTATACTTTTCACATATTGATGTTGTAACTTACCATACTAACGGTCTAGGTACTAGCTAAAAGGCACAGACACGTGTTTCGCTGGTATCCTGCCGCTGCTTGACAGAGCTGCGAGGGGTCCGGCTCATCAGTGGGTCCCCAGCTTTCCCTGTTTGCCTTCTGGTTAATATACTGGTTTTAAAAGTTCACCTTTTTGATTTCCTTATAAATTAATTTCTGATCGTAGTATACATCGATATATTTAAGATCCATAGACATAGATCGAAATTTTAAGTGTAGGCAAAGCCGAAAATCTATCTATGCCATTTAAAAGATACCATATTGGGCTCCTAGGGTTTTGCAGTTGATATGGCCTGTCTTCTATATTTCATAAGCAGCACTAATAAACGGACATACTTTTTTCAAACCGAAATGTACCCCTTCGTTGAATGTAAACTTTGAAGAGTAGAATGAGGATATTTTAAGGAGGTTGGCAGATTTGAATAACTCATTTGACTCAGTTGTGGAAAACGCTGCGGCCTCGATTATATTCAAATCCCTGATAGTAAACGGACGGCTTTAATATAGCCAGCAGTTTAGCCACTTGAGCTACAAGGCCTACTCGAAAGCCATGAATTAAATCACACCTGGGTCGACTGATCCACTCAAGAAATCTTGTTTGGGTGACCAGAAAGAAATGCATTAAAAAACTGGCGTCCTCGCGTGCCTACAATATCTTTGGATTTCGCCACACAGTAACCAATATTACCACCTAACTTGACTCATCCTGATCAAAAACGCAATTTCGGAATTTCGCTTATAATTTCATGAGATCAGTCACCGACTGTACACTGAAACAACTTTCACTATCTTCGCTTGTATAAAACACCACGAATTAACTATGCAAATAGTAAAAGAATACTTAAATCTTTTGCTCAGTCTGTTCGTTTTTAACTGTAGCTGAAACCAGACAGCAGGAAAGGTATCTTACCGTACGCCGAAAAGTTTAAATGGTTGCTTGGTGGTGTGCCTGTTCGTGGATGCCTGTGATGAATATGTGGGCATTGCCGATCTAGTAATGCAATAATTAAGTTCCATTTTTGTGCAGGAGCTCACATTAGAGCCCGTGCAGGCAGCTTCAAAGTGACTAGTGGGATAGGATGGCGTGGATTTGACAAAGCAAAGGAAGACCGTTATAGCCATTGCTGGCTTGTCAGCCGTCATCAGCCAGTCATACCCAATCTCAAGGGTCGGAATCCTCTAGATTCGCACCCGGCACCTTTGGTCTTTGACTTTACCACTACCATTGCACTGGTTTGTCTGTGTCTGGAATTTATGGATACACTTAAAAAGCTTGTCTGTAGGCTGCGACATTATCACATTCTAGGTCGCACTAATGTTAATTTTCAAAACGGAAAATATTTCTGTCCTCGAAATTGGCATGCGTGTTCATATCTCCTCCGCGTTCCTGATTAATACTGACTGAAAAATTCAATTACAACTCGTTAATGATAGTTTCTTTTTATATATTTTCGCGTTCAAATTAATCTCTTTTAGCAGACCACTACGCACAATAATGCCTGACTAAAGGGTAGTGTTGACTTCCTCCCGTTGATTAACTAATGTGTGCACGTATTCCGCGAGAAAATAACGTTTTTTTCGCGTAACGTGTGAAGTCAACGAGCACACTGCCTAACGTTCTAGATGCTCTATTCTGATCATCCCAATTTCGTTAATTGCGTTATACTGTGAGAATAGACATTTCGATACTATGGAGGTTGATCGCTAACGTCTCCTTGCTTTCACCCTTCCTTTTGCACACACACAAGCGGGTTACCCGGGAAAGGAGGGTTACCCGTTAGCCAAGCTGCAGGCCACCTGGCGCGTCCACGGGTGGCGGATAGTGGCGCGGCCTTCAGTGAAGGTTAGCTGCGAAATAAGCAGGCTCCCGGGTCTGGCGACAGTGTTACCAGGGCGCGGTGGGCTGAAGTCTGACGCACCGACTGCCTTATAAAATACCACAAGGCTCAATGACGACACTGTGACAAGGCGAGCGTGAACCGCCATTAAATAGGTTTGCTTGCCACCAACACCACTGCCTTGTGGTTAGGTTCTTGAGCCAAAGTGCTAGAGGAGACAACCTCGAACAAAGAATCCGAGCGGCCGTTGGGGACCCGTCTGTATTCAAAATTTCCAAGAAACCTTATGATGTCTCCTTACCTTACTACGACCACTGCTACGGCGTCCGCGGGAACCGACGCGCTCCACAACCCTTGTCCGGTGGTGCGGGCGAATAATGTGCAAGCTGGATTGCTAAACAAAAAACGGACTCTTTGTATTGGATGCTGGAATGTGCGAACATTTCTGGAACCTGGTACTCAAAGTCTGACAGCGCACAGTCTCCATGAATATCACGTGGATGTTTGTTGCTTGTCAGAGGTCCGACTCCCCGACTCAGGCGCCCGAGAAATCAAAATCCCGGGGTCGATTCTTATTTCACCTTGTATCACAGCGGTCCGAGTGACTCATCTGGTAGACACGGTGTGGCTATTGCCCTCTCGGAAGAAGCTAACCGCGCACTACTAGCATGGGAACCAGTCAACGACCGAATGGCCTATGTTCGACTAAAAGGCCATTTTACGAACATCTCGGTCGTATCTGTGTATGCACCTACGTCGGCGGCTGAACAGCAAAAGAAAGATACTTTCTACTCGCAGCTGCAGGAGCTAGCTGAACGACCCCTTCGCCGAGATCTGCTAATTGTTGCCGGGGACTGGAATGGCCGGACTGGGCCCGGTGACCCGACAAACAGCCACCTTCTTGGTCGTTTTGGGCTTGGCTCTCGAACGGACAATGGTGAGAGGATGCTGCAGTTTGCCGAACAGAACCGACTGTTTGTTACCAACACATGCTTTCAGCATCGTCACAAACATCTACTGACTTGGTATTCGAACGATTGCCGTACCGCCAGTCAGATCAATTACATTCTAGTTGATTCACGGTTTCGCAGCTGGGTTCACGATAGCAGGTCGATGCGAGGTGCCAAAACTGGTAGCGCCCACGGGTCTGACCATGTTCTCGTTCGCACGCGCCTGAAGATTCACCTCTCATCTGTGCCCAAACTGCCACGTGCGAGACGCCTTGATGTCGTAAAGCTCCGGCAAACCAACACTACCGAGGCTTTAAGTACAGAAATCCAGTCCCGTCTTACGACCCAGGCTGACAACGAGGGCAGTAGCAGGTGGCCATCACTGAAGACATCCATCTATGGGGCAGCTCAAAAGATTCTCGGATTCACTCAGCGGCGCTGCAGTCACTGGATCAGCGGAAGAACCCTGCAGTTATCGGCTGAGACGACTTGAACCAGGTCCCGGAACGATGCCTCCTTCCGCCAACTTCGAAAGCTGACAGCAAAGTCGGCCAGAGATGATCGGCAGAAGTATTGGTCCGAAACGGCGACTTCTATGGAGCAGGCTCCTAATGTTGGTGACACCCGAAAATTGTACCAAATTATACGCCAGGTTAGTGGAAAGCACCCGACACTCTGTGATTCTGTTCGCGGTGTGAATGGAGGATTTATTGCCGACAACTCGGCCAAGGTCGATCGCTGGCGTGAACACTTCGAGCACCTACTCAACTTTGACGAACAACCCATCACACCCTCCCTCTCCTCCACAGCGGATTTTCAATCCTCTCCTGCCTACGCTGTGTCGCGTGACATCCCTTCCGAAAACGAAGTTACCGATGCAATTCAGAGGCTATGTAACAACAAGGCGTGCGCAGAGGACGGTATTCCTGCAGAAATCTACAAGTCCTTTGTCGACACCCTGGCTCCTCGGCTCCATGAGGTGATTGTACAGGCGTGGCGAGAAGAGACCGTTCCCGATGACTGGGGCTCAGGTATCCTTGTACCTGTCCACAAGAAGGGAGATAAGACAAGATGCGAGAACTACCGTGGCATAAGTCTTATCGATGTTGCTGCAAAGATCTTCGCTGTTGTTCTTCTCAGGCGCTTCCAGCCTGTACGTTACTCCAGGACACGACCCAACCAAGCCGGATTCCGAGCTGGGTGTGGATGTGCGGATCAAATATTCACACTGAGGCGCACTCTAGAATTCCGCCATAGCTACCAGCGACCAACGGCCGTTTGCTCGTCGACTTTGCCGCCGCATTCGATTCCATCCATCGTGAGTCCCTGTGGCGAATAATGGAACTGGATGGAATGCCGACCAAACTCATTGCGATGATTAAGGCCTACTATCGGGCTACCACCGCACGAGTCCTGGTCCACAACAATCTCTCTCAGTCGTTCTATATCCGGTCTGGTGTCCGACAGGGCTGCGTCCTTTCGCCCATTCTGTTTAACTACGTCATTGACTGGATTCTCGGCAAAGCCCTACATGAAGAGGACGGTGTTGAACTTGCACCCGGACGCCGACTTACTGATCTTGACTACGCCGATGATATTGCGCTGTTAGCCTCAAACTTTGATGGTCTACAGTCAGTAGTGTCGCGGTTAAATGAGATCGCTATGTCGGTAGGCATGTCCATAAATTCCGGAAAGACGAAGTTGTTCTCGAGCTGCATCCCTGACCAGGATAAGGCACCCCTGGGGATTAATGGCCATCAACTTGAAGAAGTAGACAGCTTTAAATACGTCGGGGCAAGGCTGCTACCGAATGGGCAGAGCAAGGACGACATTGTTTCCCGTATCGATGCTGCTCGCTGGGTTTTATCAACCATTCGAAAGCGCCTATGGATCCGACGTGACATGTCCATCGCCACAAAGATTCGTGTATACCGTGCATCCATCCGGTCAGTCCTCCTCTATGGATGTGAATGCTGGGCTGTGCGCACTGAAGATGAGCGAAGACTGGAGGTCTTTGACCACCAGTGCCTGAGGACGATCCTGCGAGTTAAGTATAGCGACTTCATCTCAAATGAGACAGTCCGCATCCGCTGCGATCGTATCACGAGGATATCTCAAGCCATTCAAGAAAGGTGACTGAGGTGATTTGGACACGTTCTCCGTCGTCCGCCGCTCGAGCTTGCCTATGCTGCCCTCGACCCGGCACAACAGCCCACCTGGAAACGTCGATGAGGAGGGCAACTGAAGACCTGGCTAGACACCGTCCGTCATGACATGGAAGCAGTTCTTGGACCTTCTATCTTCGGCCTCCGTCGCTGGAGAAGGGACTGGGTGGAGCTTTCGAGATCCGCTGCCGCCAATCGCCACGCATGGAGAGGTACCGTTCGTGACATCATTGAGGCCGACTAGATCAGGCATGATCACAGCCGTAACAAGTAAAACAAGTACACACAAGCAGCATTTCGCAGGTTTTGCTCCTACCTGGTTTGGGTTGGCGGCACTCCCGGCATAGGAATCTCCAGCTCGACCCTGTACACTGATTATCTAATTTTTTGTTCGTCTGCCTGCCTCCCTACCAATGCGCGCTAGTTTCGCCACCTTCTATCCGAAATTTCACACATCGCCAGGTGGCAAGCACTAATGTTTCCCTTTGAAATACCGTAACGCTCCAGATCCATCCATTCTCATGTGGACTTGCGTCAGCCTAGAACTGAAATAATATCTGATCTTCCAGGCGGCACTCGTGCCTGTTCACCCCTGTCTGTCTCTGTGGCCTATATGCATTTTCATCCACCCCCCCCCCCTTCCATGATCACTCACTCTCAGTTGGCCTCGCTGGCTTGCTGTTATGTGATTACTTGAACTCTCCATACGAGCAGTAAAGTTGGGTGGGTAGTATCGACCCAAGTGTGATTGAATTCATGGCGCGAGGTGGGGCGTTTGTAGATTAGCGGTTAGAGCGTTGGCTTCCGGTAAAGGCCTTCTCTACTACGCGGGTTCAAATCCCGCCGAACGCCTCGAGTTTTTTCACAATTGGATCAACTCAAATTAATTAAGTCTGCCAAACCTCCTGCTACTTGAACACTACTCGAATCCAGGAGTCCGTGGCCGACGACTTTAAAGGGTTCTGTCCTCTAGTTACTCCCAAAAATGGGTAGTCTGTCAGAACAAAAGCCGAATTATTATGTTGGCGCGCACGCGGAGTGTTTGGCCTGGATCCCCTATCGAGTGTCGTTGATTCGGGTCAGTCAGAAGGATCGCGGTAACAAACTCAGTCACTGAGTAGAGTTAGACAGAATGAACTCTCTTACGTGCCAACAGAGCAAACATCAATCTGTATGATAGTTTCCTAACCACCCCTGCCCCTCTGTCTATGTTGCTCAAACTCCAGACCTAGCTGCCTGAAAAATGTTGCTACCTTTAGGGAGTGAGCTGGAAATATTGCGTGTTGTTGTCTTATGTTATAACCTCGAGTTCTTGCTGATCCATTGCTCTAGACCAGTTCCAGCGCAGCCGACCTTATTGGCCTACATGTGGGTCCTTCCCTGGTGACTCCGTGTTCCCCGTTGGGTACCAGCGCATCGTCTCCCTCTGTGGGTGCCTCGAGTGAATCCGCTGCTGCTGCCACTGACGGTCAAACCCGCTCAACCAAGGAATCCATTCTCGCCCTGTACGCCAAATCACCACAGATGGTGGGTGCTGCCGCCCACCCACCCACTGATACTGGTGAGTCGTAGTCATCCTTCCGGATCCACTTGCTCTGCCCTCTTCCTCCTCGCGTGCTCTTAACTACCTCCTCTATCCATCTTCAGGAGCTCCCTTGTTTGGTGTCCCCTCCTCCGCTTATCCCCAAAGGCAGCCTCAACAACAGCAGTCTAACTTGAACTGGTTCTCCACCGGCTCGTCCGCGCTTGCTTCTGATGATCTGGGCTTTAGCAGTTTGCAAGCCGCCGCTCCTGTGCCAGGCCAGGTCAGTTGGTCTCCCTCCCCTTCCCCGCCTCTCCTCTAAGAGCCCTTAATTTCGAAACTGGGTAACACTACGTAGCCTACTATGCAACTTACTTAGTTGTAGTGAGCCTATTTTCTTGCGTATGTATTCGACATTTAACAAACCATTTCATTTGAATGTGAGGATATGACTTGTTCAACTATTTTGATGGTGAGGTGAGTTAGGGGTGCCTACCACTGAGAGAAGGCAGGCTTACAGTGCGGACTTTTTGTTTCCTATTGGTTTTATTTCTGATTTTAATCATCGCGCGCTCAATATTAGGCTATTTAAATAATTGTCCCGATTATTTTTTTACTTTTATACGTTCTACTTTTTTCCTTTCCCTGATTTAACCACCCATTTAACTCCTTTTACCTCCGATCCCGTATTGCACAAGTGTAGAGTTTTCTGTTACTGCGGTGTTACTTACAAGGAATCGTTGACCGAAACTGGTGTTTTTTTATTATTGAAGCCACCGTGGATATATGTTTACAGAACCCAGTCGTTGTATCAGTTCCTGAAAGCTGACCACGTCCCATTTTGGATATATTTTATTTCCTGAAATGATGCAGTGAAAATGTGAGTCAGCTGGTTAGGAGATTTACACGAGGTGCAACGGGGAAAAGTCCTATCCTGCGTGGTGGATAGAATAATGTATTTGACTGCAAATATTCATGCCTTGACTGGCGCGGTCGTACTGTGCAGCCAAGCTGGAGCCGGGTAGATCAGGCACACACCTGCCCTTTCTCTTTGTCTGTTTCTTTTTTGTCATTGAACGGTGATATTCGTCTCAAGGGGATTAGTCCTGTCCGATAGGATACTGTAGCCAGCATATAGACAGGACTTGCTTCCAGGAAGAATTTTTTTGAAACCGGGCATGCCTGTCGATCAAACTCTTGGCCATTTGGTGCGTTAGCTGGTTCTGGATCGTAAGAGAGCCCTCACTAAGGTATGGTCTGGAAACAAAGAAGTTCTCCAGTCTGAGAGGCGGTAGATCAGACGCTGCTGAACTCTGGGTGACACGCGAGTTGTGACAAGATAGAATTTATTGAGAATGTGCATCCACTTATATGTATCGCACCTCTTCACATCTTTGGCGAAAAAAAGTGTTTCTGTAAACCCTGAGCATGATTGTCTTTCATGCTATCATTGCATTTTTTATTATCTCGACTGTACACGAATGATGTCATCAAGAGCTAACGCCCGCAACCCTCAAAACACACATATGCATATACATTTCAAGGAAGGGCGTCCTTTGAAAAAATGAGGGAACTTTATTCAGTAAACTTTTAACACTGGTACAGTTATATAGTCGTCTAATGTGGGCGCTGATTGGTAACCGCAATTTGCGTCACGCCGTGGTGGACATAATTAGCACTCGTAATGGCTAATTGGCAACTGTAATTTGCGTCGGTCCAAACTCAGTCCGGGTGTGGTTGCTACTTGCGGTCAATGTTGGGCCATAGTTATCGGCTGAAGTCTCTTCCTTCTTTCTTTGAGATGTTTGTACATCCCATCCAACTCGATACGCCGGTTGATGCATGAATCACCGGAATCTCAAGAAATGCCCCCCTTTCGTTGAAATTAGATTTGTTGGGATACCTGCCTTTCATATAAATAGCACAGGGAACGAGGTGAAGCGGTGTGCCTATGTGTATGCTCATGCCGCACCCTTATCCGATTTCGTCCTCGGCCTTGAGGCAGGTAAGTGGTGAAGGAGAATGTGCGGCAGGTGCAGTACAAGTCTACAATCAGTATAACCTGATTCAGGCGCAACTCACCGTCTTTGCATCCACCCGTATGTGGAACATTGGCGGGTTCTCCTAGTTTTCCAAAAAGTTACGTTACCCAATATCGCACCAACTGCTTACTTACCTGATATTCTCTTACCAAGTTCTTTACTGCTATCTCTGTTAGGCAGCCATTTCAGCAGACACTTGTTGTACCTTTAGGCACTGCAGCCATAACGACGTACATGTGTAGCGGTCAAGGATGGGCAATCTACTATAACCACAACACTTAGGGTATTTCATCTGATGGCAGGAGATAGCCAGCTGTTGGAACGATTTATTAGTACACAAGGCAAGTTGCCGTCAGTCGACGGTTTGCTTGCCTGTGGTAAATGCGTCCATATGGGAGCGTGTGAGCAGTGTTGTCTGGACAATTCAACCGTTCGGTAGCGTACTAGCAGAGCTGTCTTGTTTACACACTCGGGTCGGTTCGCGTGGGAGTGACTGTCTGGCTGTAGGGCGCGTGATTGGTTGCGTTAAAGGCCGAGGCTTGGGAGTCTGATGACAAGCTCACCTATTCGCGAAATAGGCTGACTAGCGGGAGTGGCTTGAGGTGCACGCGCGCGTGACCATGACTAAGTCAAAATCCAAGCTGCAGGTGTCTGCGTGCTTTGGCGGTGGTGACTGTCGGTTAACCGGCCTACTGCGGATATTGAGACGCCAGAGAAAGAAGGCATTGAGACAGCTGTTACACATGCAGTGGGGACCACGTCACCCGTCTGGTACGCGTAAAGGGGCTGTTACCTTTACCTGTCGCCGTCCTCTTCTGTCGAGGTAAGGTGGCTAATCGAGGAGAATGTGGCAGATTTGGCCCAATTTACCAATGCTGTGTACGTGGCTGACGCTGTCTCTTGCAATAGTCACACTGTTATAGCCACTGTATCATAACTCAGTACGCGGTAAGACACAGTAACAGAACGCCCCCCCCCCCAATCTGTAATGCAATCCTCTTTGCGTTGACTTCCAGTCGGTGTATATGTGTCCGTGTCACAACCCTGACACTAACCGATACTTTGAACCTATTCTCGTGCACTTCTGATTACGTTTCTGAGGGGGCTGGATTGCTGTGCCTACTGGTTGGGTTCAGAATTATATTGCACATAATAGGTTATTGCCATCGGCACTCGCACTTCTGTGGTTTCAGAAAGAATGAGCACTGATGCGAAGATTTTTCCTTCTCACAGAATCGAGCATCCTATACCTCTACTGTAGGAGACTGTCGAAGCAGGATGACTTGTATGGCCGCCTAAACATGGCACGAGCACAAGAACTGCCCACAATTAATGCTGCTTTGCGCGACCTTTTGGAGCTTAGGTTTAGTATTAAGATGAGGGTGGTAGTTAGGTTTGAATTTCTGTGATTAAGGCCAGCGTTCTGTTATTAGTTAAGGTTTGGGTTTGCGCTAGCTACATGCTTTAGGTTTAGCCTTAGGCTGGAGTTAAGACGCCGCAATACTTACGGAACTTAATCGCGAAGCTACCTCTTTAAGTGGGTGGGGCGTTCCTATTACCGTGCCCTGTTTAGGCGGCCGTACAACTCGTCCTTGCCGACCGTCGTCATGCACACCAACAACAGACGCAAGGCCGAACTCTAATCCCCAATGCCATAACCTCTTTAATTTGTCTTGGCACTGCAGTCGCAGACTTCTGCTTATTTCGCCTTCTCTCCCACTACAGATCTTCACTGGCAATCTGGGTAGCACCGCGTCGCCTACTGTCGCCGGTGCCTCAACTACCCAGACGCGGTGGTCTATGCCTGGTCCAGCGCAGCCACAGCAGTCCGCTGCTTTCTTTGGCCAGAATTCCGCCCAGCCTGCTGCCACCGCCGCAGCAGCAAACTGCAGCCTCCAGCGAACGGCGTGGGCCGCTCCCCAGGACTATCTGGCTCAGGTATGACACACTCCGCAATCATTTGGCGTCGTCTATCTCCCTACCCCGCCTATCCTGTACCTAATCCACACGAGCTGGCAGATGAAATTTCAGACAGGCGGGCCAGGGCTCATTTACCTCCCACAACCTTGCAGCATTTGTTGCATCCACTGTGTTTGTCCCCAAAACCGCCACTGTCGCCAACCCACCATGCTCATTCGGAAGCACAGTAAGTGCATTCTCCGCGTGGATGACCCTCCTATTTCTGCTCCAGATACAACCAGAGCTAAGGGCTATGCGGTTTTGCAAAAAAAAGCTTTTTCCGATTCCCGTATAAAGCTAAACACTCGGTTGTTACGCTTCAGTTTAGGATTTCCAAACTTCACGCTGTACACTTTTTAAGCAAATCGTGCAATCGTCTGTTGTTAAGACTGGAGTATAATTACAAACTTTGAAACAGAAAATCTAAAGAAGACCGAAACGGCTGCAGGAAATAGATGCTTCTGTGTATGCATTTTATGAAATGTTTGGATTTGTAGGACCCTAAGTGTCCGCGTGTTAGATGCGCTGAACCAGCACCCAGACAAGATCCGGGTACGAAAGGCGTTATTCGGGTTTCGGTACCATAGCAAATGCCGGGCATTTGGGGGGGGGTATGGTGGCATGCATTAGAAGCGGCTTCGGCTGCGTCAGCCACCTGCGCTCCAATCCA
This sequence comes from Ligula intestinalis, assembly GCA_036362985.1. Taxonomy (NCBI): domain Eukaryota; kingdom Metazoa; phylum Platyhelminthes; class Cestoda; order Diphyllobothriidea; family Diphyllobothriidae; genus Ligula; species Ligula intestinalis. The sequence continues at coordinate 24,705,508 of JAYGXS010000003.1, read as the reverse complement.
CCTCCAGTCTTCTTAATTTTTTCTTGGCATGGGTAGGTGAGGGAAGAGTGAGTGTGGTAGATGCAGCGAAAGTCCACTATCACAGCCTCTACACCATCCTTTTGTGATGCAGACGATGCACATTATCGAAACCGATGATCGAACTGCCCAATTTGTAGGGACACCGAATATTTATTGAAAAATTATATTGCATGCTTTGTCATCTGTTACAGCTTGCCACTTTTTGTAGGCGGCTGGGAAGACTTACACGCATCCTGACGTGTCTGAAATATTCTGCGGGCTTTTGCCGTTTTTGACGACTGCTTGCTCACCTAACCAAGGCTTTGTCCTCTCTCTCCCTCTTCTAGATTCAAAGCCAACTGGCTGGAATGCAAGTTCAAAGCAGCGTTCGTGAGTGATCAAGGCAGCGACGGTAAAGCGATGAAATATCAGGGGGGGGGCATCTGTACCCCGTCTCTCCTCCTCCGACGTGTTTTTGTTTGGCCCTGCGTTCTCATCGAGTCCGCGCCCCCTGCGGCGTGTGCCTATCTCACCACCTCCCCCAACCCCACCCCTACTTATGGTTCCTTCGTCTTCTTTCTTGTCTTCTTTTATTAGCCACAACGTGATTATGGCGGCACGAGCAACACCTACTGACACACTGCACTTTTGTCCTTTTTGACAAGCACTTTTACGCAAAACCAAACATTTCGCTCTCTCTTTCTGTCTCTTCTTCCTGCTTTTTCCTCTGGGACCGATTCTCGGTGTGCTGTCGCCTAGGTTACAAGAACAAAACACTTATTATTTTGACCGTCCGATCGTCCTAGGGCGCTGAGTGGGCTGGGAGAGGGGCGATACTCAGCCTTTTGCGATTAAATTTCGTTTCACCTTCTAACGCGGTAGTCTTTAGAACCGTGACGTAAGACTTGGCAGCATAAAAACGACGGTGATGTCCGCTTGAATAGGTGCTGAAAAGACTACTGAACGCGATTTGCGAGCACCGGACATCAAACCATGTCAAAAAAGTGAACAGGCGAGTTCCAGGCAGCAGTTAATTGGAAGCAGATGCACTCGCTGGAGTGGGAGGTTTTCTGGCCTGACGGTTCGGATTCGCACTCGAGCACATCACCAGAGACAGTCGTAGAAAAGGGGTAGTATAGGCGCAAGGGACGCAGTCGGGAGACCAACATAGGTCTACAATGCACTGGGGCCAGATAGGGGCGAGTTTTTATGGTTTGCATTCTCATAAATAGTGCCGGCAAAAGTGCCTTATGTAGTTCCCCTCATATACCCATAGTACCAGCATTTTTCCTACAAGAACGTTGGTTTTGGGGTGGGGAAATAGGATAGGCAGACAAGGAAATTTTTAGAAGTTTAAAGTGAAAAAATACAGTCGAAGTTGTTTCCGCGGCCGCTGGGAGTAAGTTTTTGAAGATGACCTATTGACCACCATTTCTATTTTTCGAGAATTCCAAGAAACCTGCAATTTGAAAATCGGGTTTTTACGCAGTTCGTTAAACGCTAATACAGCGAAGAAAAATCTACAGAAATAAATCAACAGCACTTCTAAATGGAATAAAATAAAAAGGCATATAGCTGCGCATCCTAATTTCCCACCCATAAAACCCTATAACCACCGTTTCCGTAGGGCAGCCTACTGGGAGTAGGGATTGATGAAGGGGACTACATCAAATAATTTTGCCCAAAAGCCGAATGTGGGAGGACGGAGGTGCTGATCGCACGTGCAGATGACTCGCAGATCGCCAGCGGCATAATGACTCCGGTCGTTTTGACTCTGTCCCAACACAGACGGGTGAGGAAAGATAGAGCGCGGTGAATGTAACCCAAGTCTACTATAACTTAAAACTAGTCCACGCGTAAGTCACCGTATCTCAACCACCGCGCTGTGGAGCTTACAGTGGACATCGACGGTGGGCCTACAGTAACTAGCAGCACCTGCGTTCATCGCTCAGAGTCGATGTGATGGTCGTGTTCAGGGGTCTTGAATTCTTTGACTCAGTACCCAGTCGTAACGAGTACGTCAATTCTCAATGATAGCGCCAATTGATGCAGTACAGTAGTCGCCGGTTATTAAGCCCAGCTGCGTATTAAGCCCAAGTCAGCTTGGGACGGAATTTTACGTAGCAAAATCCGCCGGCTACAAAGCCCAGTTTGCGAACAGGATTGAGTGAAATTCTTATTTCTCTGCGTGCGCAACTGGTTACGTGTCGCAAATAATTTTTGCTTGTTTTTGTTATTACGTAAAATACAGACAAACAGCAATCTTTTCTTGTAAATAACCAAGCTCTACACATAATATAAAGTGCGTATGTAATTTATACTGCCTATTTGAACACTATAAACAGCAAAATTTAATGGATCCATAAATTTCGAGAGGGCTCTTCAGTTGCCACCCCTCATTGCATAACGGGAATGAACGTTAGAGAAAATACACACCTGAATTCATACAGAAAAAATCGATAAAACTGGCAAGGTCACTGTACACGGCCAAGAGGCATTCGATAAAGCTGAAAGTTAAACGCTGTAGGCAGCAAAAACTGGAGAAAAAAAACGTCTAGGCAAAACGAAAGAAAATTTGGGGAGGGGGGGAATGTGTAAACAAGGAGCCAGTATTACCAAGGTAGAGTTAGGTTAACTACATGCTCCAATTGTTTACATAGGTCGGGTTTAAACCGCCTTATGTACGCTGCCTCCAGGTAGCGTAAGGTGCGAGTTGTTCGTGCTTGAACAAGTACTCGGAAGGAGGTTTTAGGGTCCACGGAGTGGCCCGTATCTAGCAAGTGCTCAGTAATTGACGAGTGAGGTGTTCGTTTTTCTTGCTTGAACAACCAGCTGGGTAAGTGTTCCTTTGCTCTGGTGGCCAATGGCCTTTGCGTTCGCCCTATGTACTTGCATCCGCAAGTGCATGTAAATTCATAAACACAGTTTGAAGTGGCGTGCATCGGCAAGGCATCCTTCGCACGAGGAATCGGTAAAAGCTTTGTTAGATTGCAAATTGTAAGCTCAGCGGCATAATATGTCCTGTGAATGGCATTAATGAGTCGTCTTTTGATGGTATTGAAAATTTTGTCACCTTTAAACGGCAAAGATATGAAAACGGGCTTCTTCGGAACTATCTGTTCCGTCATTTTAGGCCGTAATGGTTTTTTATATTTGTCAATAAACTGTGTTGGGTATCCGCGCTTCTGTAGAGTTACTTTGAGTTTAGTTATTTCATCTTCCAATGTATCCACAGAAAAGATTTTTCTCGTTCTCTGGAAGAGAGTGCATACCAAGTTTCGTTTCTATTGAATGGGCACAAAACTCAAATAATGCAAGTACTGTCCTTTTCACGTATTCTTATGGTAGAGAGTTCGTGTGATGGAGCCATCTTTCTTTCTTGACATGTGAACATCGAGGAAAGAAAGCTGGTTATCCCGTTCATGTTCCATGGTAAATTTGATCTTGGGATGCAGGCTGTTCATTATAAGCAATAATTGTTCAGCTTCTTTGATGTTGTCTACGATCGCGAAGACGTCATCTACGTATCTTCTTTACAGGGTTATCTTGTTCAACTTTGTGGATACTTTTTCTTCTAGATGCCCCATAAATATGTCAGCAAAAGTTGGTCCCAGGGGACTTCCCATTGCTACTCCATCAATTTGTCGATATAGATGGCCATCAAATAGAAATTGCACATCTTTCGTACACTATTTTAATAAATCACGTAATATTTCAGGGGATAGGCGAGTTTCGGAAGAATAGGTGCAGATGATTTCAATAGGTTCATCTAGTGGCACGTTGGTGAATAATGATTCAACGTCAAGAGAGATCATATATTTGTCTGTTTGATGGCCATCTATTTCGACAAATTGATGGAGTAGCAATGGGAAGTCCCCTGGGACCAACTTTTGCTGACATATTTATGGGGCATCTAGAAGAAAAAGTATCCACAAAGTTGAACAAGATAACCCTGTAAAGAAGATACGTAGATGACGTCTTCGCGATCGTAGACAACATCAAAGAAGCTGAACAATTATTGCTTATAATGAACAGCCTGCATCCCAAGATCAAATTTACCATGGAACATGAACGGGATAACCAGCTTTCTTTCCTCGATGTTCACATGTCAAGAAAGAAAGATGGCTCCATCACACGAACTCTCTACCATAAGAATACGTGAAAAGGACAGTACTTGCATTATTTGAGTTTTGTGCCCATTCAATAGAAACGAAACTTGGTATGCACTCTCTTCCAGAGAACGAGAAAAATCTTTTCTGTGGATACATTGGAAGATGAAATAACTAAACTCAAAGTAACTCTACAGAAGCGCGGATACCCAACACAGTTTATTGACAAATATAAAAAACCATTACGGCCTAAAATGACGGAACAGATAGTTCCGAAGAAGCCCGTTTTCATATCTTTGCCGTTTAAAGGTGACAAAATTTTCAATACCATCAAAAGACGACTCATTAATGCCATTCACAGGACATATTATGCCGCTGAGCTTACAATTTGCAATCTAACAAAGCTTTTACCGATTCCTCGTGCGAAGGATGCCTTGCCGATGCACGCCACTTCAAACTGTGTTTATGAATTTACATGCACTTGCGGATGCAAGTACATAGGGCGAACGCAAAGGCCATTGGCCACCAGAGCAAAGGAACACTTACCCAGCTGGTTGTTCAAGCAAGAAAAACGAACACCTCACTCGTCAATTACTGAGCACTTGCTAGATACGGGCCACTCCGTGGACCCTAAAACCTCCTTCCGAGTACTTGTTCAAGCACGAACAACTCGCACCTTACGCTACCTGGAGGCAGCGTACATAAGGCGGTTTAAACCCGACCTATGTAAACAATTGGAGCATGTAGTTAACCTAACTCTACCTTGGTAATACTGGCTCCTTGTTTACACATTCCCCCCCTCCCCAAATTTTCTTTCGTTTTGCCTAGACGTTTTTTTTCTCCAGTTTTTGCTGCCTACAGCGTTTAACTTTCAGCTTTATCGAATGCCTCTTGGCCGTGTACAGTGACCTTGCCAGTTTTATCGATTTTTTCTGTATGAATTCAGGTGTGTATTTTCTCTAACGTTCATTCCCGTTATGCAATGAGGGGTGGCAACTGAAGAGCCCTCTCGAAATTTATGGATCCATTAAATTTTGCTGTTTATACAATGTTCAAATTTTCACCAGGGAAAAGAAGCTTTATAGTGCCTATCCTGCGTTTGCTAATCAAGAACTAAGGCTCTCCGCTTAATGCGCCCGCCGGTTATTAAGCCAAATTTGGTCTGGGCCCGAGGCGGGCTTAATAGCCGGCGACTAGTGTACTACTAAACAAATATTGAAGAATAAATGAATTACAAACCCCAGCAGTAGAAATACGTAGTCAATAACAAAAAGAGTGGGCCAAGTATAGCGCCTGGCTGTAGACAAAGAAACAGCACATGCTCAATAATACTACACGTGCACAGAGTGAAGCCAGGCCTGGAAGAGAGGGTGACCGCTGCTTTTATGTGGCTTTGGAGCCAGTTCATAGCATGCGTGATTGGTGTGCACAGGAGTCCATTCTGTGCCGGCTTGAGGTAATGCGTTCGAGTGGCCCTTTTGGAGTCGCGACTGTTTTGGACACTTGTGTTTGCTCGAATGCAAATGAGTCAGCGAGTCACATACAGCTTACTGTGCGAAATCACTTGAAGTTGAAGCAGGGGGCACTGAGCAAGGGACAGGGACAGCACTATTAGCTATTGGTTGCTGGAACCTTTCAGATTCCCTCTACTAATGAACCCATCATCGAATACAGTAGCAGAAACGGATTGTTCGTATACATAAGGTGTTAGGACGGCTGAACACGCGAGTCATAACTCGCGCCGTCCTGAGGGCACAAGAACAAAGTCATCGAACAGGCTACCTGTGCATGCAGAGCGGGATAAGAACGCGATCTTCAAACGACCAAAACGCGATGACAGCCACTAGCCGGGTTCTGAGGTCACGCATAACAAGGGGCCACGAAAGGACGCATGCACATGCGTGCATCCCAATGGCGTGACGGGTCACGCTCAGGACACCACGCGAGGACACAGAGGAGTTCTGCGCACGCCACCGGGCTATCACAATGAGTACACCGCCGATGGCTGCCTCCATCGGTCACTCATGGAGAACCAATGGGGAGGAATGACTACTGGCCCTTTAATGGCGAGGTTGCGAGCCGAAGGGCACGGGGCACGGGATTCCGTTACCGAGACACGCTGCCGAAGACTCGCGATTCTGCTGCTAGTGACAAGACCTGCTGCTGGCCAAGACGAGCTACCGACGACAGAGGTCACGCTGCTGGCGGGCATACAAAAGACAACGCTGATGTACAAGCAGAACTAGTGAGAGTACTATCTGCTACCTGTTCTGCCTTCTATTCCTAACACGTAACTGGGGAAAATAAACAGTTTTACAAAGGAAAACAAAAGGTTATAACATAGGGGTTTGCAGTATGCATAGGATGCAGACGCTTTAACAAGCAACGGCTGCCCTATCATCGATGACAATTGACAGGCGTGCTGGTCGTAACCCGCTGAGCTTTCATCACTCGTGCTTGATTTTGGTGCGGTGACTGTTTGGCCATCTGGCTCACTGGTTGTAGAAAGCATGTTCGACTGTGTGCTCCCCAAGTGGAAGATTTATTTGAACAAGCAGAAAATAAGGGTTGCGAAGGTTACAGGTAATTCAACCTACTTAAAAATTTAAGTAGGTAGATATAATGCATAACGTCCAAAAAAAACCGCTAGAGACAACCTCGCCTGGTTAAGTTCCTTGCGACCTTCTTGTCCCGCTCTTTATATACGGAATGATGCAGGATCAATGGGGCAGTTAACAAACCACAGGAAAGTCTATCTGCCAAAATTATGATCGATATTGGCAGCAGAGGTTTCTGGAAGGCAGTGCTGGCTAAGCACTCCGAAGTGTAAGCCTGAATTCAAACCCAGTCCAGTGAGAAAATAGACGTTCTCTGAATTTATTCCCGTAGCTCTCACCTTTGATATTCTAAGAATTATCGATATTTTGCAGGCAGAAGGATAAAGACGGCAATACCTTCCATTTTGCCTTAACTTTGCGTTTTGAAAGATGATAAAGTGTGTAGAAAATTGTAAATGGAATGCCCTATCAAAGAGGTAACTTACCAGACGATTTTCCACTTTCCAAAGACGTTCATTATAAGTGTTTATTTTGTTGATGACGAGGTTTCATGTTTGAGAGACCTAAACGGTCCTCTGCATAAAGCAGGAGATTCAAGAACTCACTGCTTCGCTAAATATTTGGAAGAAATGTCTTGTTTTGAAAGTGTTGACAGCAAAGTATTAAACCTGTCATGTCGAGCAGCTGATAAAGGACCTTGAAAATGGCACAGCATTCAATGACATTTCAAGGCTACTCTGTGACTTAACGGTCGGTACCGTTGCCAAAAACCAACCATTACTTTTATTGAAGCAAAGTTCTCCTGATACACACCACGTGGCCTACTGAAGATTGCAACCGCTAGTGCTGCGTCGATGTCATTTTCACGGACCAGTCTGTCAAAAGGTTCTTATGAGACCTTTAGTTTCTGTGGGATCCTTGCTAGCGGAATCGATCGAAATCCTCCGTCGCAGTCAATTTCATTACAGGATTGATGAAGGGGCCCATTGGGTCTTAAATCTACAATTTATTATTTATGAAAGACTGAAAAAGTCTACAAATCCTTGTGAAAAGGTTTGGAAATTTATGCGCAATATTTATGAGGTTGGCTAATCGCCAAACTTCGTTGGAAATCGATTGCTGCAACTCGCTTGAAAGGAAAATGTTTGTAAATTTTTCTGCTTAAAGTTTTCTGATTAGTAACTCTATTTGCATGGATATATTTTTTGTATTCTAAAGGTTCAATCTCTATTCGACACGCTTTTTGACATTTCGGCTCGATGGCTCCTTCTCGTCGCCCGATGTGTGTTAAAGGGGCCAGTTCGTGCTGTAACGCGCGCAGACGAGTTGGCCAGCCTTGTCAACCCCTGCGCCCGATTCTGCCTCTGGTCTCCTTGACTCTATCTTGACACCGGGCTCAGGTGGGTGAGAAAAGAAATAGAGTGCGGTAGATGCCACGCAAGTCTACTAGCACATAGAACTAATAAACGTGCAAGCCACCGTCCTATCACCACCTTGTTGTTCAGCATACGGTAAACACCGTCAAAATTGGTGATCGGAATATCGTGCGGCACGCGTAAAACGAACCCCTCACCTTACGCCAGGCATTGCACTTAACGTCATTACTTTGTCACTGGTGCGTGAAAGAGAGTTTGCGAGGTTTTTAGTCTCTACCTTAGTGTAGAAGACATATCGCAAGGTGCTAATGCTACTAAGGTTTAACTCTAACGGCTGCGATCTTCCAGGCCCGGTTCCTTAGGAGATGAGAGAAGTCTTGGAAGGCCAGAGTAGTAGGAAAAATATATTGTTTACAGAATGAGTTGGAGAATAGTTTATAGGAAGGTTGACTCGGTCTGGCGTGCCTTCGACTGTAAGAGCCATGTGATAGAACAGCGGCGTCGCGTCCGCCTTGCGCGGGGCAGAATGCCAAATGTGTCTAGCGTCGGTCATCCCGAGCGGCCACCGTAAGCGCTCTCTGCCTTTTTGGTGATAGGTTGGATGGCGCGAGGCAGACACTGAGTGGGCGGTCCGTGTGTCGCGCGCCAGTTTGTGTCTGGTTGGAGGCATGCCGAAAAGTGCATTCGCGCAAGGTCCTGCTTTAAGTAGCCTTGTCTGTTACATCGAGATTTAGGAGGGCGTCTGGTAGACGCGACTACTACAGACGTGTCAGTCAGAAATAACGGACGGGCTGCCAAGATTTTCACGATTGGGTCAAATGAATTATCAAAATCTGCCAAACCTCGCCTAATAATAAACTGTGCCTGGTAGTCATCCTGTGGATTCTATATCGATTTCTTGGGAAATCCTGTTTGGGCAGTCAGCTTGCTGCATTAGAATTGGTAGATCTCATACGTGTAGAAGGCCGAGCGCGTTAATCGACCCAAGTCTGATTAAACTCACAGTCGACAGAAAATCAATTATATCGCACAGCGGTGATAGGAGCATGCCATGTGGACAAAAGTCGAGTCAGCAATTCCTATGAGAACTTTCTAATACAACGAAGGCTAAACTGTACAACAGGCAACACAATAAATTGGAAGGAAGTTCTATAGGTGTTAAGGCTAATATGGTTAACACTAACGCCTACACTCTTCGAGGCCTGGTTCCTTAGGATATAGGAGAAGTCTTGGGAAGGCCAGAGTAGAAGGAAGAGTTTATTGTGTACACAATGGAACGGAGAATAGATGGAGAGAATGCTGAATCGCGGAGTAGTGCGTCCGTTCCCTATTCGGGTCGGCTCCGGAGTGATGAGGACATTGAGCGTCGCCGGCGCATGCTTTGTTCCGGCGGCCAATGAGGCGGATGATGTCTAGACTCGCGTGGGCGCGTGACCTTGAGATGGACTGCGATTGGTTAGCGTGTGCGCGCGGTCACGCGGTCACGCTGTGGCATACGTGCGCGTCGGCCAAGGGCAGTTAGCGCCTAGCCCCAGGAGGGTGGACACACAGGCAGGCTAGATATGTCATGCGTCAGCGGCTGGTCTTGGGTTCCAAGTGGCTGCTAGAGCCACTACAGTTCCACCAACACAAGGTTCACCGAATCTTTCACGGATATTGACTCTGCGGAACCTGAAGCAAGTTTGCCCACAGTCAGTGAAATAAGTGCATTTAGAATGAAAGTTTCGTCAGTCAAAATGTGTGGTGCGCTGCGCTCGGCTAAATCACAAACGAAGTAACATAATAAAAGGAGTCCTAGAATCGACGTCAGCAGTTTCAGGGAGAACGGTAAACACTACCTATGCTTTCTTCAAGAGTACGTTAAAACATTGTTAAGAGGTAACGAATCGATTAACATTCTCAGTCATTGATTTATTCAAATTCTTGACTATGGCCATTAAAGTCATTTTAGAAACCGAAATGCAAGCAGTGTGACTTTCAGCACGCCAATATCATATTCGGGTATATATTTGTTACTAACCGCGTGTTAGTAATCCGACTTGGCCGAAGCATGTGTCTTTATTACCGTTTAGTCATCCATCGATGCCCTATATCGTGTGTCCCTTGACCTCGTTTGCTGCCTTCCCATCGTTGAATCCCCTCATTCTTCTTCCCCTGCCTATTGTCTTTATTCACTTATAAATGGGCAGCCACGCATTCGCGTCATTCCTACGACTGCTCGTCTAAGCACATCGTTCACCTTCTTTTTTTATTTCTACCGCACCTGTTTTTATCTCTCGTGTACTGTTATTTTAACTGTTTATTTCTATAGAAACACAAAGAATATCCCAGTTTTTCCGACTGTCTTTTGGCCTGGCGTTTGACCTCAGATGCGTTTATTCAGATGAAAAAAACTACCACTGGAATACGAAAAGCTAAGCACTATTAACAGGCGGGATATGCTGGTGTTTGAGACGAAGAAGACTCGATCGCTGAGTCTTATTCTTCTCAATTGCTTCCTGGGACACTGATGTTCGCTTGTAATGCTGGTGTTTATTGTTTTGAACAGAAAACGAACCGAACAAATGAAGGACAGCTGGGACAGCTGATGAGCAAACTTGAAGAGCGAGGTAGCAATGAGGGAGAGCGGGGGGTGGTCGATCTTCTCGAGCATTTGGGTAAACTAGTATGTATTTTTAACAAAATCTACAAAATTATATGATCGCATTCAAAAAACCACCAACTCAAGATCCGGGTAAAAAAAAACACGGAAACAAACGTCAAATCTTATCAACTAGCCTTCGAGTTCTTCTTAAAGACCGTTTTTCTCGAGCGTTTAAATATACACTGATTCCTTTTTTAACAAAAAAATAATGCGAGAAAAGAAGGGACCAGAAAGAGGAACGCAAGTACCAAAAATGCCAGATCAACGGTTGAGTAGAAACAGTAGAACCCCACGCGTGCACGAGCCCTCCTTGTCTCGGAAACATGCGCAGTAGTAGGAATCATGTGATCCCAGCTCGGGAGCCGAGCAAGCGCACGCAGGTGCCAGGGCAGTCAATCACAGGCTTCCACAAACTTGACTATCACCCAATCAGCTGACCGAGCCGACGCTGACGCAATTTCAAGTGCCTTTATTCACTCACGCGCACATCACGCTAGCGGGCAGACGCGCGTGCAGAATGTACTTTTGATGCGGATTTCTACTCCGTTCACCTCTAAAGCGGGACGGGATCATGATTGCTGTAACGCTCTGAGACCACCCTCACTGCATCCATGCTACAACGCTACCGAGCGATTTTTCTGCTAATGGAAGCGAGCCGCAGTTTTTTGCTGCCTAAAGATAATTCGCTATCCAAAGATTGGGAAAAAATTAAGTTGTAGGTTTCCCAAGGTATCCGAAGATAGCATGCAATTTGTGAGAATTGTAAGTGTTATCACGGTGCAGACGTGAGGTGACTATTTCAGGAGGCTGCAACTATAAGCCAGCTCAGCTTAGATTTTAAACAATCGTACTTTGTATTCTATTAGAAAGCGTGCGTTTATTCCTGAGGACAAATCCATGCAGTTTTGCTCACTCTTTCCGAGTGGAGCTGAACGTGGCTCATGTAATTATCACCCTCTACTTGTCATTACATGGATTTTAAACCGGAAAGGCTATCGAAACCGGCTTTTTTCGAGACATCCCAATGACTAAGTGTTCCACCATCAAGGACTGGCGTTTAACCTATGCAAATAAATTAGATATCTCGTCTCATGCCCATAGAAGTACGGCCAAAACTGCCCAGATTTTCAGCTATATTTCTTATCATTTTTGCCTACCTGAAATGAAATTAAGACGCTTTCCTATGTATGCCCTTCCTATTCTTGGATATTTCTGCCCATTCTCTAGTTTTATGAGCGAGTCCAGTTGTTTACTAAATTGGAAATGTCCAAAGATATTTTACATCCGCAGCATCCCAATAGTTCTTACTCAAGTAGATTTCAGCCAACTAACCCCAAATCTCTGTAGCTTTTGACCTGAAAGCTGACTTCTGTCTCCTTTTCCCCATTAATAATTGATCAACTTTTCTCCGGATTTCAGTCCTTAACCCCGTTAGTCATCCAAACAAACCACGTGATTCCGCGCTGATTATACCTCCTCCCCCATCCTCCGCTGCCAAACGCTTTCTATTTTGGTTCGAGTTATATCTATCTTTGGAATAAGCTGTCAATCGATAGTACGTTGTCAAATAATCTATCTCCTTTCAAGCAAAGATTGCGCATTTATCTTAACACTGATTCGATTAATCTTTTATTTTCCATATATTTTTCGAACAGCTTTCTCTGTGACTCCAAGAAAGGAATATCAATAATTGAGGGAACCCTATCCTTATTACCTTTTTTGCTTCGTTTTCCCCACGAGCCACGATTTCTCCATGCTCCGATGCTCAGCTGAATAATCAGAGTCATACTTACGCGCATAGTTTAAGCTGCTCCCGTTTCGTTTGCTACTAGCCATCATCAGAATTCCGTTCTGGCTTCCGAGATATTGAGGCCTCGCATCTACTGTCACTTTCCCTGAGTTCTCGTACGATCTAGCACTGCTGAGCGCTCATGCTCTCTTTCCGAATTGCCTTTATGATTTCATTCTGCACTCAGAAGTAACCTTTCCTGCCTTCCTTTGTCTCTTTGCGAAGCAGTTTTTAGGAGTTTTTCTTTAGCACTTCTTCCTTAGTTTACCGATTTTTCGAATGACTTTTAACTTTTGTTTCAATAGGTTAAATAGCTGGCAGATGTGAAAAGCTCTGCTCGTTATACATAACACTCTCCTAAAACTGCTGTACATCTATTCGCTCAGACTGAGCACCAGTGCACCCACTGTCATTATTTGGCCTAGGTATCATTTTCTTGATAGTGCCCTCTGGGCGCTTAAGCTATAAATCTGTGTGCATGCCCATTTCTGAGTAAATATATACCCAGTATGCAGCGACAGTGAATGGTTGTTAGCGAGGCGTTAATGAACTTTGGTTCGATTAAGTGCTTATTACCCATCTGGTAGACCTCAGTTATGGACCATCTGCGTTGTGTGTGTGTGTGTGCGTGTGTTATGCGGTGGGGGAGCGAGTGAGGTCGACCATTGGCATGTTTCTTTCTTCGCTATAATAAATCTGAATGCACTTGTATCTATTACGGTGCGCTAAAAGCCGTGGCTTAGAGGGTTTGCCAACTGACGGGAAAACTCGGGCCCCTTACGTTGCTGCTCTTCCTGTACGTGTGTGTTTGTGTATGCGTACGGGAGGAGAGGGAGGACTGAGAGTCAGGCTGCAATGGCTCCTTCTTAATGTGGCCTTTATGGCGCTTCCGCGCACGCGGAAGCATACCTAGCGAGGTGGCTGAGTCAAATGAGCGCGTGCTGAGTGTTTATCGTGCCAGCCATCTACACCCTCCCTCATCCCCGATCTTATTGACTTTGTCTTTACACCGGATACGGAGGTGGGAGTGGCGAGCGAGTGGGTAGATTCCGCGCGAGACTGCCTAAACTCCTGTTTTTCTCTCGCGCGAGTTCTCTGCGTTGCTCCTGCTTGCTGTACCCTTTGTGTCGCTTGCCCAGCTCGCCTCAGTGTCTGTTGCGGCTTGCTTCAGCGTCTGCTGCGGCTGTTGGAGCACGTGGTGCCCATCGTCGAAATCGACGGGGAACTGACGTGTGAGTGCGTACACACGTGTGTGTTTCCGGCCCAGGCTGATGGTCAGAGTTATGCTAGGGGGAATAAGCCCGAAACAGTTCCGCATCGCCCTACCCCCAAACAATGTCTTTCCTCTCTGCTACATATATTTATTGGGAGAGTTTAGCAGCTTTCAATAATTCAGGTGACCCAATTGTGAAAACCTCGAGGCCTCGATGGGAGTCGAACCCACACACAGCAGAGAAGGCCTTTGCGCAGCCAACGCTCTACCACTGAGCTACGAGGCATGCCGTGCGCAGTTACTTGATTAACATTTGGACCAATTTACCCGCCCAACCTATTGCTCTTACAGAATCTACCATTACGGATAGAGTTAGCTGACTGCGCAGGTAGGATTTC